>JAFMOD010000226.1:1007234-1114126 GCA_019802435.1 Corydoras maculifer
AGGTAAAAAAAAAAAGAGACGGGGAGGAGAAGGAAAAAAAAAAAAAAAAAAAAAAAAAAAAAAGGCGCACATGGGACCTGAAAGCAACTGTGTGCATAGCATGGGTTTTTATTAGTAACCTTGGTCAAATGAGTCCTCAGAGGAGCTGACTCCTGCCTCCTGCAGCAATAAAGCAAAGTGCTTCTGTTTCCTCTCCTTTACTGACTGTTTTGACTTGAGAGAACAGGATAGGGAGGGTTTCTTCAAGGACACGCCCTTCTTCTTGGGTAAACTCTTACACTGGACAGAGACTTGGGTACAGGGACCTGATCTGCTCAACACAGAATGAGGTGTCCAGCCATCATTTACGAAATCCTCCTCTTCTGAATCTGTGTCTGTGTTACAAAGGTATCATAGGTGATGACTTGTTTGAAATGACATATACACAGCACAACAATACAGATAAATAATTTAAATCCAAAAAAATGACAAATAATAAAATATTAATATAATCTTAAAGCTGACATTTGTAGGATTTAACTAATCAGTTACAGAGCTATGAGCAAAAGATCTGTGTGACATTCTTATAATTCATAATAAATAAAGAACACAAAAACAACTATTATTAAAATGATCATAAGAAGAAAAACATTTCTTTTTTTTTTACATCTCATTTTTTAAACATTTGCAAATTGTTAAATAGCTTGAAATAAGAAATTTAAAATATAAAAAGGGTAAATTATATTCAACAAGTGCTATACAAGCAAATTTGAAAATTAAATGTATTTAAGTTTAAAAATCTAACTATTTACTCAGGTGGAATTAAAATACTTATGTAAATAGCTATGCTAGTAATAATACTGCATTACAAATGGGAGGTCACATAAAACCAGCTGGATGTGTCACATTAGAAACACATCTTCTGTAAACTGGCATACTGACATATAATATTAAACAGAAGCTATTCTGGTATAAAATTCTTTCTAACTTAAGGGTATGCAGAGTTTGAATTAAACTTTAGAGAAAATGAGCACATCAAATATCCTGAAAAACTGAAACATGCATAATTTGTAACTAAAATCAACATTACTTTATTAACGTCAGTATTTCAGTTATTTACCTCTGCAATTGTCCATCAACAGATATAGAGGTTTTAACAAAAAAATCCTGAACCGTGAGTAACAGCAATTTCATAGTGAAGTAGAAAAGTTCACTTCATGCCCAAATAAACAACATTTACTAATTTATTTCTAAAACTGAATTTCAAGAGACACTCAAATTAAAGTGTCAATCAAACGAAGAAAAATGTCTTCTGAACGACAGAGATTTCTATTTTGTCTAAACAACAAATACTGACATACTGCACAGCCCTAATAAGAAGAACTTTTTAAAACCTTCAGCGGTTTCACTTACTGTTGTAGGAGCTGCTGATCTCTGACCTCACCGGAGAGTTGAGGGTTTTCTGCAGTCCTTTCTCTTTAAGGCACAAGTCTGAGGACTTTGATTTGATGCTCAATTTGTTTTTACCTCCTTTGGAGGACTTGTGAAAGACACCAAACTCTTTGGAAAGGCTGGATTTTGCCTTCTTGTTTTTTACATCTATGTCCAAAGGCACGCCGACCCTGCTCCCAGAGTGAGCTTTTAATTTGCCTGAAGCATCCACAAACTTACTTAAGGCCTTGTTCTGTTTCCCAAGCTTATTCAGAGACAAGGCCTTATCGAGCTTTGAAGCCAACTGTTCCTGCTCGCTTACTCGGTTCTTTTTATTGCCTGCTTTAGGAACCTGTCAGAAAACCTGCAATTAGTAACGCGCATTGGACGACACTGAAGAGTTTAATAACCAATGCTGATGTTTGAGTCACATTATTCTATTACGACACACCTCGTGAGAGTAACTAGTCGAAGCATCATGCTCATTCCAGCTCTTGCTTCTCCTTTTTGCCTTCAGCATTCCAATATCCATGGCTTCATCATCTTCTTCCCCTCGGTTGGGGTTTCGAAAGCGTTTTCGCAGAAGTTCCCCACTTTCTGAGTCTTCAGAGTACTGAGAGCTCCTGCGCAACCTGTAAATCAGCACAACAGGTAACTTGAGGGTTTAGTATGTAGTGTATAATGATGCAATCTGTCTGCAAGAAAGTCCAGAAATGCTTACTTTCCACATTTGGCCTCCGTTTTGCCTGAGGGCGGGGACAGTGTGCACATGCCATGCTTGCGCTTTCTGGGCCTGCCTGGGCCTCTCCTGGCCAGATTCCTGCTCCTGTCCTCATGCTGATGCTGAAGCTGCTGTTGATGCAGATGGGGCTTCTCTCTGAAACCGCAACAAGAAATGTAACATTACAGCTCCATTCTTAATCTATGACAGTAACTGGAATATTACTATTGCCTAATGGGATAGATGTAAAAGGCACATACACTTTGTCCCGTCGTCTCTGTAACCTGATCAACTCCCTCTGCTTATCTTTGTACTTTTGTTGCAGCTCTGCTAATCGCACACGGTAGTCAACTTCCATGGTGTCCATCCTCTCCAAAGAGGATTTTGAGAACATCTAAAACAAGATTGAAGTGTCATTAACACCCATAATTCAGTTTCAACATCCAAATGGCTTTTTTCCCCTTTTATATGCACATGCATTGCTAAATACAAGCGACTGCTAACATTTGTGTTTTTGATGTTGATGTTCAAATAAGAACTTATATTTTTTTTTAAAACGGTTTTAAATAAATACAACCTACTTAAATGAGAGAGAAAAAAAACTGTGGCAAATGTGATTATGCCCAATAATAACCAAAAAAAAAAAAAAAAAAGAAAAAATACCCACTTGGGACTTTCTCAGGGAACTACATACCTTGAGGGGCTTTTTTTTCCTGTTCATGTTCATACAGCTGTTATAACTATAAACTGGCCATTCATTATGGTCATTCCTGTTTTTGTATGGGTTTCTGTTCTCATATTGTATGGCGTTGTGTCTTGTGAACATGTAACGTAGCAAGTTAAGATTAAATGGCAGCAAGAATTTGTATATTTTTTGTTAACATTGTTATAAAATGTTAAACTTGGGTTGAAATACTACAATTGTTCTAAATTTCAAAAGAGTAGTTCTAGAGCACTGACAATAGTTCTAAAAAAGAAATATGACTTGCAAATGTGGTAGATGCACACAATCATGTTTAGTCGTCATTACATTGCATACGGTTATTTTGTAGACACTTTTAGCCAAAGCAACTTATCAAGTATCCCAATTTGATGGTTCTGTGTTACTTTAACTGCATAAAATAATATCTTTATAGCTTTTTTTCCACATAAAAAGCTTTCTTTTATATTGCAAATGCTGAGCCTAATAGTGTTAATCATCTCAGCTATTTACTTGCATGATTAAATGTATTATGGCCTAACGTTTTCTTTATTCAGCATTAACATGCACATAATATCAGGGCATGCAGGACAGTGCTGCAAATGAAATTTTAACCTTTACAAATAACTAAGCCAAATATGTCTAAGGATAGAGAAGGAAACAAAAGTATTGCATACAGGTTCATCTTTCTTTTGTCTCCAGCTGTATTTCTTGTTGGGGTTGAGCTCCCGAGGTAGGCGGATGCTGACTTGTTGGCACTCAATTGCCTCGAGGAGAACTTGCCTGCCGGCCTCGAGGAGAGACTCTAATCCACACTGGGTTATTCCTGCACGCAAAAATGCAATCAATACAAGCAAACCACATGTCCACTCTACACAAAAGATGTCTCACACCCATCTGTAAGGCAGCCTCTGCTAACCCAACTGATAAAGGCGGCTGGCAAATATTTGAATTAATATAGAGCAAAATATTAGAAACCATGACACAGTGGTATCGTATATTCCTTCTTGATCTATGCTTTTTAAAATATCAAAACATCTACATACCAAGACTGAATATTTTTCTGTGCCACATGATATTACAAGGTGGAGTCAATTTAGAAAAATAAAACAATACAGAGCTACAGTGTTCTACACAAATCATCAATTGTACAGAAAAGTTAATAGTTGTAAATTTTCATTTTAAGTACAAGGCAAAACATAGATTTTAAATAACATTGGACTACTGATAGTTACAACCAAGTCAGGTTGTGTTTGGTAAATTATTTAGATGCCAATTTCAGGATCTTATCTCAATCCACTTGTGGTCTTTGTGAACTTGTGTTGTTTGAACAATTTTGTGAGCTGTGAGTGCTTTTATGGATCATTGTGTGGGCTGTAAGTTGTTAAAGGTGGGAACCTCTGCTCTAGTGAGTACTATGCTTATTCACTGGAGCTGAAAGCATTCCTGCTGCGCTTTGCACATTGTACCTTCCCAACTCCTGACTGAACACTTCTTTATGCTTCGTTGTGCCCACCCCTTCCTCCAGTCAGAGCAGAAGTGCCAGTGAGGACTAAATTACAATGTACTGGTAACATTCTAACCTTGAGTGCAGTCTCCTGTGTGGCTCTGCATCTCTAGCTCTGCCATTTGACTTAGAAGAGTCATTCCCTCTGCAGCACTAGATTCCAATAGGCTGACCTCGGGACAGTGCCTGAACCCAGAAGATTCCATCTCAACCAGAATGGGAATGGCTCCAGCTTGGGGAAGTTCACTGGCTGTGACTAAAGCGAACATGCCTGCCATGGGATCCTCACACATGAGAGTTGTTGGTGCAGAATTAGACTGATGCACAGAAGAGGTGGTGGAGCACGGGACAGTCAGATCTTCAAATGACGACTCCAGAATTGGAGGGTCATCAATAGGTTCTTCCAGCTTGCGAGCTTGGACAAATCTCTCGGTGGAAATAGGTGAATCAGGGGGACGAATGCTACAGTCTATAGGTTGCATGTCTGTATACTCGTCGGAGGATGTGTAAGTCAACTCAGAGAAGTTTAGGGAACTTTTTGAAGCTTCAACTGCAGTGCTCCTTTCAGAATGTGGTCTGAATATTTGATACAAATCTGCTTGGCTAGAAGAGACAAAATCCACTTTGTTATCTCGGACTTCTTTGTTCTTGTCCAGTCTTGGTGAGGCTGTGCCTCTAGAACAGGGCTCGGCTTCAGCAGGAGTGCTTAAACCTTGGCTGGAGACAGAAGCAGCAGGGTGGAGATGCTGCCTAAGACCATCTTGACCTAAAATTCCCTTGACATCCTCCAGGCCTGGCTCCTTTTTGAAAGGCATAATGCTTTGCTCTATGCATTTGGGTTCTCTAGAGGTCTGCAGCACCTCTACTGAAACTGGGGAACACATGTGGTTTGGGGGCTTGATGTCAGGCGATGCTGCCAGGTGTTCAGAGTTTTCAGCAGGCAGTGGCACAGCTGGAGCTAGACCTTCTGCATCAGAAGCTGCCGCTGGCTGTAGAAGGTAGGGGTAATGACTGCCGAACGGTGCCGTTATTGATTGGTATGGGTAGCCAGGAGGAATTTCTGCCAAAACACAAGAAAGGAATAAGTAGCCTGAAAAGCTTGAAGTGCTTGTACAAGGAGCAGAGGGGCTTTGTTTGCTATGACAGAGTGACAAAATGATTAATCATCTCACACACTTTCAGCTTTATGAAATTTTCATGAGCCAAATGGTCCCAGTACAAGCATTCCAAAAGCTCTTATGTATACACGCAATCCACAGTCCAGTACGCTCATGCATACTTATATGTTCATACTGCAGACCAGGCATAAACGTATTTCACCCCATGTGCTGAGCATTTTAAAAGGGAACACACCAAGGAAAATAGGCCCTAAATTGCTTCTTGTGCAAGTAGTCTTCATCTAAGTGGAGTGGCAGCTGGTAATCCCATATGTGAGGATATCTGTAGCATGCTCATTATGACTGCCCTAATCTGCCCATGACACTGCCTAAATGCACAACTACATGCACGACTAGATCACACTAAAAAAATCTGGTAGATAAAACACAAGGTTCATCAACAGCAGTTCTGTTCTTCTAGTTTTACAGACACGGCATAATAATAATAATAATAATAATAATAATAATAAAAAAAACTTGCATACCAGAATATATGGACGAAAAAGTTGGTGGCACTGGTTTCTGCAATTTAAGATCCTCTTTTTCAGGCATGTCTACTGACTCCTGTTTAGGTTGTATAGGAGACGGGGGAGGTGATGAGGCTGAGGCAGGGCTGAGGGGCTGTGGAGCAGGGGTGGAAGGATGGGAGTAAGACTGCTGAAGCATGCTCTCTGCTTTGGGACTCTCCTCAGATTTGAGGGCAGTCACCGGAGAAGGCAGGGATGTAACAGCCACAGGCGTCACAGCCTTCCTGTAGGATGTGGATGGAGTTGGGGAAGGAGGAGGGGGTTTGCGAGAGTGCAGAACAGGAGCACTAATGTCTGAGAGGGCAATTTTGGAGCAATCATTGCCTCTCTTCTCAGCTTTGTCCTCCAGGTCTGCTCGCTGTCCTTTAAGCCTCTCCTGTACAGTAATAAGCAACATGAAGAAAGATTAATTTAATTTAAAAAATAACTCTTAAAATTGGCTAAAAATGTTTAATGAAAACTTTCATTGACACGATTCCTTTGAAGTGTCATTTATTACTGCACTGTTAATGTTCATTACAATCGAAAATTAGGCAAAAAAAAAAAAAAAAAAAAAACTTCTTTAAAATTTTTAAACAATATAAATTAGCAATAAATATTAAAGGACTATTAGTTAATCATCTCTCTGATACTGTACGTCCCACCCCTTGCAGACATCAGCATAAGGTAAAGAGTTGCTCATACCACTAACTGTGCATTTCTTTGCAGCTCCATAACCTGAGCAGCCTGCTGCTGAATCATGTAGAGCTCCTGTTGGCGTACGAGCTGCTGGTGCGAGAGGAGCTGCAGCTGGTGGGCGTGCTGCAGAGAGGTGCCTGCTGGCGGGTACACAGCCGGCCACAGCGGGGGGCCACGCTCCAACATCTCTGCCGCTGTAGGAAAAAAGGAGAGGATTGGTGATGTGTGTGCTTTAAAATAGAATAAAGTCTGTTAGCAAACAAATAATCCACGACTTGGGGATATACATACACCTACTATTTCTCAACCCAGACACACTTTGTGTACAATACAATGTAGATTTTACAGACACAACAGGTTTGCCCTACAGTGATTACACTACACAAATACCCAAGGTTGCAGCACTGCTCTGCATGAATCTTTCTGCGCGTGTCCATATTAACCCACTACATAAAATACAACAGGCCCAAGAGAAATCTAGTCTGATAAAAGTAAAAAGAAAATGGGAAAACGTACTGTAGTGTGAAAGGTGTTCCGTGGGTATGACTACCAACTGTCCAGTCTGTGGGTCCCTGGCAAACTGATATGAAGGGGGAATAGAACCTGGTAATGTAGGCGGGTAACCTGGAGGCAAAGTCTGATGTAGAGAGGGGGTCCCAAGCCCTGTACCAAACACAGAGAAGAAAGATTATTTGGATTATACGGCAACACACAAACAGGATGGAGTTGATGGTCCATTTGCAATGACTCACCTACAGAGTCATGTCTGTACTTATGCACAATCTTTAAACACAGATCATTAACTAAGCTGCACTGAGATAATGTTGGTTTTCAAAAAAACAACAGGCACAAACTGAATGCATATTAAAGACAATGTTTATGTTTATGGTCCAAAGCAAATTTCCAGGTAAAGAGAAGAAGGCAAAGCAGACACAAAAACAGAGAAATCTTGAACTAAATAGAAGTAATGTTTAAAGGTTAGAATTGATTAATTACCGTATGGTGAACCAGGAAGCCACATAGAAGAGGCTCCAGGACGGGGCAGCCAGGGGTGGGAAGTCAAATGAGAGGTGGGGTCAGAAGGCCAGCGGCCGGCGCCAGGCAGTGCAGAACCTCCAGTGACCATCAGGTTTGGATTGAGCCCGCTTACGGACACCATAGGTGGATGCATCTGAGTGTAATCTGCCAATTCCTTACTCTCTCTGAAAATTCAACGAGATGTGAGTTTATTGAGAACATTCTGTGTGTGCTTCAAAAAAAAATCAAGTTTAATTTATAGAACAAGTTAACCTTAATTAATCGTGATATTATTAATATTACTTATGTTTGATGAATATAATACAGCACAAAAAGTTACATTAAGCCATAAAATAAGCTTTGAAGGAATCTCCTTGCAGAAATTGAGAATATATTATATTATGTTATATATATTATATATGTTGTGGATAAGGTGGCTTAGTGGTTAGCACGTTCGCCTCTCAGCACTAGGGATTCCTGGTTCGAATCCCCATCTGGGTGGAGTTTCCATGTTCTCCCCGTGTCTGCGTGGGTTTCCTCCGGGTTCTCCGGTTTCCTCCCACAGTCCAAAAACATGGATCAAGTCAATTGAGTTCTCCAAATTGCCCCATATAGAGTGTGTATGCGTGCATGTCTGTGTGAGTGAGGGTGTGCCCAGCAATAGATTGGTACCGTGTCCTGGGTGTATCTGAATGGCCTGGATGGCGCATGGGGAACCCCACCGCGACCCCAATATAGGATAAAGCGGAAGATAATAAATGAATGAATGAATGTTGTGGACACATATTTCATCAGAGGCTGTATTGGTTACGGTTGTTCATATTGCTATTGGAAGTGTTTGCAATCTGCATTAGACCCATATAAATCCCGCACACTCCTTTTTTTAATCTTTGGACAACTAACATAACAATATAATGAAATACTAAAATTTTTCATCTCACAGGACTGAAATGTCATTTTATGTAAACAAAATGTATGAAAAATAAGTTACTGTATTACTGTAAGTGTGGTCATATTTATTTTATCTAAAATAAATTTAAGTAGTAATTTATGGCTTGAGCTACCAAAAGCCACCAAAAGGTACATCTTGACCAAAAAAAAAAAAAAAAAGTCCGTTAAGCCATTCTAGCATGACTAGAATTTTTGTACAAAGCTGTTTAGAATATTAATATTCTGTTCCCTATTCTACAGAAAGCAGTCTGTAATACTTCAGTAGAACCACCATGACATTATAAAATTTTCCAGGGTAAATTTTTAAACATTTTTTAGGCACCTTAACTAAATAAAACATAGTAAAGACAAATGTTTACAATTAAAGCCTACAGTGCTGGGAAAAAAAATAAATAAAGACAAACAATCAAGTGAGCACTCCATCTTCACACACTCACATACGAGATAATTTGCTTGTAAAAGACTGTTTGGCACAACTGCCCCTCTTTGATTTGTATCCAGGCTCAGCAGAGCTGAGAAATCTCGAGTACAGATCCAAAGTCCTAATAAGAACGCGCATTAATGATCAATCTAATGACAGCTAATCAGCACAAAAAGGCATTGCATTCACAAAGCTACACGTGTTTCTTGAATACGATGAGATCACTGAAACTTATTTCCCATTTACAATATGTAAATAAACTTGGTAGGTGTTTAAGAACAGTAGGTGGATAAGTTAAAAGAGCTCGTGACATATTCGCTTGAAATACAAATTAACAAATCAAAGCAGGTTCTGTGGAAAATTACATTTCATTTTATTTTAAAACCCTACTCTTTATTTATTCCCATCTATTTTTATCTCATTATCCATTTACCTGCATGCAGTGGAACTAATTTAAAAGTAGCGAGGATTTATCCAGTTTCAATAATTTATCCCTAGGAGTTTCCTTTTTGGAGGATGGAAACTCATACAATCAAATGACTTAACAACCACCATTAAGAATTTGTCAGACATTTAGGGATTTTGTGAAAACTATCCACTCTGTGCACAACAGCCATGACTCAGCACAATAAAAAAAAAACCTTGATGGGGAAACTCCAAGCAGCTTGGGATTATCAAAATTTTCAAAACAGCCACACAATTTGTTATTTTTAGTCAATGTTACAAATTGTATTCCCAATCGAAAAAGCTTTCAAGTTTTATACTCATTTAAATCAAAATTTGAGGACAACAATGTAATGGACATAATGATTGATGTCTGTAAAACTAAAATGATCAAAGCAGAAATAACTGTACATCCGCTGCATTGGCTACACACAGTCCTCCCTAAATTATGGACATTAATGCTGTAGATTATATTTTACATCTTACCTCAACACCTTCTCCTGCTCTAAACGTCCAGAAAAAAGGCGTACGTCATGGTGACGTGTTCGCTCATCTCCTCGTTCCTCTTCCTCTTGGCCTGGCCCTAAGAAATGGAAGCATTTATACAAAATATAAAAACTCGGTAGTCTCTGCTTCAAAAGAGACAGACATTTTTGATCTCTCTAGATTTTTTTTTGTCCAAACCACAAAAAAATAAATAAATAAATCATTTTAAGTTAAGTTTTAACCGATAATACTTGATACTGATGATCTCTGGCCTAAATAACAAATAAATTGGGTTCATCATGACATTGTCAAAAGATTATTTGTGTAATAAGGCCACTTGATAAAGTATAGACTTGCCCTAAATATTTCCTGTTTTGCCCATGTAATAAGCATTCTCACATTGAGAGAGAGAGAGATATAGAGAGATAGATAGAGAGATAGATAGAGAGATAGATAGATATAGATGTACAAGGATTGTACATTTCATCAAACCAATTAAGATAATAGTCCTGGGTATTAGAGCAGAGAATGTGTAAACTGTGTACATTTTAGAACATTTAGGACTTGGCCAAATTCCAAATTCCTTTTATCTTGGATAAATCTCTCTGTGTACCATGATAAAGCATCTAAGTGTTGAGCTGCTTCTCACACCTGTGCCACAGTGTTGAATTTAAAGGTTTTTGCCAAATCAACTCAACACACCTGTATTTCTTACAAAACTTTCACTGTCTGGGCAATGCTACCACTGTGATCTATTATTAATGCAGATATGAGTAAATTAAAGGAAAAGACATGCTTAACTACACGGTTTTAAAATTCCTAAGATGTTGAAATAAGAAACCAGGAGGTTTGATCCTCTCAAGGGGACTGAACTGTTTAGAAGTTTTCTTTCTTGACAGTTCTGATTCTAAAATGGGATAAGAATAAAAAAACTCTAATAAGTTTATTATGCTTATTAAAGATTGATAATGAAAGCAAATAGCAGTTGAAAGAGTACTAATCAGCTACTAAACCTTTCTGGTATGCTAAAGAAAAGGTTTCCAATGTCACAAAATAAAATAAATCAGCTATGCTTCTTGCCTTAAACAAAAATTACAGATTAATGATGCTGTCCTAATATCTGGACTTAGTTTGTTTTCTCTTATAAATACTTTTATCTAGGCAAGAGCACCATTGTCAATACTACACACAGAAGACAACAATTTCTCTCTCTTACTCCGTGTCCTGTCTCCATCAGTCATTCTCATTCACTTGCGGCTGATTCTATTGCTTAGCAACAAACCTAAAGTCTTATTAGAATTCAGTGCTTGTTTACAGCTTTTAGTTGGGCCCTGCAAATTACACTTCTAATACAGCCAGACAGGTGGTGTCTTAGTGAAAGGTTTATCACACTCAGTATGTTAGCAGGAAGTGACAAAGTGATGGCATAGCTCATGGCCAGGCCCTGTGCAACATCTTTGGCATGGACGAAGTGATTTGAGGTATGAAAGCCTATCAGCTACACCCTGATGCCGGTTGTCTTTCCATACTGAGGGCAAAATGACCTTGGTTGTAAGCCGCAAACATAAAAACAGACTAGATTTGTTTCAGTACGCAGGAAATGCAAAGCATTATTGCATCAATATCTTGTTTCAGCTATTTATTTCAAAAGTTTCAAAAGAAGAAAAATAAATTACGTTTCATGCCTCCAGAAAGAATTGCCCGGTCTCTGTCTGAATTCGACTTGCTGCTGTTATCTCGTTGGCGAGCCACAGCCACTGCGATGCCGACTGGGGGGTGCCGAACCTCAGCTTCACCTTGAGAAGAAACTCCATCCCGGTTGAATGACTTGGCACTTTCAGGCCTCTCTGGCTCCCTTTTCAGTTGTTTCCCATGCAGTTGCTGAGCTCTGGAGCCTGCTTGTTGAGCAGCCTCCAGCTTAAGACTGCCAAGACCCCCAAACGGGCTGCGGCTGTCTGTCCCATGCTTAGATATCACGTCGCCAGAGAAGTTGCCACTGTATTTAATTAGATTCTGCATTGCTGACACTTCACAGTGTTCCTCACCAGGGTGGCTCCCAGAACTACCCCTGCGATCTAGGTACATGCGTTTACCTTCATCCTCTCCTCTAGAACCATGTGCATGCTGTGCTGCCAAAGCAGCCATGTGACTAGTGGCATAGTTGCCCATCTCAAAAGGTTTCCATTTGGTCTCAGCAGAGGGGTGTGTGCTAGGTTCCAAGCCTGAAAATGACGATCCAGACCTTTGAATAAGTTCGTGCTCTTGGCCCCGGGTGTCTGTCTCCTGGCCCAGTTTGATTGCATGCTTACTGGTGGGCAAGTCCCTAGGATTTGGACTTTGGCTGGATTTGATTGTGGTCACATCTAAAGGAGGTGCCCTCTTTATAGCCATGTTGTTGGTCCTGATCACAGACCCCTCTTCCCTCACATCTCGCTTGATATCAGTGTGATAGGGAGATTCGCTTCTAACCAGACGTGCGGGGGATCTCTCAACCCCAACTTGCAAGGGCACTCTGTGCAAGTCCCTGTCCCTATTCTTTTCTGATTTGTTATCTCGAGCTTGTGAGGCAATCTGAATGGGCCCCTTCCGCTCATCATAAACCTCTATGGAAGGCACATAAGTAGGAGCGGTAACTCTGTGTTCCTTGGCTGGCTCTTTGGAGGCAGAGTAGAGGGGGTACATCTGGTGGCTTGGTGGCATGTGATGAGATTGAGGGTAAGCACTAGAAGTTAGTCTTGGGTGATGAGGTGAATGGCTACCCTGGATAGAGGAGTGGTTGGTGTACGAAACGTGCAAAGTACCAAGTGAAGTGGCCACTGAATCGCACCGTTTCACCCGGTCAGTGGAGGCGGTGGTAGGCCTCACATTATCATCATCTTGGTCCCGTCTTTCCTGATCAGCATGTCTCTGTTCTGTGTGTCTGGTGGGTTGCCCAGTACTGTTTCTGGAGTAGCTGGCATTAGGCTGAAGTGAGTGTTTATGTTTAGCATCGATCACAGGTGAATGCTGCTGAAAGACTCGTCGTTCATCTTCAGCTTTTGTGTCCTGCGTAAGGTCGACTACACTTTGGGGTCGCTGCTCCTCCCGTAAGCGCTCCTTTCGCTGGCCAAAGAGTCCTGACTCACTTTTGTATGACTTGTCTTTCACCGATTCTCGACCTGAGTCTTTGGAGCACTTGGAAGGCAGGACATCTTTATCTCTGGAGATGGAGCTTGGTATATGGGCCACAAGGCTTCTATCCATGGCAGACTGTGGGTGAATAGCACCTGGCAGGTAAAAACCCTCTGAAAAGAAAAAAGTTTAACGACGGTTTAAAGTTGAAAAAGGCCAACAATAAATAGCATGTATTAACAATAAGCATATGTATTAACAATATTAACTATTATTTAATACTCAATTTTCTAAACACAAGATTTTGGGCTAAATAATACAGACAGTACATTGCTTTTCACTATACTGCTCCTATATGTTAATATAGAAATTAGACATGCTGCAAATAAATTTCAAGGAAATTCTTAATCTAACATTATTTTTGTAACTTTGTGGCACACAAACCTTTTTGGGAGTCAAATAATAAATGTTGACCTAGTTGTGAATGTTCTAGATGGCCCAAAGGAAGGTATGGAGTTGGGTAAAGACTACTTGGAAGGTGGGAAAAACCTAAAAATAAGAACAGAAAAAAGAAAAAAAAAAAGAATATGTTACACGTTTGACAGCGGGACACAATAATTACAGTACATCAGATATTCACACACATTTTGACAAATAAAACCCAATTAAACAATTGTAGAAAAATATTGAAATTAAGAGTTTGTTGATCTATTGCACATCTTCAAGTGGCCTAAACATGCAAGTCCCTTAGCTTTAAGCATATGCTCTCGACTTTTGTGGACAATTAATTGCAGTAAAACCTATAAAAAATATTTTTTTAACCCTCTAAAGAACAGTATCAACTATAGCATGTCATTTCCGGAAAAGAACTGCTCACTTCATCTCCATTCATAACAGTTCTACTGTATTAAGAACTTTGACCAAAATATAGCCCTTATTCTTCTTTAGTTCTTTAACTTGTAGAATAAAAAATCTTTGTTAATTCTTGTCAGATTAGCATTTTTTACATTCGGTTAAAAATTTATATTTACAAAAATAAACATTTTAAACAATAACATTTGAATTTAAACGTGTACAAGTTATTTTGCTTCTCTTATGACAGCATACACTGTAACACATTGCATTTAAAGAAATTTGTTGCTGTTGAGATGCCCTTTGTTGTACATATTTTGCCTTTACTGCTTTGTGACTGCAGATAAATATATACAGCTCTTTCTGTGATTCACAGAATGTGCTATAACAAACTAAGATGCTCCTTGAAACATCCGCATTCAATAAACATGTAAATATGGTGATTGAGACAAACTCCTCAGATGACAGGCAGATGTGACATCTTATTGTTGGCCATCAACAGGTAGAACTCCTGACAGAATTGAGCAGGTAAATATCATCCTAGCAAGATTAATGACTGATTCATCAACTGATCTCAGAAGAACTGGGCATTAGCAAAAGCATAGTGCAAACCATTAATCTAGTAAATGCAAGCATTATAAATGACATTTGATGGACATACAAAGAAAGACGATGAAAGCATCTTGCTTAAGAAAATTAAATAACCATGTACAGCCTTCTTTTCAGGGTTCTATTTTCACAGAGAACAAGATTTGGGTGTTATCCTTTTGATTCAGAATCTAAAAGGCACTAATTGGTACGGTGGTCACCTTGAACATGACCCAAAAAAGTCAAAAGGTTAAGCCAATAATGCTCACATTTTTTGAAAAAGACTCCTCTATAAAGAATCTGTCCCTGACTGTCAAACTGTTAATGCCACATTCTACCTAGAAGTTCAAAAACATTGGTTGCAGCACTTCTGGCATGTACGGTCACAGTTCAAAGAGACTGGAAAATAGATTGTGCTGCGCAACAATGCACCAGCACACACTGTGATCCTTGTACGTCAGTTCTTAATGCAGTGTAGCGTGACCGTTTGGGATCGCTCACCTTACTCTGATACATGCTGACTTTTTTGGTTTTCAACTTAATGTCCCCCTTAAGAAGCTCAATAATGATTAATATTCACAAATGCCTCAGAGATTAAGAAATACATAATTCTTCCACAACAGTTTAACAATGACACTGTATGAACATCACCAACAGTGTATTTTTTCTAATGAATATTACTTTAAAAGATCAATTAAAGTACTTTCTAGGCATCAACCATTTTGTTATTATTGCAACATTAAATGTTTTCCACACATTGATTGCTACTTTGAAACACTATCCCCCCAATATTTGTACATTTAGGTCTCGTTTGTTAATACTTTGTTCTGTTTATCCTTTTGTAGAGTGACAAAATATCTTTTTACATAAGACTTAAAAAAAACTGTTTTTAGATTTCCAAATTTTACTGAAATTATTTTACAAGAACAACAGCGTCGGTCTTCTGCTATTTCTTTTTACAAGTGATAGAAGAATTTTTCGTCTGATCATATATTTCATTGTAACCCAGAGCAACTTGCTTTGGTTGAATCATACCAAGATGCAGAGAGAAAAAGCTGTAACAAAAACAATTCCAAACAATGACAGCTGATCCCCAGGGAGGGAACATTCAGACTTGTACAGAACTTCAAATAAAACAGCTTAACCAAGGACAAAAATACCTGAAAAATTATGCTTAGACAAAGAACCAGAGTACAGCATTGTTTACTATTTTATAAATAGTGCAAATTACAAATGCACACATATTCCAACAAATAGTAAATATAGTTAATTAACATTGAAATGAGTGGCTGCAAATGCAGTTTTACAAAAAAAATAAATAAATTCAACATTGGGATTCGGATTGTAGTGTCTAAGTGAATTATCAGGTTTGACAAAATAAACTAAAGGAAAATGAACATCTGAGAAAACCTTTCAAAACAATATAGTCAGTCAATGCCATGTTTCTAAGCATAACCTAAACTGGCAATCTGTCTTAGCTACACACAGTCAAAATATGAATAAAGATTTCACAGAATGTAGAAATAAGACATGATATGTACATACCGCCACATTTCGGACACTTTGCTTAAAGGAAACTCATTTAAAGTGCTTTGATCTTATTCAACACAGGATCAAAGTACTTTAAATGAGTTTCACATAAGCAAAATTCTCAAACTGCGAGTGTTTACATTACTATACACATGAAAAACAAATGCAGCAACTTCTGATCTGGCCTGTTACACACTAGAAAAAAAGAGGATCTCAGCCATCTGAAGTCTTTTTTAAGTTTTATACATGTAAAGGTTCCTCTTTGTTCCTGCACTGAGTCAAGGTTACCCAGTATAACCCACGATCACTTCAAACTGGACCTAAGGTAGAAACACTTTTAGCCCCTATGATTTTTCTTTGGTTGTAGAGCTGAAAATATATTAACTGATGTCGAACAGTCAGAGCTAGTATAATTTCACTTCCAGAACTAGGTGGTGTACACCAAAGTATGAAGGAAAATGTGTTGGTCTTTTATTACAAGTCCTTAGTAATTGCATTTTCACTGGAATTGTGTACTCAACACTTATAAAACCTCTGGTTACTTTAATGTGATGAATCAGGTGCCAATGCACCCTAATTAAATTCTGTTGTGTTTATCAAACGTCCCCTTTTTTTTTTTTTTTTTTAATAACCCCTTCACAAACAACCACAAATGACATTGTTGTAAGCTGTAAAACAAGCTCTTAAGGCTAAATAACTCAATCTAGCTTATTGAGATACCAGACTAAGATAGTTTTCATTTGACACAAGCAATAATAACCCTTTAACATGTTTAGAAGTTCAAAGGCTGACTCTTTTTATAGCTGGTTTCAGGTGACATGATAGTGCCATGTTGCTAATGGTATTCTGACACCATTCCAGAGGAGGAGGGTTTATAGATATCCTAGCCTTAGTAACAGGGACAGACTGTAAACCATCCCATTTATTTTAGTGTTCTTTCTCAAAACAGCAAAAAGATAAGTAAGAACTAAACAAAGATTAGGTTTAGGACACATCTATCCTAATTCTCCTTATCTGAATAGAACAGCTTGCCAATTTTGTTTTAAAAAGATTGTCATTGTACCGTCTTACTGTTTATCCAATACTTGGTCCCAAAAATCTGGTATACTATGGATGACATACAAGAATTAAAACAAACAAGTTAGTAAAGAATTAGAACAGAAGTAACACACAAAACATCTGCTTCTTTAATCTTAATCAAAAGTGAAGGGCTGATAAAGCAAGACCTAGTTTTATTAGCATGAATTATTATTCCAACAATGAAGGTGACATTGGCCACCAAATCATTTTTAAAAATAACCCCACTAAATACAGCCGCTGCAGCACAAGAGCTAAGACACAGGCTACCAGTTGTCAGGGGTTTTAAGGGACACTATATGCTGTACAAAAGCACATTGAAAAGTGTACACAGTGTACATAACAAATATGTTACACATCACACCATTTCAGAGTTCTCAAATTAACTAACTTTTGTAAGCAGAATTTGACAAACCAATTCTATAGTTATTTGACATCAGACAGTTTAGGAATTTTAAAATGAAACTGCTTTTAAAAAAAAGAAAAAAAAAAAAAAAAAAAGGTTAGTCAGTATGAAGCAGGCACTAATACAGTGTAACACAAATCACATTCTAACAAAAACAATTAGATCAATTGCTTAATTGCTATAATAGTAGTTTAATTACAATATGTTCTAGGTTGTGGTGACAACTTTCATTACAAAAAGGAAATACGATGCATGTTATTTTAATATAAGTTTACAAACCACAAATTTCCAAAGTGAATAAACATCTTGTAGATTTTAAAATTGATGTATTTTGACATATGAATTTGTACATCAGTGCTGCAGATCAAAAATGGAGAATGTGATTAATTGAAGGAGTGTGTGACCATGACAGTTAACACATTCAATTGCAATTCGAAAATAGTACATAAACACAAGCAGGTTCTAGTAAGCAGGCAGTTTGGAAGATTAATTGGATGGCATTAATAATTTGCATTTTGTTCAAGAGTTTATTTTAATACTAATCACCAATGCTAAAATGTTAACACATCTAACAAACTGCTAACAGAAGTACCTTAAGAATTATTACACGATACCAAGATAATTGTGATTTACTCTGGCGTCTTCTTGAAGCTTGACTTAAAATATTTTGCCCATTTCATATATTGAGTTCCTTCACTAAATTTGTTATTACTGTAAAACTTCTATTTAATGACACAAAATGGACACCTGTGTGTTTATTAAAATAGTGTTGATCCACCCTTAAGAACAAACATGCTCATTCTTTAATCACACACTTTAAAACAAATAAAGCAAAGCTAGGATCAGTCATAAGCTTCAAAAACATTTTACTTCTCCCTTCCTACTTGGACTTAACAGAAAAGGCAATGACCACACTGGCTTTCAGGTAGTTTGTTAATAATTCTCTCAAACTCTAAAGCTCACACACATCAGTCTGTTTGATGACCAAATGGACCTTTTTGCAAACTAAGTTTACATAAAATTGAAGGGTGGGAGTGTGCAAGAATGATTTCAGTCGGTGTGCTAATTCTCAAACACACTGTCAGCTTTGTTCCACTGTGACCTATTCAGCTGAATGCGTCATGCAAGAGTTTAAAGACTACTGCCAAACAAATAGATCAGGTTCTGCTTACTTTACAACCTTTACATTGGACCAAGTACCTGGTCACCAGCAATAAACCATGTATGTGACCTGGCTTTCTAATTTTGACCCAATAAGAAAAACAGCAATGCATGAACCGGCATGAGCAAACACTACAGTGACTCTTCCCAAGACCTTATCTGTGCATGCACAGCTGCCCATACAGTCAACACTTTCAGCGAGGAGTCAATTTCCATTAACTACAAACTCAAAGCCAGGGGAGATGGAAAGTGCCTATAGACTGCTGAATGCCAACCCTTACTTCAGCCTCTCTTACCTCCCAACCTTGTGTCTAAACCTCCATCAAGAGTGGGCTTATTTATTTTAAATGTATTATGAGCTGTCTTTAAAAGGTTTATGAAATACTTAAGTTCAGGAAGGTAGACATTATTTAGAATTCTTTTTTTCCCCACTACATTTATTACAAAATCCAACAAATAATAATTATGTTGACTATTTGTAGATTTAATTTGTAATGTATGTTTATTGTAAGTTCTTTGCAGTTTCGTGACAAACATTTAAGTTGGGCAATTTTGTTGAATGCCTGTGTTTAAAAAACTGCTTATAAGATGATTTGATTTGCCTTTTGTTAGCCAACTATACTGCTGCTGCTGGATAACAACTAGGCTATAAAATGGAGAGTTATTAATCTTCATGGACACTTATTGTTATACACATTATGAAATCTCTAAACATATCTTAGGCTTGACTGTCATATCCTGCATATATGCAAATAACAGCAAAAATGTGATGCAAGGATTAACACTATTGTACATACTATAAACAACCCTGGTTTCCTGCACCAAATAAACACAAATAGTTGTGACTTAAGCAAATTAACCCACAAAATGCAAGCTGCATTACACTTGTGTGCAAACCATGTCATGGTACAGCTTATATATCAAGACTAGATCAGCTTGTAATTTGGTTCCAACTGTGCTGCTTGTCAATAGAGATAATGAATCCAACAAAAGTAAGATTTTTAATAAATTAGTTACCACAAAGATCAACATATTTTGAGCTCAAGTCTGTAGGAAGCTCACTGTTCAATGAGACCCAACCGTTTGTCTTCAGGATCATTATATAAGCACACAAAAAGCAAATGAAGGTTATTGAGTCATACCTTCATGAGCGTGTGAGGCCCAGAGCTGAGCCATCTGAAGGCTGGATGGGTTGGGAGTTCTGTAGGAAGGGTCAGCGGGTAGTGGGCTGGGACCAGCATGAGGGCTTGATGAGCTCATATAGCCACCGAGAAAGTTAGAGGCACCTGGGAAGGCATCACCTGCAGGGGGTGAAAAGGATGACAATTAAAACCAATGTCAATAAAACGTGTGTGTGTGTGTGTGTGTGTGTGTGTGAGTGAAAAAGGGGGGGGGGAGGACCTAAAAGAGCCTTGTACTAAGAGTAATAATTTATACAATGTAACTTAATTTGATGTAAGCACTGTAATTGAAGCTTAATTTAAAGTTTTTAACATAATTAGTATAATAGTACAATAAACATTTACAAAATGCTCATGTCTATTTTTAAGTCACCTACTCTTGTTTAAAAGTATTTAGAGGAATACAAGAGATTGTAATAATCATAACTGGTCATATAAACACGTTCTTATGTCTATTTTTTCATTTATCTTAACATGCCAACCTACACCAACAGAAGAGAAAAAATTGTATCTTTGAACATCACGGTCTCAAAAGCCTTCAGAAGATGACTTTTTGTCTTCCACATCAAATACATTTCCCTTAAATAAAAAAAGAATATATATTAAAAATGTATTGTTTTGTGGTAACCAAACACAAGCTTTATATTACATTTCTTCCAAATGCTATCACCTTGCCTCTGGGTGAGGTGTACACACTAGAAAAGCTGCCCTACATATTAATTAATTGTTAGGAATATTAAGTCTTTAACTTCATTCACTTCAGCAACACGGACACCAACATACAGTAACATGTAAATGTTACACCAAGTGTAAATGCTCAGAGAAACACAGACCACAAAATACATCAACCTTCCCTTATACTGTTTTTCTACTTAAGCCTTTTATGAAATGCAATTAGAGACATATTCAATAATGAGTTACAATAGAAAATGTTTTTTATATAATACATAGAGTCATCATTACATCAGTAATTATTATTATTAAAACCTGTTTCACCCTAAAGTCTATAAAATAATTCCATACATTTATAACCATTAACTCCCAGGAATAGTGTTTATGGTTGTAACTACAAGTATTTGAATTAAAAACTAAATATTTTTAAAAGCAATGTTGACATTTATGACTGAACAGCACAGACACCTTAAGTAAGCTCACAATGTTAAAGGTCTTAAATGAGCCTGTTCATCACTGTGCTGTTGCCTTCCCCCAGTAAAACAAACAGAACTTGAAATGCATTGTCATTTGAGATGATTATGTTCCTTTAAGGGCATACAATTGCTTGGAAAAATCTGACGTAATTACCCAGAGGAGGGTTGTGGTTTCTTGGTTTCTTTGGTTTTTGAGAACAGTCACAACCTTAAACCTAGTTCTGCCACAACAGCAGTCTCCTACTTATCCATCAAAGTGGAATGTTTACCAGTATGTGTGGGAAGACCACGGTCGGAAATTGCCATTTGCTTGTAAACAAAATGTCATGAATAATAATCATCCTGTAGAATATGTTAAGACTCATTACAATAGCAACCATATGTGCAGCATTAAGAATTAGAATATCTAAATAAAAGTGAGCTATTGGATCTCTCAGAAAAGCAGGCAGGATGCCTTGTCTGGGAGAACAGCTTTCTTGTTGTACTGGGAACAATGACAATCAAACCCTCAGGGTTACTCAAAACTAACTACTTCTGTGGAAGTGTTTCCAAATGAGAAAGAAGTCATACAATTCAAACATGGCACTAATGTCTCTGGAGAAGTGAGGAGACATTAAAGAAATTTTAAAACCATAGCAATATCCTCCATGAATAAATATCCACTTTGGTGCATGACATACAGCCAGCTCCTCAAAGCCATTATGGTATTAATGCTCCTCATAGGTGGGCCACCAAGGAAAAGCAGGTAGGCCGAGAAAAGTCTTTAAGTCTTCAATTAGGTAATTATGTCTAAAATGTATAATTAAATAATTATTTTTTAATAACGGGAATTAGATCAAAAGCCAGAGGGATTAATTAAAAGTTATTCTTGCTTTCTTTGACCCACTTCATAATTTGGAATTCATCATATACATAGAACTACAACTGAAGACCTGAGCATTTTGGAGAAGACTTAAAATGGTAAAATTTGATTAAAAAACCTTAAAAACTTAGTAATCAGTAAAGCAAAGTGAACCCATGAAAAGGTAATGGACTAAGGTTATAAACTGAGTGCCAATATCGGAGATAAAAAAGATGTAAAAAAACTAAACATTAAAAAGAAAAGAAAACATTTCAACAATCCAGTGTTAAACAGCCAGGAAGAGCGAACATCAATATTTATATACAAGTTTGCTCAAATTTGCTGCTTTACAATTTGTCATGCACACAGATTGTTGAGGATGGTAAATTTACCATGGAGTAGACAAACAATAAAGAAAAAATACAAATCATGCAGTTCTATAGTTCAATTAATTTAATAATCAATCATTTAAAACTTCACATTAATGACCTCCGGTACATTTTGTATATGGTACAAAAAAAATTTGTTTATCAAAACACACTCATAGAAAAGAGACATTTTTGCCGCCATCTTGTGGACCGCAGAATTTACCAGAACAGTAAAAAATAATAAAATTAATAAACAAAATAAAACAGTGCTGCTTTGAAAAGAAAAAAAGCGATATTGCATTGCATTGTTTTGCCCCCCTTTTTTCTCCAGTACTTTGTCTTGGTCCTGTGTTCTGATCAGAGGAAAGAAGCAATCACACACCTTACACTAGCAAACATCTCACACATGCGCGCACACACACACAGTTCTGTGAGTAAGTGAGTGAGTGTGTGTGTGTGTGTGTGTGTGTGTGTGTAAGCAAGAGAGACAGTTGCTTTAGTCACTTCTACAATAGGCTTGTTTTTCCTCTTGCATGTGTAAACGGACCATTAGCATGAGAAGAGGCGGAGAGACAACAAAGCAACATGGAGCCTTTGTAGCAGGGGTTAGCATGTGATTAACCTGCCCTTGCAAGACTCCTGCTCTGCTGAGGAGCTGCTGGGCAAAGCAAGCAAAGACTACTGCAACCTAAAGATGTCCCCTACTACGAGGAAAAAGAGAGAAAATTCACAAGAGAAATTCATGCCAGCTTGGTCTTCAGTGAACGGAGTTCAAATCACACGAATAAACAGAAGACCTGCTTAACACAACCAAAGTGACGAAGCCAGCACTGCAGTTCTAAACTCTTCTCCTACTTGCATAGCTTGTTGCCCCACACATTCTGCCCCATTTAAGCTGCAAATCTGGACAGCATTTCCTCCTCAAAGTAGGGGTAGGATCCCAAGACTGCACAACCACATGCTTCAACTTACACCAAACTGAACAAAACTACAAGAAAGAAAAAGGTCTTGGAATTATTAAGCTGACAGATAAAACAGCAAAGAACCAAATCAGTAAAGTACACTATATAATAGCTAAAGACAAAATTTTATTTTCTTAACACAATTTTGTCTTTCATCAAAGCCCCTTTTCACACACACAAACTAATGATAAGCAATGTTCTGTTGTGAACACAGATGCTCAACCAAAACCAAAACCTGGAAGGGGGGGGGGGGGGGGGGGGGGGGGGGGGGGGGGGGGGGGGGGGGGGGGGGGGGGGGGGGGGGGGGGGGGGGGGGGGGGGGGGGGGGGGGGGGGGGGGGGGAAAAAAAAAAAAAAAAAAAAAAAAAAAAAAAAAAAAAAAAAAAAAAAAAAAAAAAAAAATCATAAACAGCATGCCCCACAGTTGTTTATGTCTGTAATACAAACCTACTGCAATTATGTACTTTGTGTCATTTCCTGCACTTTATGGTTACCAGCACAGAAAACTATGATCTGCAGTGTGGAAAATACCCATGCCTGATTTTGTAGTCATTATCCAGATGTTAAGTGTAAAAACATGGTCTCAGACACTTTGGTTTGGTACAAATTGATCACTTAACCTATGGAACCAAGCAGCAATAGAATTGTTCAAATAAAACAAAATCCTCAATGTATTTACAAAAAAAAGCTTGTTTTATAAATGAACTACACAAAACGTAATTGCAGGTGGCTCCTAGCCCCAGAAATAGAACACCGTCTTATCCAATCCGTCTGCTTTGTGGCATAGTTGTTGTGTTAGACACGTGAAAGAGCAAGGAGTTCAGTAGGGCATGAACAAATCAGCTTCCTAAACACAAGGGCTTGGGGGGGGGGGTATCCAGCATTTTTCCCCCTTAAGCTACAAGAGCACCGTCAGGCAACATTGAAGAGGTCCCAAGAATTTCCTAATTGCTAGCGTTGCTCAACTGAACTCCAAGCCACAGGCCCTGTGGTAAGCCTTCACAATCCACCCACTACACACCCCCTGTAATTAAAACCAGACATGTAAAACAATTCTAACAGAACTGTTGTAAATTTGTAAGTAAGTGTGAGTAAGAGAGAGGGAGCAATTGAAATGCAAGCCCTTAAATCAATGCACTAAAAATACTCCAGCCTACTCATGGACAATACTAAAATCGCAGGACCGTTAAAAAAAAAATGATGACAAAGATAGGCATTAAAATATTAGTCTCCAAGTTAAAAATGACATATAGAAAGAATTTGTCAGTTCTAAACACAAAATTCAAAGCTGGTCAGTTTAAGATTAATTATTTAAGTTTTTTGATGAGTTGCTTAATGGTTGTTTTGATAAACACTGGCACAAATCTACACAGCCATGCAAGTAAAAATGCTTGAATGTAGATAATATGCACATTGCTGAGGCCCTTCTACTGTCTCTTTGTGCAGTCATGAGTACACACATTAAACCAAATTTTGTAACAATCTAATAACTAACATTATAAATGGACTGATAAATAGCCAGTCAAGTGTCAGAAGTTATTATTTTTAAATAGTTTTCTTACGATTTGTTTCACTTATCCTAAAAGTAGCAACATAAATTTTGACACCTTATGCAAATCTACGTTAAACATTAAGCAAAATAAAATATTTGTTTAAAGCATAATGCTCAGTGACAACTAAATTTCCTACGGCAATTCATTTTAATTCATTAATTAATTTGACAAGGAAGCTGAAAGTATTTGATAAAAATTCTTTAATAATGACATGTCACTTTATTACCTACACATTTACATGTTACATTGTGTTTATACAATGCAGTGAGAGACTTAACCATTTCAGTGCGTCACAGACGAACCAATAGCTTTAGAAGTTAAAGGTTCAGCACAAGATTTGTTTTAACTTGCAATTCTATTAGCGTTCATCAGATTATACACATAATAAGCCCCTATTTATTGGAATACTTTTTTGCCTTTCAAAAACAGCCGCAAACATGTACCTTCCTGCACATTACAGGTTTCTTAACACCATCCTCAGATATTCTTTGTTCTAAAAGCTATTTTCAGCTTTTTAAACTTACGGTCAGTTTAATCCTGTCTAATAGATATTTGTAATAAAACATTTTGTTTCATTTCAACATCAAATAAGGTGAAAGTGGAGTACTGTAAATCTAACAATGCTAAACATTATAAATCAAGGCAAATGCAACTCCATTTCTAAACAGCCGAAGCCTGACATGTCCCAATTTATTTTCAGCCTGCCTCTAAAAGGCTAGCCATTTTTATAACCATTAAAACTGCAGGGAGCAGATCTCTACATCTTTGCTTTTACTATAGTTACCACTCACAGGGAAAAAAACAAGTTATTTGGGTTTATATCACTCTCTCTCCACTACACCTGCAATGGAAGCTGAAAATATGCCAAAGGTACCCGTTCCAACATGTCGATCTGTACATCATACAATCAGCTAAATTCCTACTGCTCTCAGACACTTTTGTTCCACTCTACTGACAAAAAAGGACCTGACAAAATAATTGCTGCACATAAAGACAGTTCTTGCAAACTGAAGAAAACTCTGCGAACAGCTGCAGGAGCCTACAAGCTTCAAGCCAAAAGCACTGACGCCTATTCACTCCAAACATACAATTGGGTTCAACTTCATTTGGATTTGGCTTAGACAGGTGTGGATAACAGGCTGTCCAGTAAACAAAGGCTAGTGTTTGTTTTCAACAAAAGATGCTGCTCTGGGGCCTGCTTCATTCCATTTAGGCAGATATAAAAATAAATGTTAATATCGTATGTCTTGCATTGTGCAAAATTCTATTCTTTATGTTTTTGTGAGAAAAACAAAACATGTTGTGGAAGGTTTAAACCCCACCCTGGCTGAAATATGAGCTAGATCCAGTCCGAACAGGTATGTGAGTACAACTGATCATCTATACACAAGCTGAACATTCTCTGTTAAGGCGCTGGTCTAAAGTGGCATTTGTCAGCAGGTTCTGTCTACTTAAGGCCCTGCTGCTGTATTTACCGTGACCCGGTGTTTTATGGTATGCCAGGGCATGCTTAAATAATGCCTGTGGACACACACACACACACACAGCGGGGGGAACAGCACTAAAATTTTCCACCCTGGATTGCAATTACATGACCAAGCTAAATGATGTGTAGCATGGAACAAACACACAGATTCACAAGTACATCAGTTTGCACTGTGAATTCTTTGGGGGCAGCAGATCCACACACAACAGTGAGATTTCAACATAAAGCTAAATCAGAAGTAGTTTAACAGCTTGTCATTCTTTGCCCAAAATGCATGCGACTTAGCAGCAAAGACTTACAAAACTAGGATCTGTGCTTAGACAGCCGTGCAGCTGTATGCTCACCTGACTCCCTCAGCTGCAGGGAAATTGTCATATAATGACAGATGCACAACAAGCAAGCAAATGAGCCAAACAATAATGGATCACACTACTCCTTAAAAAATATTATCATGCAAGCTGAATGCTCTAAAAATGAATAAATAAATAAAAATAAAAAACACACACAAGTTCTATACAAGCACTTGATCATTTCAGGTATTCGTATCTCCTTTCAGCCAGCTATTTAAATTAACTTGTATATTTAAGTGTACATTAAAAAACTTCAGCCATTTGACAGATGTTTAGGAGATAACAAGATTAGCAATTATACCCGAAAATGGTGAAGATGAAAAATTCCCACACACTGCTGTAATTAAATACAAGACTGTTTACATGACTTACCTTATAATCAGATACATTATATTGTGAATACATAGCAAATATCTCACAGTACTGCTATAAGAAACTGCAAAGTACTGTAACAAGCTTACATCATAATTTTTGTACTTAAATTTCAGCTCATATTGTCATGCTCAAGTTGGCATATACAAAGATTGTATATAAATAAAATGATCACAGTGGGGAAGTTTTGCATGGTTCTCAAGCTTGTATGTAGCTCATTGTTTCTTATTATCCTTATTTGGACAAAAACACCCTCTGTTTAATCATGTCTTATTCTGTTCTCATGTCAGTAAATTAGATTTCTCCCCACTGTGTTTGTCTTCATTTGAGTGTGTGTATGAACATGCTTGTGTGTTTGTGAATATGTAAACAAAAGCATCAAAGCAGACAGAAACTGCTGCAGCTGTTTATTTAATGAGGTTTTTTTTTCTTTTGGAAGCTGTCAGTTACGAACGGAATGCTTGCTTTTTTTTTTTTTTTTTTACGGTACTTCACTTGTTATTTAATGTTAAGTTCAGTTAACAAAAAAAAATTAAATCACCAACAAAAATGAAACTTAAGAATTCATAGATGTCTTTCAAACACTTCTAGAAGAGACACTTCTGTTCATTAGTGAAAAATCTCAGAGATGGAGAATGTAATTGATTTTGTTCATGCAGCACAAACATATGTAATTTTTTTGGATTTACTATTAACCCAGATTACATGTCAGAACACCCTAACCCTAATGTGTGAATGTTTTTTTTTTTTTACACATGTAAAATACGAGCTTTTACTTTTCATTAATTTAACGTGTATTTTTAATTTCTCATTAGAGAACACTGCAAATGGAGCTACAATATAAATATATGCTTTACTAATTTTGTCCAACTATATTGAGCATGCAGCTTTGATGCAACACCATAACCCAACAGTGCTGTTACCTTTGCAGTGTGAATATTACAGGAATAGCATATTGTGAGATGTATCTTTTTATAGTTATAGAGTCTTGTATTTAAAAATGGGGTGAATGGTTGTCTTTGGAATCAATGAAGCCACCACTTACAAATAAAACAACTAATCTTATAAAGCATTCTTTTTACAATGGAATTATGATCTTGAGAATGTTATTTTTAAACATTGCAAAAAAAGTCCACAAATATGCTGAACCTGGTCACGTCACAGTCACCCCTCTTTATCAAGAATAAAGAAATATCTTTAAAATATTAGAAATACTGAATAATTCAATTATTAAAAATTAAATGTGTTTCAAAACAATGTACACACTCCTTTTAATATCATGTTCATCCAGCTAGTAGTCTTGTGCATTTTTAATGGGCACTTCTACTCAAAGTACATATTTTACAGATTTGTCTCAGAAAAATGCTTTTATGGTCAAGATAACTGCTACATTACTTTTTGAGTTGCTACCAAAGAGGTACTTAAGCATGTTGCTGTTAGTGCTGTAATGTGAGATATGAAAGTAGAATAGGTTTACATTTCATCCCTTTTGTTATCTTTCAGAGGCCAAAGTCTAATCCTAATCATACAGGTCGGATAATTTTTCTACCATGTTTTATTCCTTCAGATGAAATTAAACTCGAGATAACATTTCAGATGTCACCGTTTTTTTCCAAAGCATTGCAGAGCAAATAAGAATATTAATTAGTCTACACTACAGACAGATAATGATGTCGTTTTACTGAATCTTAGTTTTAGTGAGTAAAAACCATTAGGTCAGTGTTTAAAATCAGTGTTTAACTATTAAAAGGTTTTTCCTCATTTATTACAAGAACAAAAAACCTGCTAAAGTGTGCATTGTTTCAAAGAAAACAGTGAAACGAAGCACCTAGCATTAGATATTTATAGGTTGGCAACCATGTAATTGATAGCTATAATATTTTAAGTTAAACAGAACCAAAATCTTTACAGCACAAGTTATTGTACAAAATTATAAGCAATTTAAAGCTAAAATTACATTTTGCGCAATCTGTCAATAAAATGGTTTAGTTTCTAAGAAAAAAAAAGAGGATTGTAAGGGGGACAATTTTGTTTAAAGAAAACTAAAGGAAAAACTACACACAAAAATAATACTGTTAAATATTCCCACTGAACCTATGGTTTGGATGGGGAACTTACAATTTTATTTTTCAGTGTGGACTAGAACTAGTATTACCAAATAAACCTTATACTCCTTATACTCCTCTGAATCCAGTTGGTTTAAAAAGCTATATACAGAATTTTCCCCTCAAGAAAAACACACTTTATACTTGTATGCTTCGAAAATAAAAAGTAAAAATCTAAAAGAAATGTACAAACAACTTAGTGTTTGTTGTCCACTGTGATTCAAAAATATATATATTAAGGGGGGGGCACGACAAAATCTGTATTTGAAATTACAGCGTATTTTGAATTACAGTGTGCTGCACCCAAAAAATGTCTGTTAATGTAAAACTTCTGCCGATTCTCTGTATTGAAGGCACCAAAACAACTATTACACACCTAAATTGTGTCCATGTAATTTTCTTAACCATTTTCTACATAAATGTTAATCATTCTCATTTTTCCCACAATGTTGCTAACTGAAGCATAACAACAATGAGATTTTACAATGCAAATATTGAATGTGAATAAGCTGTAAATAACCATATGACTGCATTAATGTGTCATTCAGTTTTTGTATGTACCATCTATAACCAATGAAGAGTGACCAGCTGAGGCTTGTGCACCATGTTTAATTCAGAGGAAAGTCAAGGCTGCAGAAGACGTATACTGTCCTCCCCCTTTCCCTGCTTTCTTTACTCCATGCCACTAGAGAATAGGGTGGAGGGGCTACATAAACATACCTCATATGAAACAATGATGAACAGTTCTGGTCCACTATTAAAATTCTGAACCGAAGAGAATACACATACTGATAAGTAGTGTTATGTTTTTTTAGCTCTTACTATGACAGCACCACCCACTGATTTTTGGCATTTGCACTACACTTTATGGTATGCTTAGCCTTCAGAAGAGCATGCAGGAAAAAGTGTGGAAAAAATACTACATTGAAAGGGTCATTTTACAAGCAATTTCCTTCTCTGCTCTTTAGAGTATAATTTCAGTTTTGTGCCTTTTAAAACAACACAGTCATTCCTAAAACAGTTATCAAAAGACAGCATAATTAATATCAAGGCGAGAAGGAGACAAGATGGATATGTAAGTGTAGAGAAGCCGTCTCTTCATGTGTGCTCTAAAATCAGCACATTGGTGCATTCAATTCAATGTAACAGGCAGAGGAAAAAGCTGCAGTACACGATCAACGGCTACATAGATTCATGGGAAGTGAAGCCTTGATCCTGACAGCCTGCTAGTATGCCAATATGGTCTGTGCCCTTGGGCAAGCTTGTCTCTGGTGTTGGTGAAGGTTATACAACAAATCATAAATGTCACAGCCATGGGCCCAAGTACATAAAGAATACGCAGATAATAGCCTACTTCTGCAAACACTAAATACAGCCGTAGATATTATGATGGGCAATGGGGGGGAAGAAAAAGCAAACAGAGATTTGGATAGAGAGCAAAGAAATCAATACAAGAATGGAGGAAAGAAAAAAAGAATCTAGGTGTCAGCACTCAGCTCTATCTGCAGGCCAAATATGGCAATCCTCAAATAGAAACTAGTAACTAAGCTTTTTAACAGAGCTGCAACTATAGCTGAGGCAGAATGGCCAATTTAATTAAAGTAAACCTGGAGCTTATGCTTGTGTTATTAAATTATTAATACAGACAACTAATCAACTGCTTTACACAAATATTTCATCACGTTGGAATTTACAACCATTACACGTTATACCAGTTCAGCGTTTGAATAGCTTTACAGTTTGTACTGTGTAATCCTAAATACAGAACCAGCTGACACAAGACACTCAAACACAGGCTTCACACGTCAACTTATTAACCTGCGGTCATTTGTTAATGAAAGCATTTATGAAGGGGAAATCTCATAGAGGAATCTTAAAACAAGTATGTACTCTGCCACTAAGATTTAATTTGTGCATTGTGAATGTAAATTGTGCATTTTTTTTAATGGTGGCAATGCCACATAAATAAATAAATAATGTAAAATGGGAGTTGACCATTACGGAACCCAAATACAATGGCTATGGTTAATCTAGCAAAGTGGCCTGTTTTAATTAGGTATGCTAATCTAGACACATGGGATCTGAGGCACCAATCACACCACAAATCACCTGATCAATCACAAACTGCCTAAAGGACTTTACTTCAAACATACATCAAGCCAAGATTTACACTCAACCATCCCCCTATCTTCTTTAGTTATACAAGAATTCATGGAACTCTGTTAAAGGAGTGTGATTTGTGCAGAAACTTTCATGTGGTGCACAAATGCATTAAACCAACATCTTTAAAATCTTAGGATGTCTGTAACCTAGTTGCCAGTCATTAAATAAAGCCTAAGACTTTAAACAGATTTTAACAACTTTACTGGAAGTCTAGCGTTACCAGAAAGAAATACCCTGTAGAAAAACCCAACACATGTTCTTAGTTCAACAAAATAATTAGGTTTTTATTAAACAAGTTACTTATTACAGGTAATTAAATAGCAAGAAGGTGAACAAAGTTCAGTCTGGTATCCCATAAAAGGCAGGAAATAAACAATACACTAAAGTGAGTAAACTTGAATGTTGTTAAAATATCTAAAAAAAAAAAAAAACTATGTTCGCTATACAATGCCTTACATGAATAGTTTAGCAATGAGCCAACAACGAGAAACAAAATGTTAGCTAACAACTAGAAAGGGAAGGATTAATGAGCCCAGACATTAATATAAATTGTTCACCATTTCAGTTATGAGCATGATTTGCACAATAAACACACAACAGATGGACCTGCAGCTTTTAAGTGGTGCTTAAAAAGATTTACTTTTAAGTCCTGATCATGAATCTCAAAAAAATGTCTTCATGACAACCAGCCATGCAAAAACAGGTTAAAAAAGACAGTAATTTTAATAAGCTGCTTATACGAACGTATGGTTGTAAAAGCAGACCAGTGATCCTAGTTGATGTCGCAATAAAAAAGGGACACATGGATATCAGGCATTTTTCATGAACTAACAAATGACCATGTATCCTGCTGAAATGGGCAAAACAGGGATTAAGGCAAGACATGGGGTTGCTTATAAGATGGTTGGCAGAGGCACAAGGTGCTATACATCACTGCCTGTATAAGATTTCTGCTATGACTAAAAAGAAGCTTGAGGCAGATCTTTATAAAATGCCTAAACTCAATTTTCATTCAATAAGACATTCAACTGACGCTGTGAATTCCTGTCTGAACAATTTTAATAGGTGTGTCTAGTTTATTGCCTGCAGAATGAATAACTTGGCATGAGTTTAAAAATGGACAAAAATAAGTGTGCATAGCATTACTAAATAACCTCAGACTAACCTGTACCTTTTTATCATATAGTAAACATACAGGGGAAAAAGGGCCCCTCACAAAGGTTTTTATATTAAAAACAACATTTTTAATGTAATTAAGAAATGTAGTGGGTCCAAGACGAACAGAAAAATAACAGACCACAGACATTTTTTATTTTGTTGCGCCAATATTTGGCAAATGTACAGGTTTTTACTTAAAAATATGAATTATTCATTAAGTTCTCTGAAAAATGGAGTCATTTCCTTTCAACTGGCTGACTTTCAACACAGACTGACTTAAGCCTCATGTTCATTCGTGGCAGATTAAACATGAAACAGTCACACAATTTGGATAAAAGTATGTTGTTGTCATAATGTCATCCTAATGTTATTTGTGTCTAAAAACTCTAGAAAATGAAGAAAGCCAAAGTAAAAGAAAAGATACTCTTAAATTGCCCTTTGCACTATAAAATACTTTTGGAGAAATTCTGTACTCAGACAAAAAAAGAACAACAGACAACACTTACGCAAGCGTGGAGATAAACAACTGTTATACACAAGATAAGCATACAAGAGATAGTGTCAGTAAATACAGTAATGCTGTTTGAGACTGTGAAGAGAGCAGTTTCAAACTGAGGAGCTTTTGGCAACAAACTAAACTCTGCAAAACTCCAACAGTTAGTTAATCATTTTTAAACTGGGTTAATTTCTAAGCCATTTTCTTATATGTAACCTTACTCCTGTGTAAGTAATCAACAGTATTACGTGCATCTCAAAGCATGTACAAATAAAACAGAATAACTCGAATAATGAACAAATTGTAGAATATAGAAAGATTCTCACACATTTTTTGAAGAGAACGCTTTAAGAGTCTAACATGCAGTGTTAAAAGAAATCCACTGGCAAACACTGACACGTGAAAAGAAATAAAGACAAAGTCAATCATTTTCCATACCATTTGACAAACACAAAAGCATAATCACCTTAATGCCATCTAAAATTTCGAGCTAACCCAGTCGGGTTAACTATTGCCTGTTCTACAGTTTAAGTACTAATCTTTTATTAGCTTTATCTACATCATTTTACTGCTTTATCTGCAAATTCTTAATCATTCATTATGTCACAGTAAAGCCCACATAACTTATCGTTAGAAATTGCTGTAATTAAAAGGATTTAGCTGTGCATGATGAGTTATAGACCGATGACAGGTTGATGCTATAAGAAAACATTCATGTGAAATAGCCTATTGTATCAAATTCCCCTTCGTATATTTACTACGTCAATTATTCAGGTCATAGTAAATAGCAATTAGTGGGTTACTACTTAACCAAAGGTAAATACATTTCCTTAAAAACAACCTAGATTAAGTTTTAACAAAGAAAGCAGAAAATATTTCAACTACAAGCAGTACACGGTAATTATAATAGGAGACTGGAAACGATTACAGTTTTCGAGTCAACCTGTGAGGAAAAAGACAAATTAGCATAATTTTAGCTTTAGTGTCATTTTAAGTAGGCTGATCTTCCACAGATATCTTTAAATTATAACAAGACTGCTCATATGAAGCAAATGTATATTTCTTAGGCAGTGTTCAGTAATCAAGTAAATTCATCAACACATTAGTTCACTTAATGCAGCTGCACAGCCCGTGATGGAACTGAAGTACAATTCACACATGTAGCACAATTAACAAGAAAAATTAATCCTTTTGCTGCCATTATGTTTTACGAATAGCTCGGAGATGTAATAAATTATAAATGGGTCAATGGGAGTAGATAATAAGATACTTAGGACTACACATCTCTGATTTTTACTTCATCCGGTAAAAAAAAAAAAAACAAGTGAGCAATAAATGGCCTGCAGCTTTAACATTTAAAATATAGGTTAATCTTGAAATTAGCTTTTGTTCACCACGTGTTTAAAAAATTGCCATTAAAACAACTCCTGAAAACACTCTCCAAAACTTGGAAGAACTTTCACCTTAATAGTTTTTATGACAGCCAGTCATATTGAAACGAAGTAAACTGGGACTTACTGTGGTGAGACTGCATGCTAATGGTCGGTGAGAGAAATTTTCCCGAGTGAAGGGTCGCCGGGTGGCCCGCGCCAAGGTGACCGGGAGAAGGTGGGATTCTCCCGGGCGCGGCGGAAGCTCCGAGTCGGTGCGACTCCATAGCGAGTCCCGATAGCAGTGGCGGGGGAACGTGCACGGTTCTGGGGGGTCCGAAATCTCGGCCATCCATCATCCACCCAAAGGCAAACTCGACGAAAGAAACTGCGTCGTACGGCTATTCCAAAAGAGCCTTATAACGTCCCTAGATTTCCAGGCAAATCCGCGTCCTTGTCCGGCATCATGTCGACCTACAAACGGAATAAAAGACGCCCTGTTATTACAACGCATAATAATATAAACAGCCGAATGTAAATATTTCTCGAACAAGGCAACATATATTAAGAGACGACAAAATGACGCATTTTCAATATAACTACGAAGGAAGAAAAAGTAATCAACTTCAATCGATGCCTAAAACAGCATACCGGATACGAGAAATAGCGTCAATCCTACTATTTCGGTTACGCTGTTTTACTTTTTATTTACCATTTACCGCCGGTTGGCTTATTTGAGGTATTCCGACAGAGGGAAGGACTAACATAACGCAACTGAACCCCGAACCTCGCAAAGCGCTGCCGACATATCAGTACCGCATTGATACCGAGGATACAGGCAGCTAACGGGAGTCTGTTTGGTCTAAAACTGTTAAATGAACACATCAATCACCGAATGTTGCCTTGCATACAGAATTTGTGGTCTTGTTTAATAACGTGTCCTATTCTGTCAAAACATTTGGCCTGTTCGACCTATAAATAATTACCAACCTTAATCTAAATATTGAAGGGAAAGTCTGAGAACCGAACGTGACGTGGACGTTACAACTGAAATCCAACGCACTGAACTGAACCACTTTTCCCCGAAGCCAAACAATTCGGTCGTAACGCGCTAATGTCGTCCAGCTCACCCAGGACTATGGTCGGTGATGTGGCTAAACCCGCCGTCTGTTCTGAGCGCTACTGACTTATAATGCTCTTTCAATTTACAGATATAAGCAACTTTAACCGAGTCTGTATTCCTAACAGTTGCGCTTAAGTGCAAACCGAGTCGTTAAGTGTTTATTGTCGAGTGAGCCTTGTGTTCACACACCGCTGATTCACACCACAACCGACTTCACCTTTCGGACTTGTGTTCTAGTCCTTGCCCAATTTTGTCATCGTTTGTAATGTTTGCCGAATCGCACAATCTTTGCCTGGTGTGCTGCTACATTACTGGCAACCATCTTACACAAACGCCGACATAACGCTGGGGCTTGTAGAAACTCGAGCCGAAAGTTTAGACGACGGGAGCTGTGTGTTATCCACTAGGCCAAAATGACTTAAATATCGCTTGAAAACTTGGCGTTTTGTACGGTGGTGTTTTACGGTAAGCGAGGCCACGTCTCGAACTTCTCAACTGCGGCGTTTCCATGTTCCGTAAAAACTTTTCTCTGCGGAAACGTTAAGCGAGCTGAGGCGGCTCGGTTGAGTTAGAAGTCCGCGGATAGACCGAGGACGGTGGCGTTTACAACCGCCGCCCGATTCCCGCTAAGAAACCAGAAGATGCGTTTATTTTAAGCTCCATTTTCGCTTCATACACTCAATCAAACTGCGCAATCAGCAGCTTACGTGGAATGGCGTCTCAGTTTAGAAAATCCAGAGGCTTCAGACAGTCCACGAGCGAGTCGGAACAGGTTTTCCACTCCATTTACAGACCATCCGCGGTACGCGGGCAGAGAAGTCGCTTGCTTATCCAGAGGAAGGCCTCTTGCTCGGACCACTGTAGCGCTCAGTAAACTCTTCTGCAATGAAACAAGCATTGTTTAACACGCTCCGCCCCCACGAGCCCAACGTGACAAACTCTGCAGCGAGGCCAGCGATAGGTCCCCCGTCCTGTCAGTCATCCTCCTGTAAACATTCTGGCTCTTCGCCAGCTCTATAAAACCAATTATGGAGCAAGGAGGTTGAACTGTTTCAAGCCCCTCTCCTTCCTCCTCCAGTGATCAAAACAAGCAGGGAATTTGTGGAGAGTAGGTTTAAGGTTCTAGGTCTCCTGTTTACAACAGACTGTGTGTTCAATGAATACAGCATGTACAAAAACGATAAAGACGTAAACTGGAGGTTGTATCGTTTCTATGGTAAAAACAGTTTAATTAGTTTTTTTAATGCTGCACCATAGGTATGTCATTGAGAGAAAATGGTTAGTGTTTTTAATGTCTGTATTATCGGTCTTTTTTTGCTTTATGGTGCAAAAAAATGCGTCAACACTAACTGTAATTTTTTTTATTGGTAATTTCGCCTTTTGAGTTTTTAAAATAAACACGTGGAATTCAATGCCTTGCAAATGTACACTGAAATGTGGCTGTTTCACGTGTTTTATTAGGACATTATTTATTCACCAGCTGCAAACGACTCATTAGAATCTATTGACATATGTTCTGTTGCATCACACACACACATATATACACACATACATATATGTGTGTGGGTGTGTGTGTCTTACAATTATATTGCTGTTGGTCAAATTTGTTGATCTATCTCAAAACAGTGGAGAGCGTCATGGTGGGCGATTACACATATTAACTTTGTGAAAACTTAAGCGAGTAGATGTGAATCAGCTCCCAATTCATCCCACTTTCCTGAAAAATGTTGATCTAAAAAACGACAGCTGTACGGTTTCAAGCTGCCCTCCGTCGCGCCCCGGAGAGGCGGTTTCAAGTCCTCCTTTACCGCTGCAGAGCAGAGTGTGTTGTGTGCGGGGCAGAAACGACGAGCGTGCGATGAGCGAACCGGTTTGTTGTAAACGTTCAGAGGGCAGCGTTTTTGGTCAGCCAAGTTCGATTAAAATAGCGTGTTTTTGTATCAAAGGATACAATTTTTTTTGTATCAAGGATTTTCTGTAAGGATCGCGGGGACAATGTGTGGGAATGGCGCATTCAAACAAGCGCTGATCCTGAGGGCTCACGGCTGTCTGCGTTAGTTATTAATGACGGTCCGACGCAACGGCAATAAATAGCCGCTGCCCCCAGTTTTGTTCGCAATAGCGACTATGTTTTAAAGCAAGGAAATGTAGAACCGCGATTTTCAGTTGTTTAACGTTAAATAAGAAGCTTTTGTTTGTCGCTGGCGAGCCGAGCGCCGACGTTTGGACGAGTTTAATGCTCGCTCTTTGGCTCATTGTTCCTCATGACAATCACTGCTGTTGTTAAGGTGGGTGTTGAACGGCGTTTCATGCTAATAAACATTATCAACACATTTGTCTCCTTTTGTTGTTGTTTTTTTCAATTCTTCTGCGTGTCAGCTTGTGTAATTGCTATGGACTACATTTGTATTTACTAAATGCCCTAGGATTTATTTTTATTTTAATTGCCGAGGTTGTTCACTTATGGACAATTTTTTTCTTAACCAGTATAAAATTGAATCCTGATCATTTGTTTTATTGAAATAAAATGTTACAACCACATCTTTATCTGCTTTATTTAATCTGTAATCCGATCATAGTTTATACACATATAACCAAAGTTCATCATAAGAATAAATATGATTTACACATAACAGGCTGCATGATGTGTTTTATAAAGTGTGCTGAAGCAAACACTGGAGTTATACACGAGCTCTGATTAACAGCACACTGCCCCATTTAGTGGCTTCTTTTAGTTCAACTACCCTGAGAGATTAGCTTATAAGAGACCAGGCTTATAAGAATATAATTACACAGTTAAATTTGTTTAGCAAGAAATACAAAAATTACAAACTTGTAGCCGATTATACAAAATTATTTCTCTGCATTACTTAGTAGTAATGTTATAGTAGTAGTAATTATCTAAAAAATGTGGATTAATTTATACAATCCCTATGTAATTTTACCAAAGTAAATGATTTTACCAAAAAAAGCTTAATATTACTTGGTCCACATTTGTCTGTGTAAGGTTTTTGAAAAATCTGAGTTTTTTTTTTATCATTTATATTCATTAAAGTATTTAGGAAAATAAAATGTTTGTTGTATGAGATTGAAATATATCCAGTCTACACGTGTGTATTTACTGCAAGTTTACTGCAACACCCCATTTGATTCTATAGTGGTGGGTGTAACAAGCGCTCCAAATGACTGCAGAGAAAGTAAACCTGATATTATGAAACAAATAGCAAATTGTTGTCTTAACCCCCCCCCCCCACACACACACACATACATATATATATATATATATATATATATATATACACACCTATTCAAGCTGCTGTCAATAATCTGTGTTTGTTTCCACAAAATAGATTGAGTTCAGCATGTTGCAAGAGCATAAGCAAAAAATACTTTGACACATTGCCATCTCACCATTATGTAATGCCTTTATAAAGTTGTTTTTTGTGTTATTTTAACTACCACCTAGCTGAGATGTAGACTTCAAAATATAGGTTTTAGTTCCATGTTGAGTTTATTTTTTTGACAACTGATAATTATTCTTTAAAACCATAACTGGCTGGATTTACAGTCTTTTGTATTTTGGACAGTTATAAAAGGCCTTATGCACATTAAAATAGCTGACGTGCATTATGTAAAGTTAAAATATGTACCCATGTAGACCCTGTAAATCATTCACGCAGTAACTATAAAGCATGTTTATACATTTTTGTGTAGTTCTATTTGGCATGCACATGTGGAAATAAGAGCCTAAGGAAAGTACATGGAAGAGTAGTTTTTGAAGACTCAGAGCTCTAAATATCTGGTGGAAAAATATCCCATAATGATAGGGGAAATGTGTTACTGCATGACATTTGGGTTTCCTACAACAATACACTGTCTGTTATGACTCACTTTGCTGAAACCTCTGAACTTTTATAGTGACTGTGTTCACAGCTGGTAAAGTCAGATCACTTACAATAGATAAATTTTGTTACAATGAAAATCTACTTAGTCTGAAAATCCAGGATGGGAAAATACACAATCTTTTTAAAATGATTTTAGAAAAAGAGTTGTTTAATGATGTACAGAATTATGGTTGTTTGTAATTATTTATTGGCCTGAACTTAAGTAAATATTGCTACCAGACTTGGCAAAGGTGGCAATGTGCTGTTCTTATTGTGTGGAGTAGCTGCTAGATTTGCATGTAAAGCTGGTCACGGGTGTTATTTGCATTACAATTAGACTGTGAGCCATCAAAATAAGTTAGAGTTTGAGGAAGGCTATCTGGTGTTGATTTCTCACCCACTACTGGCAAATTTATATAAACTTTTTAAAATGGTAAGGTCAAATTTGCCTAACTGTAATCTCAATTTGTGTTTTGTCTTGAAATAAAACAGTAAAATTGTACAAAAAAATACAATTAAGTATTTTTAAACATGTACATCAAATCACTATCTGTTAGATGGACATAGTAGGGTGCTGAGCCAACAATCTAAAGGATGGGGGTTCAAATCCACTGAGGTTGCCAGTGTGGGTCCTTGAGCAAGGTCCTTAACCTTCATTGCTCCAGGGGTGCTGCATCATGACTGACCCTATATTCTGGGATACTTGTAACGTTGAATAAACGTTTTTTACTTTTTTGCTAATTTTTAACATAACTCATGAACAGGACATGAATGAAATGAAAAACTAATTATGTGGACTAGGGTACTGTAACTCAATGAAATATTGTGCTTTTTAATTAACAATAATTTGATAGTTATTATTACTGAATGAATTTTTTTACACAGTGGATAATAACATTTTACAAAATGTAACAACTAGCTAGGTCATATGAGTTGTTTAATTTTTACCTCAAAAAATGCTTGTAAGATTTAATTTTAGCAAATATTAATATAAGAAAAAATTCCAAAAGCCATTCTTCTTTCCCATAACTCATTTCACAGGCCCTGAGATTGCTCTGGCATCTAAAATTTAAGATAAGATAAAATCAAACTATATTCAAACAAACCCCACCTCCCTTATTTATAACAGTTTCATAGTGCATCAGTATTCATAATTTTAATTTTAAAAACATACATACATATATATATACACACATACATACACACACATACATGCATATATTGTGAAAAATCAAAACACAGTGATTTAAAGATGAGATCACACAAACCTGTTTATGCTAATAACTGCCCACTTGCAAACTAAGTATCAGATATAAAAATTGTATTTGCTTTTCAAATGAATCTAAGTTCAAATAATAGTAAACCTTTGTATGGATGAGTAATAACACCGCTTTATGATAAGAGGAAAGATCAAACACCTATCTTTAATAAACATCACCACAAAGAGCAGTGTGCTTTCCTCCTTCACTGAAGTGACTCACACTTTTCACATTTTATTTCCTCCTTGAGATGCCATAACTTACAAAATGGGTAAATGTATTTTCAGCAAAATGAGCAAGCAGGTCACTAAACAAAATTCATTCATTCATTATCTTCCGCTTTATCCTATATTAGGGTCGCGGGGGGCTTCCCCATGCCCATCCAGGGGAGAACGTTTCGGGCGCTGGGCAGATACACCCAGGACAGGGTGCCAATCTATTGCTGGGCACACACTCACTCACACAAACAAACTCTACATGCGGCCAATTTGGAGAACTCAATTGACTTGATCCATGTTTCTGGACTGTGGGAGGAAACCGGAGAACCCGGAGGAAACCCACGCGGACACGTGGAGAACATGGAAAATCCACCCAGATGGGGATTCGAAACAGGAATCCCTAGTGCTGAGAGGCGAACGTGCTAATAACTAAGCCACCGTGCTGCCCCACTAAACAAAACGTTTCTTAAAATGTGTAGCTAATGTGTTTGGTTTTCAGCGTCTTTATTCATAATGATGATTCATTCACACAAACACAGAGTACAGGTCTCGGGCATCAAACAGAAAAAACAGACACAATGTTTAGCATGTAGGATTAATGTGATGTAGAGTTTATGATGAGTGGGTCAAAGAGAAACTAAGCAGAACATTTGACTCTTCCTCAGCAACCTCAAATTGCTTACTATGCACAGTGCAACAAATAAAGCACAGCAGTGTCTGAAAAAAGTTCTCTTACAGCAAAAGTGGAAAAACTTTATGCATTGTGGGAAGTTTAACTACTACCGTTATTTCTAGCAAAATGAGCTTGAAATAAAACAACAACATGAGGTTTGCACACATTTTACTGTTGAATAAAATCCAGAAATTCTTTAAATTTTAGCGAAATGTTTAAGGTTCTTTATATTTATGTATTTTTTGCAAATGACTGATGTCATTAATAATAATTATTAATAATAATAATAAGTAATGTTTCTGAAAGATGAGGCAGCAACATGTCAGCAGATTTTTACTTCATAGAATTCCTCCAATTGATTTCATTGGTCCCACAGGACCAATGCAGTCTGTGTTATGGTCTTCTTGCACAGGATAAAGTTATAAGGGGTATGCAAATATTCCCTCTCAAACTAGATGTACCAAAAGCCTTTTTAGATCCAAGAGTTAGCCCCCTTTGCTTCTCTAAACAGTGGACAAATCATCCTGTATTTTGAAAACTGTCCACTTCACTTAAGTGAAGTAGCAGCTGCACGAAAAAGGATTTACTGAACTTTTCACTCCTCAAAGTGCAGCTTCTTGGAGATCCTGTGGGACTTCAACTCAGTGTCCCTCCTTCAGTCACAGAGTTTCTGACAGCTCTGCACTTGACAGGCAGGCCAGACAAGTTACCACTGTGCTCAGAGCCCCTCCCAGGAAAACAGGTCCTGCTGGGATTTAATCTCAGCATGGCAGCCCTTTCTCCTGACAAGCTTTAATTCTCTCTGGACACCATTCATCATACATTGTCTGTCATGAGCCTTTAATCAAACGTACTGCGGGACACTGTGATTCTGGCCAAACCTCCCATGCCCACTTTACACCAATGCATAAATTCATGGCTCCATTATTCATGAGCTTGTTTATCTTTCATGTTATGCTGTTTTAGCTTATGTGCTGTTTCCTTGAGATTGGCAAGGATGTGGCATCTATACTGCACATGTGATATGTTTCCTTTAAGATCAGCTAAAGTATATTCAAAATCACTTAGACCACACACTCACTCACACAGACACTAATACACTCTATATGGGGCAATTTGGGCTGAGGAAACCGGAGAACCCGGAGGAAACCCACACGGACACGGGGGGTGTAAAAAGAAATAAATATATATGAATAAACACATTATGTTAACAGAATATATTACGTTATTTTTTGCTTAAAAAAAATCGAAACACTGTAAAAAAAAGCATAGATCCTTACTGTATTCATTAATGAAGAGCGTACATAGCAGTACTGCTAATTATTTGTCCTTAATTAATTGATCAGAAGCAAAATGTGGCCATCAAAAGTAGATATTTTAGTGGTTTGATGGTCTGCAGCATTAGGGTGAAAAGACCTCAGCACTGATCTTAAAAAAAGCAATTGTTGCTGTCTCTCTGAAAAATGTTAAAACACAAAGCATGCTTAAGTCTATTATTCTATTGTGAAAATAATTATTTAAAAGTTTAAGAGGTCAGACTGAGCAAAGCTCAGTTGTAAAAAACCTAAATGCTATGTTTTAGACTAAACAAGTACGGCTGGTTTGAGGTGAAAAAAAATATGACAGCATGACTTTAGTTGCATAAACTAAAAAACAAACCACAAGATCTCCAGAACAAAGTCTTTTGGACAGCAAAACAAAACTGAAGATGGCCATCCATAATGCATAACCCCACATTTGGCAAAAACAAAAAACAGCATATCAGCACATCATACTGTACCAGCTGTGAAGCATAGTGATGCATAATTATCACAGAGGTAATCATCTGGTCTTGTTTTGCAGTCACAGGACCTGAGCATGTTGCATTCATTAAGCCAACAATCAAATTCTCTATTCTAGAGAATTAGTATTTCAGTGATACCAAGTAATACCAGCAGCTAAAACCAACAGGAAAACAATTCCAAGCACATTATCAAACCTAGAACAGAACAACTAAAAGTTTTTGCAGTGGTCCAGTCACAATCAAGTCCTCATCCCAATTATATACATATATCTCATCTGTCTCTCTAGCTCTCTGTCTGTCAATCCATCCATCAATCCACCCGGCCTCCCATCCAGTTTAAATTTTGTGGGTAACTGAATTGCATGCTTAATTACTATAATCTACTTTTATATTTTGATCAATATGGTGGATCTTGAAGAATTCATTTTAGCAGAATCCTCTAGGAGACCTATCCTTGTACATCTTGAAGAAAGATTTTTTTTAAATTATTTTAATCTCAATGAATAATGAAAGACAGTTGAATAGAGAGGCCCTGTGAAGGAACTGCTTGTATGAGGTGAAGAAGTATTTCACATTTTAATTATCTTTGACTGTATGAATAACCCGGGGCTCAGCTCAGTTTAAGATTTTTTTTAGCGCTGCTGATGGGTAAAATAGCACTGCAATAGTTACTGAGCCAAAGATTTCCTGTATTTAAATTTTTTTTTAAAAACACCAAACAAAACACACACACTAGCAGATCTACCTCACTTCCAAGAAAAAAAAAAAATATGACTAAGCAACATCCAACAACCAAAATATTATTTATGTTTAATTTTTTATTACATTATAAGAAAAAAACATGATTACTTAGATGTAATCATGAGAAAATGTCTCTTTAGGGTAAAACGGGAGGGAATGCTAACAAAATGTACATATAATTAAGGAGGTTGGTATTAGGTTGAATAATTAATTTAAAAAATATGATTATATTTTTCTGTTCACAAAATTGGGGGACAAAATTAATGTCAGTGTGCAAATGTTTTTTGATAACATTTTACAAGAATAGTTTTCCAATGTCATTAAACAAAATATATTTTCAATATATTTTCAATATTTTTTCAATATATTTACTATTTTACCTATATAAATGCAGGTTATTCTTTAAGTGCCTTTTTCCAGCTTAGGGTTTGTATTGTCTGTTGCAATGCATTTTAAACTGCTTTATTTTTATGTATCAAATTTACAAATAAAGGCCGATACCAACACATCACATAAAAACAGTTTACTGTCGTTGGACTTTTGGGGGGGGGGGGGGGGGGGGGGGGGGGGGGGGGGGGGGGGGGGGGGGGGGGGGGGGGGGGGGGGGGGGGGGGGGGGGGGGGGGGGGGGGGGGGGGGGGGGTGTGTGTGTGTGTGTGTGTGTGTGTGTGTGTGTGTGTGTGTGTTGATTTGTCTTTCTGAGACATTGTCCAGTATTGTTATCCTCAACTGCCTTCTTCTCATCAAGTGTCACTCTTTAACCATTCTGTGGCCATGGCAAAATTTAAATCCTCTGGCCCCTTGAGTATTAACTCAGTGATCCATATGCTTCCTCTATGTCACACACACACTTACACGGACATGCACACACAGAAGGGTGTGAAGTAGCCACATCCTCCACCACTTCCCTAGTAGAAAGGGGGGGAAAAAAACGCTTGAGAACACACTTGCTGGTGCATGCTATTTACACCACCCACTGTATTAATGGGCTCTGGCTTAATGGCTCCACTACAGCCATTACTTACTGACAAGACAATGTCACACATTTAAATGAGCATTAAAAAAGCACAAGTAATCTCTTATTATTATTTCTAATTTTGTACATTTTGGTGCTCATTTTGTCTCGTACACAAACATCAGTTATGCTATTTAAATTCACTACCCAAGGAATTTAGAGTCTGAATATGTTTCATGTGTCCATGCACTGTTTTTCCATAACAGTCTGATCTAGTTTAAAGAATGTCGGAGCTACATTCATTTCTAGGTTAGGAGAAAAATCATCTGGGAAGACTATAAAATAAGATTTTATGCTGCAATAATCCACTAATTAGACCACCAATATGGGTTATTACAGATAAGATACAAGGATATAACCAGGGCACAGCTTTGCACATTTTATTAAAAGTTATTTTACTCTTTGAAATGGGTCAAATTAAGTGTGGGATGCGAAGAATGTAAAATAAGTTACTAGTCAACAATGAGTTCTTTATTTTCTGGGTGCAGTCAGAAGAAACCACTCTAAATGCAAAATGCAACATGGTAAAGTACTCTATTCTTTGGAAAAGATTCCGGAAAATTAGCTATTACTATTAAGTTCTGAAAGAGGAAGCACAGTATGTTTGAAGCAATGTTTGCGTTATCAGAAATGTCAAATGTTCCATTGGCTTTTAGTATAATTCACTTATAGTAAATAATTACCTGACAAATTTGGTGTATGTGGGTAAAAGCTGCTGAAGTCACTTTCAGTGGTTGGTTGTATGATGACTAAATGTGAAAAGAAGGAGCTGCAGTTTATACTGCCTCTTGCTGAGACAGGAGTTTTGCAATAGCAAAAGTAAATTCGAAGAGCAAAGAGCAAAGCTGTAATAAACATTATCCTAATGAAAAGCAAAATCATTTAAATCACAATGCATACACACAGCCATTGACCTGTCTTACAAAAATTGCATTCCACCGATCTTCATTTTTAATGCTGATGTGAACTTGAAAAGAATTCCAGAAACATGGATGTGGAAATATCTACAAGAGGTTTGTTTATCAGTATACAGAGGTCTGCTAAGGGTGAAACAAATATGATATAGTTTTAGTTTTAAGCAGCGTTATAGATCTGATCCCAGCTATTTGATCAAACATTGCTTTGAAGAGTTTTCTTATAGAAGCAACAGAGAGCATATTTTCTATTTTAAACTCACAACAATAAGGTATCTGATAAGGTTATGTATAAGCCAAGGCAGACTGTAAAACTTTATTTCATTTGTTACTTACTCTGACAACTGACTTGTAGAAAAATCTATTGGAAGATTTTTGCTAATTGAGAAAATATAATTATTTAAAATTTTCTTTATTTGTTGCTACCCACAGGGCTTTATGCCATCAGTCACACACAACAGGGGTGATTTGGTCTGATGCACCCTCATTTAGTCTCAAGAACATCCTGAGAAGCATTTTTAAAAGTCACGTAGAGCTGTGTTAATCTCATTATTCCATCATAGCTGCAGAGCTGTATAAAGATGAAGTCCCATAGATTTGACAAAGATCACATAAAGCCTCGTTCCATGTCTTTTGCTAGAACATATTGTCTAAATGCCTCAAAGATGGATCAATACCTACTTTAGAAAGAAAACATCAAAATCTGCATTTTTATTGGATAATACAAAGCATGAACAGGTTTACAGATCTAAACGTTCTGTTTTGAGAATATTTGTAATAAATCACAATGAGGAAAGCAACATCATTTTAAACTCACATGGTTGAAAGAAACACGATAGTCCTTTTTTATTATGTAAAAACCAGAAGTTCTCTAAAGCAGGCTTACTGTGTGGAACTAGATGACTCAATTCTGAACTGGCTGTGAATTCTGGGAATGTTGTTGATGTGCTTTAACTGTTTGCCATTAACTCAATGACTCTTGCTTGTAGAAGGTCACCTCCCTCCTCCCATATTAAATGATAGACTGGCTCTGTTCATAAATTGGTCAGTTGAAGAGTAGAATTGCTTTTCCATGGCATGAGTGTACAGCACTCAGCCACAATGACCCACAATGCTAACAATTTATAATCCAGGGTTTTATTTGGTGATAAAAGCTACTGCGATGGAAGGTGACAACCACTAGCACAACAATGAATCACACAGAAAATGACAGGGTTTAGCTTTGGGCCAGAATATAAAAAGTGTCATTTTGCATTATTGATCTCCTGAAAGCCCTGACTAGAAAGAAAGATGGCTGCTGGATTCTTTCTAAACCAGGAGAGCATTAAAATATTTTCAATCCATAGGCTACAAAGAGCCTACCCAAAAAGACAGACAGACGGACACAAATATTCTCTCTCTCTTTCTCTCTCTCTCTCTCTCTCTCTCTCACAAACACACACATTTAAGCACTTAAACAAACTGAATGTCTTTATTGCAGATCTCTCTGTGGCCTTGTATTTAAAATTAAAACTTTATGTGCCATATTACACCAGGGACTAGCATTTTTGCTTTCTACTTTGCAGCTATAACATATTGCATTGTTCTAAGAGCTCTTTCTGTAATTTTCGTAATGGGTCTATGGAAATCATTGTCTATTCATATTAATTGCACCAAAGCTTTATGGATATCTTTTCACCAATCCATATATCTATACAATTCAAACAAACGCAAAAAAAAAAAAAAGTATTTATTTTAATGACAACCAGCTTAAAGGAAGAGAAGTGATATCTAATGGACTCACAGATTGCAAAAGTAAAATGTTTAATTGTAAAATAACCATTGTTGACAAGGTTTTAGACATTTACTGTCCAATTTTGACAAAAAAGGCTTTGCATTTCATCTGTGTACTTGCAGAACCAGAGAACAGGAAGTCTTAGTTTTTAGCAACTTTGTATGCAAGCTGGGGTTGCAAAAAAATAAATATAACAGGATGATGGAATAATACCTGCAAAGTGTGCATGCTCTGACACACACACACACACAGACACACACACAGACACAGACATAGACACACACACACACACACACACACACACACACACACACACACACACACACACACAAGCACATTGTAAGCACTTTAATAAAATGTCCACTTAAGACTTACCAAAACCTTACTATAAATATACTTTCCTAACCCAAACCATAATCAAACATACCTCACCCTAACCATACATTATGATAATATTGACATTTAATAGTTACCATGGTGGAGACCAGCAGTTTTTACAGTTGAGTGAGGTACCAGCAGTATGATTGTATAAACAGGTTTTGGTTCCCACAACGTAATGCATACCTGCTAAACACACACACACACAATACACCTTTTCTTTTCATAGTTGTGGTGTGTTTTTTTTTTTTATTTAGAGTTGCAAGCCTCTATAGAGCGGGTGTGTCGATGTCTCTTTTAAACCACACCACGCATGCCTTTTCTGAGTATGAAAATCACTGCTCACCACAGGACTCTTGAGTCCAACCATGGTGAACAATGCCCTTCAGTTGTACATAGCTCTTCCCAGCATTCTTTTATTTGTGACATCAGCTCCTCCTCTGTGAGAAAATGTACTCAGGCGCAGCTGCTGTTGTCACTCTGGGCAAACGTGCAAGTGCAGCTTTACATCACACAGTTAAAAGACAAATGGCTTAAAGGCTCTAATGAAACTGTCATTCTCTTCAGCATATATGCAGCTGACAGTGTCATGCCAATGATCTAAAAGATGTGTCTTTGCTTAGTAATGGGTCCTAAATATGTCTTTTGAAAATGTCTGCAGCTATTCTTTCTGTATCACGACCTCAGTGCTTACTGTACAGATAGAACCATTTGTCATTTGTCACTGCTGGCATGTGTGACAGTAAACATGGCTGGGTTTTTTAAAAATCTTTTTTACCTAATTGAATTAAAAGCAGCATTTTAGAAAAATAGGTTTCAGATCTGTGTGTCACCATTACACTTTGTACTGCCACCTTTCCAGGTTATGATACCAAGATAATATTCTTTCAGTATAAGTAAAAAGTATGAAAAACAATTAAAAATACACTTTCTCTTCAATTAGTAAACAATATAACATTGTTGCTAGGCAACAGTTCAGAGCTTCAGCTTTTGACTGACTAACAATTTAGCTTCCCATCACATGTATATGATAAAATTTTGAAAACGATCAATATCTTTCACATGTTGACAAATTGCTATAAAAATACTTTGTACATCTAAACTCTCTAAGCAAGGGTTCAGCCATAATAAAAATCATCAAAACTGTTGCACTGTTCGTGAACTCAAGCATGTCAAGTCTTGAGTATTTAAAACTCTGGGTGGGGGGCTGTAAACTGTATTCATTAATATTGTAAACCAATATTAACATATATTAATTAGCATATAGCATTCATTTTGCATGTATTATAAATATAGTTTGCATTTCTTGATGCAATGTTTGACAATGATTTTTCAAAGTATTCTGAACCCCATGTGGATATGCCTGTCACTGTGACAGCTTGATAGTACCATTCAGCTGTGTGTTGTGTCTTTGGCCTTTGTGCACTGAGATTCTTGACTCTTGAATCACTTAATCATATTTTGAACTGAAGATGATGCTTCTTTTTAATTGTGCCCAGAAAAAATAAACTGACTTAAGTGAACTATGACCCATTTTTGCTTGCAATGACTAAGCCTTAAACCACAATGTGTTCTTCAGACCACTTCACAAAATATCAACATTTAAAAAAAAAAAAACAGGATTGGTACAGGATTGTTTATTTAAATTTACTCCAACAACATATGGTTTCTGTTATAAGTAAAAGTCCACATATTGCCCAGAAACATAACAATATTCTTAAGTGCCCTAAGGCTTTCGGACGGCATTTTATACTTGGTTAAAATTTTGGCATTCTGCATTGTGTATTTTATTTTGACCTCCTTTTCAGTGTTTTTTTGAGGTTTTGCTGTTGTTCTGTGTATAATAAACATTCTAAAATGTTAAAATAAACAGACCTTGAGCTAACTAAACAGCAGCACACCCTCTCCAATTATTTTCAGTGAATATATGGCTAAATACCTTGGTCTGGAATCAGATTAGAACCTTTCCATTAACTTTACAGTTGTCAATGTGCATTCCATTGAGCGATGAGTTTTAAACTGAATGAATGTTTGGACACTACACAAAAATTGTATGATTCTATAATTTGTGATTTTGTACAGTAATTAATGATCGCATAAAACCATGGAAATTTACAATGAACTTTTCAGCATCTCACACCAAAGACCAATCCCAGAGGAGCTGACCTCGTTGTTTTCCTTCCTCTGTCTCAGGGGTGGATGTGAGGTATCCAAATCATGGAAACAGCAGCCTAAAAATCTGGGTCATGCTAACCTTTTTTTAACAGAATGGAAAGGATATGGTGAATGCAAACCAACAAGTTTGCATACCACCCTTTGGGACTTTTACAAAATATGGCAGGCAACATTTGTCACATTTCATTAGATTGAAAAGCCTGGGCCAATGAGCATGCTAGAACACCAGTCTAAAAAAAGTGTTTGCTTCAGTAGTTTAAATTTTTCGGTGAAATGCTTTAGTGACTGATTATGATGTTGTAGCAATCTAAAAACCATGCAGGCAGTGCACAAAAAAAACTTAACTATGCAGGTCCAGTCAAGATGAATACTTAAAAAAAATCTTAAAATACTCAACGTGTTTGAAGTTAGTGACCTGGCAAATCAATTTACACAGCAGATAATAAAGAACTTTTTTACATTGGAAAGTGAAAATGAGTTTTATTCTGTTTAAATGGAAGCTGCTTAAACAAGTGTTCTAAATTTACATACCTGAGAACAAGTGTAGGACAGCTAATTATCTACCAAGCAACATGCCATTGTTCCTTTTGGTGAACAATGATTAGATTTTTTTTTTTTTAATAAATGCAGTCAAACTCTAAAATTCCCAAAAGCACGTCCCTCTCCCTACTGTTAAATACATCACACAAAAATGAAAATCTGCTTATAGTTGATTGAAATATAGATAACTAGTCACTTGTTTCCTGCAAAGGTGAAATCATAAATTTACTTGTAACTGGTCACAGTTGAAATAGAAATCTGACAAAGAAGACATGGGAAGAGCATGAACAGATGAGAGGCGAACTAACCCCTAAGTCGTCCTGCCACCCTTGTAGATTTATAAATTCTTTTATGTGTATTTTACATCAAACAAATGAGCTTTAGCATTTGTGTTGTTCAATAGCAGATAGTTTTACAGGGAAAATTAAACACATAAACAACACAAATAGTCAGGATGCTTTGAATTCAAAGCATTTAATACATTTCTTTTTTTTTTTTTTTTTTTTGACATATGTCCCTGGAAGGCATACTACGCAAAGGCATAATGAGAGGAATTTTTTCTAGGAATTTTTATTGATTCAGTAACAAGTATGACCCAGCAGACCTCAGAGAATTATGAGTAATAAAATCATTTCAGTCTGTTACTGAATGTGTTCATTACTCTTATGTACATTAGGAAGTCAGGACGTGTGGAGGAGGATATCAATGCACAGCTACTGGTCTCTGATATTTGTCTCACTTTTAACAGAAAGTCTCCTTTAGTTGTTTACATGAATATTTATTAATTTGCAATGGGAAACTCCACTACAAGCACTTGACATTTTTAATTAATTTTGAGCATTATGTTTCATGAGTGGCACAGTGGCTTAGTTGTTAGCAAGTTCGCCTCTCAGCGCTGGGGATTCAGGTTCAAATCCCAATCTGGGTGGAGTTTTCAAGTTCTCCTCGCGGTTACATGGGTTTAAGGATTAAGATGAATTAAGATAGGATTAAAGATTAAGATAAATGAGATGTTTTAGCATGGTGGCTTAGTGGTTAGCACGTTTGCCTCTCAGTGTTAGGGATCCAGGTTCGAATCCCGATCTGGGTGGAGTTTCCTTGTTCTCCTTGTGTCCACATAGGTTTAAGGATTAAGATAAATTAAGATAGGATTAAAGATTAAGGGTTAAGATAAATGAGACTTTTTAGCATGGTGGCTTAGTGGTTAGCACATCTGCCTCTCATTGTTAGGGATCCAGGTTCGAATCCAGATCTGGATAGTATCTTCATGTTCTCCCCGTGTTTCCATCAGTCTCTTCGGTTTCCTATCACAGTCCAAACCATCGAATTAAAGTTAATTGTCCCATATAAATTGACTTATATATATATATATATATATATATATATATATATATATATGTGTGTGTGTGTGTGTGTGTGTGTGTTTGTGTGTGTGTGTGTGAGTGTGTGAGTGTGTGTGTGTGTGTGAGTGAGTGAGCCAGCCCATGTGAGTGAGTGCAGCGATGGATTGGCGTCTGCCCAGCACCAGAAACGTTTTCCCCTGGATGGGCATGGGGAACCCCCGTAATCCCTATTATAGGATTAAGTGGAAGATAATAAAATGAGATTATGTTTATGGTTTTGGTAGTTTATCTCATTTTACTTTGCGGATGACAAACACATTGCACTGTAGAGTTCTTTCTACACTGCAGAGCCTCCATCACCCCATCTACTGGACAGATATTAAAAAGACATAATACAGTCTTTGGAACATCATCATACAGTTATTGGAACAGCGGCGGGGCACTTTAACATCGAAATTTCAGATGGCTATAAATATGAAAAGACGTCAATTAAAACGTTTTACATCAATATTTGATTGACATGCACTATTACATTTACATATCTATTACGCACACATTTCAGACTCATTTTATTAGGTACAGCTCGAGGTTTCTCCACTTACAATATAGATGGACTTTGTGTACTTTGTTAGTCCCCTTTACTCTGTTCTCTGATGATCAGGACCCCCACAGTGCAGGTATTATTCAGGTGGTAGATGATGGTACGAGTGGATCAGACACCTGTATTTGATTAATGTGCTGTTCTTTGTCCAGTAGCACTGCTGTGTCCGATACTCTCGTACCTGCACCACACACATCACTATCATGTCAGTATCACTGCAGTACTGAGTGGGTTTCCCCATGCCCATCCAGGGGAGAACGTTTCGGGCGCTGGGCAGACACACCCAGGACAGGGTGCCAATCTATCGCTGGGCACACACTCACTCACACAAACACACTCTATATGGGGCAATTTGGAGAACTCAATTGACTTGATCCATGTTTCTGGACTGTGGGAGGAAACCGGAGAACCCGGAGGAAACCCACACGGACACGGGGAGAACATGGAAACTCCAGATCGGGATTCGAACCGGGAATCCCTAGTGCTCAGAGGCGAACATGCTAACCACTAAGCCACCATGCCGCCCCAAAGCAAACACATTCAATTTAATAATTTCATAAAACCCACGAGCTTGTTTTTGAACTGTGAGAGAAAACCAACAATTCCAGAGGAAAACCACATTGAATAAAGACAAAAATACAAATTCCACATTAAAAAAAGGTCCTTTGCCTCCCCTGTCTGTAAGATCCAAACCCTCTTGCTATAAATTGACGGATTGAGCACTCTGTTACTTCATCTAAATGAGGTGAAAAAACTATCAGAGTTTCATTCAGTTGTTGTCACTGGTGCATAGTATTATAAATATAAATACAAATTAGTTAGTCATGCGTTTAGTCAAAATAGTCACGCATTTTATGATTTTTACCAAAAGAGTTTCCAACGGGGGGGGGGGGGGGGGGGGGGGGGGGGGGGGGGGGGGGGGGGGGGGGGGGGGGGGGGGGGGGGGGGGGGGGGGGGGGGGGGGGGGGGGGGGGGGGGGGGCTCAGCGCTAGGGATTCCCGGTTCGAATCCCCATCTGGGTGGAGTTTCCATGTTCTCCCCGTGTCTGCGTGGGTTTCCTCCGGGTTCTCCGGTTTCCTCCCACAGTCCAAAAACATGGATCAAGTTAATTGAATTCTCAAAATTGCCCCATATAGAGTGTGTCTGTGTGAGTGAGTGTGTGCCCAGCGATGGATTGGCGCCCTGTCCTGGGTCTGTCTGCCCAGCGCCCGAGACGCTCTCCCCTGGATGGGCATGGGGAACCCCACCGCGACCCTAATAGAGGATAAGCTGGAGATAATGAATGAATGAATGAGTTTCCAACAGTTTGGAAAAAGCACTTAACTTATACATCATGACTTTGTACTAGTTCAAGTCTACTAACATGAGTGATTGAAATTTATAAGAATTTGACTGAACTGCACTGAGCCCTGATCTAAAACCCATTAAATACTTTTGGAATGATTTGGAAAATGGATATTGCAGTCCTGGCTCTCTCTTCCAACTTTAGTGTCTGACCTCACAAATACTCCTTTGGATGAAAGAGCAAATATTCATTTACACTTCAAAATCTTGAAGAAGAACATCCAAAAAAGTATAATTGTGTTATAGCTGTAATGAAGGGACAAAACTAAAATGGGATGTTATTAAAATTCCTATAGGTGCTATTGTCCATATAGTACAGACAAATATATATATATATATATATATATATATATATATATATATATATATATATATATATATATATATATATATATTTTTTTTTTTTTTTATTTTTTTTTTTTTTTACTTATGCAGAAAGCTAATTGATTGGCACTTGGTGGTGTTTTATTAAAAAAAAAACTTTTACATTTTATTGACTAACCGAGAGAGAAAAACTCACAACAAACATGACTTTTGCCATTATTAATAATATGTTTAAATTCAGTTGATATTAAAAAAAGGTAGTTATTTTTTGTAGTGTTAATCTACTTTCATTTTTAAGTTATATATATATATATATATATATATATATATATATATATATATATATATATATATATATATATATATATTTTTTTTTTTCATTCATTCATTATCTTCCGCTTTATCCTATATTAGGGTCGAGGGGGGGTTCCCCATGCCCATCCAGGGAAGAACATTTTAGGCACTGGGCAGATAGACCCAGGACAGGGTGCCAATCTATCACTGGGCACACACTCACTCTAACAGGTACACTTTATATGGGGCAATTTGGAGAACTCAATTGACTTGATCCATGTTTTTTGGACTGTGGGATGAAACCGGAGAACCCGGAGGAAACCCACGCGGACATGGGAAGAACATGGCAACTCCACCCAGATGGGGATTCAAACCAAGAATCCCTAGAGGCGAGCGTGCTAACCACTAAGCCACCCCTATATATATAACTACACAAATCATTCCACTATTTAGCAAAAATAAATGATATGGGGAGGTAACTGGCATGATAGTGAGATGAAAGCAACATGTGGCAATCACTGCTATAGCAAAGTGAGAAAGCCACACTGCGTCCACATTACAACCCGTTAGTAATGTTTTAGCTTTAAAGCCCGACACCCTAACAATGAAGCTACCACACCAATTTTACAATTCTTACAATCTAACATCAAATTTAAGTTAGTTTATTTAAGTTATAAGGACTGAGTTGTAAAAATAGCTTCATCAGATGGTTCTCTTTAGTGAGAATGAAGCCAGGCTTTGGGTGAGAAACCTGGACCGGGACACTTCTCACACACTTTCAGCAGGTTAGCCTAAACACAGACTATGGAGACAATAACAATAACACCATACTAAAAAGATTAGAAATCAAAACATGTAAGAATGTGTGAGTAGAAACAAAAACAGTAGACTGTAATCGTAATATGTTGACATCTAGTACTTTTAACCTGCCCCTAAACATAACATCTCTCCCAAGGTCATACAAACTCCACAGATGCCCTTAGCAGTGGAGGATATGTGATTTGTTCATAGGCAAGTAAAGAGTGGGAGCGATTATGACAGGGGAGGGGGGTGGAAGATGAGTTCAGGTGATGAATTGGGTGTCCTGGTCTGTTTCACATCCACAGGGCTGATCCATCTCATTCAGTGTTGCAGGCTCCTCAAAGTGTGCTGCTTTAGAAGTGGAGCAGAATGAAAAATGATCAGGGAAAGGATGAGTAGTCACCAGAGAGACTCTTGTGGCTAAGCTAGAATTAGAGTCTTCATTGTGACCGAACCCACTTAAAAGCTGTTCAGTCCTCAAGTGAATTGTCTGAAATTAGTTCAACTGAATACATATATAATAAAAAAACACTGCCCTTTAAAACTTTTTGGGACAAATAGATTTATAAAGTGTTTAATAATACATTGCTATTTGGTTGTATGTTTTTGGTTATCAAGGGTATTACTGTCAGAACATTTTTTGGACAAGTTGAAAACTTGAAAATGCTCTTGTAGCTCAACAGCTACAATTACTTTTTCTTTGATATGTATGTAGGAAGGATTCAGTTCACATTAATCTGCTGATCAGCACATATTTGACAATGAAGCACATATTTGACAATTTAAGCTTATAAATGTCCAATTTTCTAAAAAGTGCACTTCTGTGAGTGTGTTCACTTCATGTGCCATGAGAATTCAGAATTTAACTCCAATAAACAGACACACTCTTTAAGCTCAATCATTAAAACCTCATTAAAACCTGAGATTTGTTAAATTCACTTGAACCTTAATTTACCAGAAAAAAATTAATATGTTTTTAGTGTCTTCTAATAATAAACTGTACAAAGCGGTGAACAAGAATTAATCAGTAACAATAACAACAATCTGTGCTGTTTAAAATAACATTTTCTTTTAGCAATCTGAAACTCAACTTATTTAGTGCTTGTTAATCCCAACATTTGTATTATTTATTTGTTGGGATGGTAAATATATTAATTTAAAAATGGAAATATAGACCTGTTTTTTTCTGTTTGCTTTGTACGCAATCGGATTATTACAATCCAATATTAAATGTGGAAATGGGAGGAAAGAAGCAACCAGTCACTCATTAGAGGATGATTTATTAACTGAATGTTAAATTTGACTCAGAAATCTGCATTACTGATTAAAATGATAACTGCAATGAAATTCAGTATTAAAATTTAATTATTACATTTTGTTTTTCTAATTTATGAAAAAAATGTTAACATGTGCAGTAATGTTTAATATGTAATGTGTAAAGTGCAGGGTGATGAACCTGACCATTAGTTTTACTGTACTATTAAAAGACTGCTTATTCAGGATAAATGTGTTTATCACTCAGTATTTGCTCACATTAATTAGATAACAAAATTTTGAGTAACAATTTGAAGGTTTTTCTTGTTTTTGCCCTCTCGTAATATCTTTATTATGGTATTGTGTTTAGGTTTTAGCTTCTCGTTGCTGTTGAATATAACTTTGAGTGCACAAACTTTTGCATAAATGATTAATGCCAAGTCAATTTTCAGCATCATCAAAGTTAGTCAATAAGTATACAGCTTTAAATTGGTTCACATAATGTAAAATGTCAAACAATATATTATCAACAGAATAAGGGCCCTCTTAGGCCTAAGGCACCACTAAATTAAGGAACAATAGAATGCTGATTTTTGAAAATGCGTTACAGATGTAATGCTGGTGCACAAAAACAGTTTGAGCATTAGCATGCATCAAAACGTATTGTTTGTGGAACAGATATTACTGTTTAGCTATCCGTCAGGAATGGCAAACTTAACTAAATAGAGTGACAATTTCAAGGGTGAGATCCACTCAGCAACCTGAGCACTATACAGTGATTGTAAAGTCCTCACACAGCAGCATCAGAAGCATCCATTATTCATGCATCTTATTACTGAGAATGAAGCAGATTGATGGAGTGTGACGCTGCTGTTTGCAGAAGTAATTGTAGAGGAACTGCGCACAATGAGCCGCTTCTTATACTATAACCCTTAAAAATCCATTTAATATCGTAAAACAAGAATTTAATGCTACTTACGTTTAACCGACTGCTGCATTCCACCTACAAGACTCGATACACATTATGTAACTGCGCCATCTGCTGGTCAGACATTATGGCTCATGGTTGGAATTGGAAATGGTTTGATTTAAAAATTGTACTAAACTGTTATTATATAGTGTTATATATATATATATATATATATATATATATATATATATATATATATATATAATGTTAAACATATTATATATAAGGCGGCATGGTGGCTTAGTTTCCTCCTGGTTCTCCGGTTTCCTCCCACAGTCCAAAAACATGGATCAAGTCAATTGAGTTCTCAAAATTGCCCCATGTAGAGTGTGTTTGTGTGCGTGTCTGTGTGTGCGTGTGTGCCCAGTGATAGATTGGCGCCCTGTCCTGGGTGTATCTGCCCAGCACCCAACACATTCTCCCCTGGATGGGCATGAGGAACCTCCCCGCAACCCTAATATAGGCTAAAGCGGAAGATAATGAATGAATGAATGAAATATTATAAATAGTTTGAACTACTTTCAAACACGACAGAACACCGCATTGATGTTATGTTCTTGTAATTAGAGATATGTATTTCACACAATGGTTTTTACAATCGTTACCACGGAAAATAAGATTAAACAGAACAATACAGGTACAGAAGTCTAAAAAAAGAATATATACACAACAGAAATGTATTCATCATGATTCACATTTAATTTAGCAAAAAGATCTAACATTAGCAAAAAGATCTAACATTCATAGTGCACAACTGAAGACAATATGCTTTTTCATCATCAAGGATGTGGGTTAAACCCTGTACTGAACAGCAACAATAAGACACTGAATGTTTGTTTCTCATGGATACAAATAGCCAAAAGTCAATATCCCCCAGCAAACATCACTCAGCAGCATATACATACATTCAAAAGATAATGGTTTTGGACCACAATGTGTGATAAGTCATTTAGCTCCTCATAAAGCTGAACATAAGAATTTTATCTGATCTAAAAAGTAATATTTATAAGGCCCTATACATAAGCATGCTGATCTGAGGTTAACCTGAACAACCATATTCCATGATAATAGTGTTAGAAGCCAGTTAAACACATTTTCTGTAGCCACAGAATTCACCCAGTTCCACCACATCGATGGGGCACAACATTGTGACTGGGATATAATAGACATTTGACCTTTATTGTGATATAAGTTGGTAAATCCCAAACAGTGCCATTTGATGAGAAGGAGGTGAGGTACGGTTGTATTTTTTAACATTTAAGTGAAGTTGCTGAACATTAATACCCCTGGGTGAAGTTTAATCCAGCCTCTGAGTGAAAACCCAAGCCTGGGGCAGTGAAACGGTAGGCAGCATAAGCAACTACGGATCCTAGCATCAGTCCAGCCATGTAGGATACCGTCATAGTGTTTCCTATAGGACACAGTATTCAGAAACAACTTTTTAAATATACTAAATATGCCTAAATATGCACATTTCCACTATAAATGTCATTCAGGTACACATCCTTACTGAAGTTATTCAGTTACTGCAAAATGTACATTATTGTGAATAAATCATGGGAAAGAGATGATACACCAAACAACCTATTAAACAAGGTTCCAGTCATAAATTTGTTAATAAATTTGTCTACCGCAACGTCATCTCGTTATCCGGTTTTTAAAGTGAACACTGATCGTTGAGTAACAGGATACCAGTTTCTCTAACAATCAAATTTCATCTAGTAGCCATATTACAGAACACAATTTAAAGTAATAAACAACAGCCGCAATAGGCTTAGTGCTCATCGGGAATTGGCTTGCTGTTTATATTAATATGTATTTCCATTTATGGTACATGATTTAAAATAATGTATTGTATATCACACATGTGAAAGGGTCAGAGTTGTGTATTATTGTCAATCAGGGTTCAGTCAATCAGATGTAAGCACTGGAACTACCTTTATAATGTGGAATATTTATTGCAAATGATGATTATATACAGTGAGGACAATAGTTACTGTTCCATCCAACTAGAACTATGACGATCTTGTTTAAAACCCATCCTTATTTTTTCCCTACCCACAGTTAGGAGGATCATTTGAAAGCATCACTTAATAGAGAGTTACAGACAAAGTTACCATCAAAAGCCACCTCCATGCCAATAGAATATTTGGAATGCTTGCAAAAACAACGTCTGAGGCATTAACTGTAACCAGATACTATGGTCAAACGAACAAACCCCATGGTGCATTTGGTACAAAATCAAGTGTGTCTAACTTTTGAATAAGCACAATGTAGACTTTTAAATATGTCACATGTCCATGATATGCTGGAACTGGTATTATTTTCCTTTAAACCTCTGGCGTCTCTTAAAATCACAGACTTAATGAAATACCATAGCATTTTAAATTATATCTGTCTGCCTTTGCCAAGAAAATAAAACAAAGTAATCTCTGGATTTACAACAGGACAACAATTACAAACATATATCCAGATTAACACAAAAATGGTTTATTGGAAAATTGTTTACTGAACACAATTAAATAATTGGTTATGATGCTCGTCTCAGTCTTTTGATCCAAACCCTATTGAAAACCCTGCTCTGTATTCTGCAACACTATATATATTGAAAAAGATTAAATGCTGTTCATTAACAAAGATTTTTTAAAAAATATTAAATGCTTTTGTTAACCCAATATTAAATATAATTGATTCATGAATTATTTACCTATAGTAAAAGTTGCATTAAATTTTTATTTATTTCATAGTGAGAATAAATCAAGTCACCTTTAACCCTTAAGATAACTCACCTTCATGATTGTTTTAACCTACCTTTACAAAATTATTTTATGAAAGGCCTTTAAATAATTTGGTATTTCAAATATAAGAAAAAATACCTGCTAGTTCTCTTTGCTCTGGCGGCACCTTGCCTGCAGCCTGAATCATTGGTACACTGCCGAAGTAACCATTAGTAATGCCCATGAGGAGGGAGAAGATGCAGGGCCACGCTGGGTGACAAAGGGTTGGCCTTGGCACAGGGTACACACACATGATGAAAAGAGGGATAAAGATCACCCTCACACAGGAGCAAAACAGCAAACGCACCCCATTCCATTCATAGGGCAAAGCTGCCAGTATCTATAAACAAGGTATTCAAATATTTTCAGTATTAATCCAGGAATTCATGCTCAATGGATAAAAAAGTCAGAATTGAAATAGCATTGGGATTAACTAATAACCAGAAATACTTAAAAGGGTATATTTATATGTGTGATTTGCTAAAATAATCTGACATAAATTTAAAACTACAGTAGAAAAATCACTGCTAATGAAGGTGGGAAATGTCTTACAAAATATTTTTAATTGGCTGCTTACCTTTCCCACAAAATCAGACATGTTGAATATTGCCATGATAAGAATAGGTAACCACTCTCCAAGCGTGGCATTACGGATCTCAGACTCCAGACCAGGAAACAGGCACAAGGTAATAAAGTAAGTAACAGCAATCGACAACATGTAGGGCCAAATCACACGGGAGACCACATAACGATGCAGAATCATGTCTAAAAACAAAGGGAATAATTAAAAAAGTTTTTAGTTTGAAACTTTTCTTTAGGATGCTTAATATTTTCTTTCTCTTTTGGCTAAATTTTGATATTTAAAGTAATGTATGTGAAAAGATCCTATATCATCTCATTATCTTCAGCTTAATTCTATACTAGGGAGTAGGGTTGCAGGGGGGTTCATCTCAACACACACACACACACACACACTATAGGGGGAATTTAGATAGAAACGCCACCCAGATCGGGATTCGAACCTGGATCCCAAGCGCCAAGAGGTGGACGTGCTAACCATTAAGCCACTAAGCCCTATTTTACATAATATGTTTAAACTAAAGAATACATAAAATAAAATAAATAATATATAACACATTCCAGCTGTGTGCAGTAAAAATGAATGCAACATTTTGTGAATGTGACCCAAATATCATTGCTAGAGGCTTGGATAGGCATACTAATTAGTCATTGTTGTCAGATACATAGAATTTATTTAAGAAGGGCAGGATTTATTGGTATTAAATTTACTTTTACAAAATCAAAGTGTTCTGAAAACAAAAAAAATCTCACATGCAAACAGTGTTCGTAATTCATAGAGGTTATGCAGATTGAAAACACTGACTTGCTGCTGTCGATGTCTTTCTGTAAGCAATGTGTAAAGAGGTGCATGGTTTGATTTTCCCTATTAAATCAGTAATAACACTGCAGTGCTTCATGTAGTTTCAGCATTTACTGAACAGCACACAGATGTTCTAATTAACAGTTGCTGATTAACATTGCAGCAAAAAGAATACTGAAAAGGCAGGCAGACAAAAGGAAGTAGGATAAATTAGAATGAACACACACACACACACACACACACACACACACACACACACACACACAAATAATGCTGGGGTATCAACAGTTTGTCACTTTATCTTTGCAATGCTGCTGCTTTGTTGATTACAGTGGTCATTCCTATGTTCCGATGGATCTAGCATAGACACCTAGGTGATAACCATTTTATATGATGGCTTTAGAATTGTGTGTCCTGAATTTGATTCCTCAGTACGGTGAACTGGGGACATCCTTTGTGGATTTTTTTAAATGTTCACCAAGTTACCCCTGGGTGCTCTTGTTTTCTATTAATAAGTGAGTAAATGAATATATTTCCCTATGTAAATTAGGGAATATTATAATGCTAACCCAGTTTGAATGGACATTTTGACATATTCACACACACTCAGTTATTGAATAAAATATAATGCACTGAGCATTGTGTATGTGAACTTACCCCTGATGCCTGGCCAGCTCTTCTTTATCTTAATCTTAGGTACATCAAATCTCACATATGTGTTGCTGCCAGCATATTCCGGTTCAATGCTGCCATCTTCAGCAGGAGAAACCCTGACTGCACCATTGTCCTTGAAAGCAGAGAGCTGACATTAGACTGATTTTTATTAAATAATAAATTTGTCTACACAGAAATGGGGAGGGGAAGCCCTGGCTTTCATCAAGTCACTAATTTTGCACCTCATTAGATTAAAGTGACAATGGCAAAAAAAAGGCAAAACACTGACAGCATTGATCAGACCTTGTAACCTTGTTAGAGTTTGTGTGGTTTTATCCACTTTGTATCGCCTTCCCTTGATGAGCTAGCAGTTCTGCAAAAGCCATGTAGAGAGGACCATTACTTGATTAAGTGGAAGGTTGGGCCACTAAAACCACTCTGTTTAATTTATTAGAACTGAAAAGGACTCCCTGGGCTGCAACTTCCAAAGTAATACTGTCTTAAATCCTGCATAATGATTTAGTGACCACCCACTGACAACAGAGCAATTAATAAGAGTACACAGTCAAAAACAACCTGTATGTCTACTTAAAATTTTAATGAAAACATTGTCTTCTACTAGTTTTATTCCTAGTATTTTGTCATCTATTTAAATCTGATTTACATTAGTAGAACATGATCACATTTCTTAAACAGCAAGTTTTAAATCTTTATAATGAACTTTTTATAATAAGATGCTCTCAGAAAAAAGTCAAAGTAAATATTTGGCAAGAAAAAAAGACTCTGTTAAGACCACAAGAAAAATGTTATGCTGAACTACTTATGTAAATGAACTGAAAAACCTTTAACAGTACATCAAGCTTTTAAATCCCCTCCTGCTTTCAGCTGTAGAGCACATTCACCACTATTAAGTCAATGGACCTGAACAAACTGCAGGAAGGAATGAACAATTTCTTAGAAAACACCCATGTCATTAAGTTTTTTAGCTATTCTTTAGGGTCCAATCGTAGCCTACTCCTATCCTCACTGAAAAACATAAAAAGAAACCAACACAATAAGGTATCTTAAAATTAACTGGGCAATGAAAGCTTTTCCAAAATAGCAGGAGTTGCAGGTGTTCAGTTAAACACTTATGAATTTAAATAGATATTTATAAATGTAAAGTCGAAATCTTTGCGTACGTGTGTGTTTCCTAAACAAATCCACAATGCTGCTACCATTATCCTGAAATTTGACATACTTACTCAAGATCATCCGGAGGTTAATATACTTTTTACAATCACCAAGATATAGCTCATGTTGCATTTCTTTAATGATGCTGTTAACCGCACACATTGCAGCTTCATTTGGGGCTTGACAGTGTGTCTTTGCTATAGTGAAGATGTAATTAATATATGAGTTTTGGGCGTCACGTGCAATTAATAAATCAGAGTGTCAATTGCCATTCTCTTTAAGAGTCTTATGTGGTCTGACTTTAGCAAATTCCTAACAGTGTAGTGTTACCAATAATACGTAAATTTACAACTGCAGAAAACTTAATCATGAACCCGGGCCATACGGACAAGTGTTTTGGGTGTTCACATATTTATGGTTATGTTGTGTAATGCAACACAAAAAGTAAATTAAAAAATATAATTTTAGACCTAGTACTTATAAGTAATAATTTTAAAAGAAATCTGCAACTACATTTGTAACTACTGTAATCTACATTTGTAACTACTCACAAATCTGATGTCCTCGGTTATGACATCGTGATGAACTTGGTACTGATTGCCATGATGAGTGCAGTCTTTGGAGTGACTCAACCCCTGGCGTGCTAGGCTGGTGTAGTAGTGCACAAATTGGGTCCTTCTCACCACCAGATGCAAAATGAAGCACATCAGCTCCATGGAGATGGAGATGAGAAAGAAGATAAGGGTGTTTTTTCTCTCTTCTCTAATCATCAGCTTGGTAAAGATTCTACTAAGTGAAATTATCACTCCGGCCGTGCCTTAAAACAAACGTTTGTTGTTTTTTAAATCCAAGTACAATATTTATGTAAATCGTAAATTTACCATATTAAAAATGTTGTGCATTCTTACTCTCTCCAGTCATTACTCCTTGTGTGTAGCGTTTGGGAAGCATCCCCATGTAGCCATAAAAACTAGACTGCTGGACTGTTAACAAATTAAAGAACTATATAAACAGACTGATATTGTAACAGACAATTTATATCATCAGCATCCTATCTTGGGCTAAAGAAGGCACAGAATATTACCTGTACATCCAAATGCAACAACACCCACAGATATAAGATTAACGGCATATGCCTGGTTGGTGGTAAACTTCTCCAGCCACACATCAAAAATGCTGACAAAAAGCAGAGGGCCAAGTGCAAAAATGTAACCTGAAAGACATGACAGCTTATTTTACTTAGAAATTATGTATTATAAATATATATATATATTATATATATATATATATATATATATATATATATATATATATATATATATATATATATATTACATTATGTATAAAGATAGCAATAAAAACAGTTTGACCAAAATATATTTACCAGAATAACAGATTACAGAATAAAGAAAACTTCACACAATCTGTACTCATAAAATATTAATTTAAATCTTGTGATTGTTAAATGATACACATTTGTCAGATATACTGTTAAGTGGGCGCAGGTGCAGATGTGCCTGTCTGCAATCGCTGATTCTGTGCCAAGCATTCATTCATTATCTCCCGCTTATCCTCTATTAGGGTCGCGGTGGGGTTCCCCATGCCCATCCAGGGGAGAACGTCTCGGGCGCTGGGCAGATAGACCCAGGACAGGGCGCCAATCCATCGCTGGGCACACACTCACTCACACAAACACACTCTTATAGGGGGCAATTTGGAGAATTCAATTGACTTGATCCATGTTTTTGGACTGTGGGAGGAAACCGGAGAACCCGGAGGAAACCCATGCAGACACGGGGAGAACATGGAAACTCCACCCAGATGGGGATTCGAACCGGGAATCCCTAGCGCTGAGAGGCGAACGTGCTAACCACTAAGCCACCGTGCCTGTGCCAAGCATATTCAAGATAAATTTGCTAAGACCTGTGTAATTTCCTGAATATGCAGTTCAGAGTATCAACAGTACAGCAGGCAGTGGTTCTAGGAAGTCCTGGGTATGATTGTGGTGGATCAGTGCAGGAGCTGATACACTTACTCACAGTGTATATGAAACACTTAACCAATGCCTGGATAGAGCTTTTAACTTGAAGGAAAGGATTTAATGTTAGCTGTAACAGGAGCCACACTGTATGCCATATTAGTTGTCTCCCCTTGCAGTCGAGACTCTTTTCTTAATGGCAATTGCTTTTACCAGAATGCCAGAATGACTTTGTTGGACAGGGCTACAGCCAGTAGGGGTGCATAATCTATGAGGTGTGGTTGGCTGCAGCAAATTGGTAGGAATTGCATTGATCCTCAGGTATAGTTTTGGTTATTGGAGTGATTTTAAGGTAGCTTGTGTGGTACGAGGGATGGCAGCTGCCCTGCTTTTATTATGAAAATTTAAGTCTCAGTGCTGGGGATCCAGGTTTGAATTTCAATCTGGGTGGAGTTTCCATGTTCTCCCTGTATCTGTGTGGTTATTTTCTATGTTCACCAGTTTCCTCCCACAGTCCAAAAAGTATGTATTCAAGGTAAACTGAACACTCTAAATTGCCCCATATTGTGTGTGTTTGTGTGTGAGTGTGAGTGTGTGCCCAACGATTGACTGGCACTCTGTCCTGGGTAATCTCCCCTGGATGGAAATGAGGAACCCCCCTGCGACCCTAGCAGAGGATTACGCAGAAGATAATGAATAAATAAATGGTTTCCTTTGGTGCTCTTTTTATGAGTTTGAGTCTGTGGTTCTCTTTGACCAACATGTAACAAAGTTACATTTGATGAATTCTCCAGTTACTGGACCATGTTAGCCACAGGTTGCTGCCAGGACAGCCTTATAGTTATTAGCAAAATGTTTGGGTTAATCTTGCATATGTAATACATATGAACAAAGTTTTGCATTTTTGTCTTCGACTAAATAATGTTCTAGTAAAAAAAAAAAAAAGTTAAAGCTCTCTCAGTCTATAATTATGACAAATAACACACACATATTGCTTAATTTAAAGATCAGATAACTCTGCTGTTCACAATTTAATCTCTGATTTTGTGATTTTTCACAACATAGAAATTATTGTCATGCAGTTTTGTTTTGTTTCATGTATTCGTCCTTAACACAGATGCACACAAACCCTTACAACACAATATTTATAAAGAATATCTGCATTTCAATATGTTTTGGGAAAATAATCTTATGTACAGAAAGAATTTGTTCTAAATGTGGCTTGAAGCAGGGTGAGAGAAAGACTCCCTGGTACCTCTTCACATAATAATAATGTCTCACAGAAAAAGAGGCAGGCTGTCATATGAAAATACGAGTGTTGTTTTGAAAATAAATTGCCTCTTTTATATGCTAAGTTTCTTCCCTATGCTCCCCCCAGTGCTGGTTCAGCGGGAGTCTGTGGATGTTAGTACTTATGACTGATGTGACTTGCTGGCTGAGATGGAAGCTGGGTGCCCCTCCCTTCTCCCCCTTCTTTGCAAAGGACACTTGTGCTTTCTCTGGTTAATTTCCTGCTCCTGTGTGTATGTCTGTGTAGACCTACCCACAGTGATCCTGGTGTGCAGACTGAGCATCTCCACCAAGACATTATTCAGCACTACAGCAACAAGAGCCACGAGGATATATGTCAGGCTCATATCAAACACAATAGAGGTTCCTAGCAAAACATAAAAAGTATATTGTTACACCCTTTCATTGCAAGTTCCCTTTGCCAATTATGTTACCTACCAGTGTTCCTTCTATAGAGTGTCGACTTTAACACTGACAAAATATGATGAATTCCGTACCTTCAAATTTGTGATGGAGGTAGTCTACGTCTGTAATAAAACTATTGTAAGGCAACAGGAAGCCGACTCCAGCCAACAGCATAGCAAAGTAGATTCCATGATAGCGGTCCTCAGGTACAGGCTCCTCAAACACTGCAAAGAAACAAAATTTAAAAAATCCTCCTCACTGTATGATTCGTGGTTTTATTTAAAGCATGACTTCATATCCTGTTTGAGGTTTTGCTTCAGTTTGAACAAGGAAAGCAATTTTATTAGGCACATCACAGAGCTATGTGTATTTAAGTTAACATAGAAGGTATATTAAAACTTTACTCAAGTATGTTGTAACATAATGAAAATGGCCACTGTTAGTTGTTTAAAAGAGAACCACTACTAATTCTAATACACAATGAAAAGAAAACCTAACTGTGGTAGTCGTCAAGTCTTGTTTATTAAAGCAATAGAACATAAAAGGAAGTGTGATATTGCAAATAACCTCATGGCTGAGCGGATCAATGATGACTAAATCACAGCCATGATGTTATTGGAGATAGCGCCCTTTCTTGTGTTTTTTTGTTTTTTGGTATATAATAAGTCTATCATTCCACCATTTTAACTCTCCCACTGACATTAACTGCACATTTGCACCTACTCACTCAATAAAATGTTTGTCTGTGCCACTGTTATATTTTATATATATTTAGATATCTTTTATTTTATTGTTTATTGTATTCCGAGAGAGTGTTTTTGTTTATATGTTGCTACCTGAATCAAAAGACATTCCCCGTATATCTACTACAGGAAATTAAGATTCTAATTCTGTTTCCTAAAGTAAACAAATATTAAACCTACTAAAGTACTAAATGTAGCAACAATTTTGTACTATGACATTTTTTACTAACATATTAAGACTTCCCAGGGCGGCACGGTGGCATAGTGGCTAGCAGGTTCGCATCTCAGCGCTAGGAATTCCCAATCTGGGTGGAGTTTCCATGTTCTCCCCGCGTCTGTGTGGGTTTCCTCAAGGTCAATTAAATTCTCCAAAAATTGTACCATACAGACTGTGTCTGTGTGAGTGAGTGTGTGCCCAGAGATAGATTGGCACCCTGTCCTGGGTGTATCTTCCCAGCACCCGAAACGTTCTCCCCGTTCTCTGGATCGACATGGAAACCCCCCCCCCACACACACACACCGCAACCCTAATAGAGGATAAAGTGGAAGATAATGGATGGGTGGATGAATATTAAGACTACCCCTCCCAATAAGAAATATCAACAACATTTTTAAAGTAGAATACTTAGAGATTCATTTTATCCTGTATTTTATCCAATATTATGGTTATGGCCTTTTCATGCCACTGTTGCTTTGGCTTGTTCTTTTGGAGTTCAGGTTCGGAAAGCTGCTTTGATGCAATGTACTATTGTAAAAAGTAACACATAAATAAATACATTTTGTTCATATGGCTTAATAATTCTGTGATACATTTTAGACCTAATTAAAGATAAAGTATTAATGAAATGAACTAAACATCAAATGTTGCCTAAAAACTCTTACTCCTTTGTCTTTTCCAATTTTAAATGTTTTCAATGTCCTTACACCAATTCATTGGTTATAAAAGATATACAAAAATTTAATAATGTAACTCCATTTTCATTTACATATTGAAGCCACAGTGCATCAACATGTAGATTACTAATTAATGAATAACAATTTAAGGAAAGGCAGAAGGCATTTAGGAATATTTTTTATCTAAACAAATGTTAGCTTGGGGGGGGGGGGGGGGGGGGGGGGGGGGGGGGGGGGGGGGGGGGGGGGGGGGGGGGGGGGGGGGGGGGGGGGGGGGGGGGGGGGGGGGGGGGGGGGGGGGGGCCGGGTTCTCCGGTTTCCTCCCACAGTCCAAAAACATGGATCAAGTTAATTGAATTCTCAAAATTGCCCAATTTAGAGTGTGTATGTGTGAGTGAGTGTGTGCCCAGCGATGGATTGGCGCCCTGTCCTGGGTCTATCTGCCCAGCGCCCGAGACGTTCTCCCCTGGATGGGCATGGGGAACCCCACCGCGACCCTAATAGAGGATAAGCGGAAGATAATGAATGAATGAATGAATGTTAGCTTGGGTTTTATCTCTCATCTAGCGTTGTTATATTTTTGAAGTATTATAAATAAGCATGGCGGCACGGTGGCTTAGTGGTTAGCACGTTCGCCTCTCAGCACTAGTGATTCCCGGTTCGAATCCCCATCTGGGTGGAGTTTCCATGTTCTCCCCGTGTCTGCGTGGGTTTCTCCGGTTTCCTCCCACAGTCCAAACATGAATCTAGTCAATTGAGTTCTTCAAATTTCCCCATATAGAGTGTGTATGTGTTTGAGTGAGTGTGTGCCCAGCGATAGATTGGCGCCCTGTCCTGGGTGTATCTGCCCAGCTCCCGAAACGTTCTCCCCTGGATGGGCATGGGGAACCCCCCCCCCCCCCGCAACCCTAATATAGGATAAAGCGGAAGATAATGAATGAATAAATGAATAAACATATAATAATCAGAGGTTTTATTATTTTTGTGCCACTTTTCCAGTAAACATAAAGAAGACTTTTGGAAAACGAGCATAATGTGGTCCTTAAAGTCATTTAGTTGTTCATATATTACTAAATTTAAACATTATCAGAAAACACACTATAGAAAAAATGCAGCTTTATAAAATGTCAAATTGGTCTTGATTTCAAAATATAAACCTTATTCGAGACACTTTCATGGTTTTGAAAAAACCCAGGGTGGAATATGGAAAGTAAATCAAGCCATGTTTGTTATTTTCAAGATCACATTGGTCCTCCATAAGTTTCTTGTTTCATTGTTAAAACTAATACGGCTATTGAATGTGAATTTAAGGTGACATTACAGCAATGCAGTTTTCCATTGTTGTTTTATGCCTGGGGATTTTACAGTTTCTACACATTTTGAAAAGGGCACTCACACAATTCCTGGCAGCTGCTGTTTTCCACAGTACTCTAGAACTCATTAAGTGAATGTGACACAGCAAAACTAAAGCAGAAAATAATTTTCTGCTGAAGTTTATGTAATAGTGGTTGTGGAGGCAATACAGCTTGGATGTGTTTAGGTTTTCTAACAGAATTGGAGTATTTTAGCTGAGTTTACTCATTTATAATTTTGTCCGGGACCAAACCTTATAAAAGGCTTAAGTAGGGTGAAAAAAAATATCTATTTATAGGGTAGATAAATATTGTTTGCTGTTTTATTTCAGTGATTTGATAGTCAATGGCTTTCAGGCAGCATTAGTGCCATATGTAGGTTAACATGATTAGCCCTTGCTAGTACATGGCAGGTGAAACAACCTTCGCTTTAGCTTAACCTCAGGCATGGAACATGCAGTCTGTATCCAAAAGCTTAACTCAATTTGTTCAATTTGAAGTGACCGAGTTAACAGTCTCCAGGCAGTGAGGTCATTATGTAAAGATTTCACTCACCCGACTCAGAGAGAGCCAGTACGCCTTTGTCTGGGATGTCCTTTCCTTGGCAGTCCTCTTCCTCCAGTTGATAGCTTTCAAAGTTAAAGCTCATTACCACATTGCCTTCTGGGGTCTGGGCAGGGGTGGCTTGCTTGCGTCTTTCCACTCCTCTTGACCCCATAGTTAGACCCTCGGGCAGCTTAAGCAGTCACTGTTCTAGTTACTGAAGACTTGTTTAGTGGGAATAGTAAAATCTGCATCATAAATGAGATACATCTATGTCATTATCAAAAATGCAATTTGTAGGGATAGTTTTAGAAAAGCATTTTCTACTCCAGCATGACTTAAATTATATTTTCTACAAATATTAAAGCATACTCATCTTGGGTAATAAGTGTGTAAGAATATGACTGGCCCACTAAGAGCCCTAATGTTCACTCATTAAAACACCTGTGGAATAAACTAGGATATTGTAAGCCAGTCCTCTGTCAAATAATTGGGCCTAAACTTACAAATGTTTTTTCTGGATAAATAGGCAAAAATTCACACAAAGACACTACAAAATCATAAAGAAACGGTAATATCCTTTCAAAATGGTAATAGCTATTACTGTTGCAAAGGTAGGACCAACTTAGAATTGTACATCATAAAATCTCTCATAGTTCTAATGTGTATGGGTTCCGATACTTTAATCATAGTGTATGGCACATGGTAGGATTTATATTAGATTCCAAACATAACAATCTTGCTATTTTAATATTCTGTCAAATAATACAGACAATTTAATCTGAGCAATGCTTGTTTTTTTAGATAAAATTAGATGCCGCTTGATGGCATTCATAAGAGATGAAAGAGAACATGATGTTTTGAGAACAGGCCAAGGAAAAAGCATAGAAAGCCCAAAGCCACTTTACACATAGCCTTTCATGTTATTTCTATTTCGCTCTCACAACCTCTGAGCATGTGATGCAGTCCAAAAAGATTTATTTGTTTTTATTCTGATTCTAAAGTCTACACATGTATACATCATTACAGCATGCCTGTCATGTACATAAACTGATTATAAACCATATAAATTATAACCAGTGTAGTATTCTATACACTAATAATCTAATCCACATGTGGTAAACACCATGTTGTGTTTACCTAACAGGCCAACAGTGTTTATAACCATCTTCCATCTGTTCCCAGAATACAATTGAATTATTTTAGAATATAAAGATGAGTATTGTACATTCACTTAAACACATACACTCTTTCCGAATAAAAAGACTTATCTATAATAGGTACAAGCCAAACATGCTTTATTAAATAAGCAAAAACTGCTGCAGAATATAAATGCACAGATAAGCTTTGGAACACATACACCAACAATATTCACCATTTTCACTGTCACCAAACTGTCTGTCACCATGGCAGTTCCTGTTGTTTAATCAAGGCTTGTCGTGCTAACAACAGAAAGAAGTGCAAATAAGATAACAAGCAAATAAAGAGCGTCACCTGGCAAACAACTGTGCCTAAAGTCATAACTGTTCTCTTTTAAAACCAAACAAGCTTCTTCATATGCATAACATCTGTTTCTGCAAAGTGTAGACTGCTAATTCAAGAAAGGTACAAACAAAATGAAATGCCTTTGTTTTATTATGTATTATTATTATTATTATTATTATTATTATTATTATTATTATTATTATTATTGAGTTTTTCATTTTTTACAATTAAATTCAATTCAAGCTAATATTTAAAATTGTTATGACATAAGCCTTGTTGTAAACAACTCATTAGCACTTAATATGATTTAAATTACATACTTTGCAAAAGACCTACTTTTGGTACTTATTACCTAATGGCCTCGAGATAATTGGTAATTGTTTTACACAACATGAAATTATGCTAGAAAATCCAATTAGGGCTCTTACAATCGTTCAATAGAACAAACAGATCGTACGATCTTCCAGATTTTAAATGTAACCGAGTGATTTGTTTAAATGTCATGTACTATGTCAGACTGGATTGAAACTATAGATTAAAAATGGTAGAACAACTGAGAGAAGATGATAAACTAGGAAAGAAAACGAGCTGAATGACATTCATAAGTGAGTACGCAAGATATCTGATGTTGGCTTCTTTCTTAAAATATACAAAATATACCAGCAATTTTGATGTCACCCACTATATATATATATATATATATATATATATATATATATATATATATATAACGACTGAATCTAGAAATTAAATGTTAAACGCCATGTAAAAACAATTTACTGTTCTTATCAGAGTAAGAAAAAAAAGCTTGTAAAAGCTAGGTGTGACTAGGTATTTAATATAACAGCTGCCAATGGATGAGTATGATGAATTTGATGATGAATTTGAAGTTGTATAAAATAATTTTAGTACTTTATTTAAAGTGTAAGTCTATTCATGTGTAAATTGAATACATTAATAAAAATAATAATATACATTTATCATTCTCAGGTCAAACTTTGGCACTTTGAAGCAAATAAAGGATGCATCAGACCTGAAAGGATACCAGATGGCTGTGATACGCCAGGGGAAATATTAAGCTTTATGGAAAGATAAAGATGTGGCAGCTTGAAAAGAAATAAGTAAACCTAATGATTGAGGCATATGACTTGAGAAGGAACACAAATAAGTAGCTGGATTTTGTGTTAAGTGTCTATTTTGTGGAAGAACTGCAGAGAGGAGAAGCTACACGGCATCAGTTCCAGTTACTCATCACAATGCAACAATGTAGTCTGAATGTCAGGGTTTTCTTCAGTCCACCCCAATCACTGTTCACTCACTCTTGCACGAACAACGGCACACACGCCACTGTTACTGGCAGAATTCGAGGCGTTTTCGGAAAAATGCAGTTGAAATACTAAACCTGTCACTTCTTTCATTATTAAAAGAAATCGCCAGTGCGTTTCGCAAACTGAATCGTGACGGTTTCGGACAAGAGAAACAACAGGTTAAAGCTCACCGGAATGAATTACACGCCTTCAGCATGCATCTTAATCCTCTACATTCACCATCTTCGCTTAAATCAGGGATGTTGATGCGTTTTGCACGGATCCATTGAGGTGGTCTCCAGCTGCTGTGCACTATAGATGCACACACACACATACACACACACACATACACACACGCGCGCGCGCGCGCGCGCACGCACACACACACACACACACACACACACACACACACACACACAGCCTTTCTCTCCCTCCCTTAAAACGAAAACCCCGGATAAACCTTTCCAGCCGTTCAGTCTAGTTCAGCAGGTTACACAAGACAGTAAGGACATAACGGTGTTATCGACATGACCCACGCTTTAAACTATGTTTTAAATGATTTGTAACACAAAACATTAAAGTATGAGTAAAAATAAAAACAACCCTAAGATGCGCTGTTTTCTGATCCTAGAAATTAAACAATATTTTGGCATGAATTTCAATTGAGCAGGTTAAATTACCTAATCAGACGTTTTCTCTTTGAAAAACCCACTCAAAATAATAATAAAAAGTGCAAAGGTTAAGGATGACATTAATAAGATGTTGTATTTTATGCTGAATTGGTAAATCTCATCTCATTATCTTTTATGTAATCCTCTACGGGGTTGCCCATTCCCATTCAAGGGAGAACAGGGCCTGAGTGGAATCTACACTTGGAATTTGAACCTGTATCCCCAGTGCTAAGAGGCAGACATACAAACCACACTATGCCACTGTGCCACCCTAATTTGATAACTGTATATAGTATACAGTATAAGTCTTCTAGAGTCTTACCCCAGAGATGTTTGACAATTTGTGGTATAACATTCATTTTCAGCCAGGTTTTGATTTTTAAGGTTTGATTATAACACACTGTAGCTGTTTTTTCCTTAACTACTGACTTGTGGTGTTCTCTCATTTGTAAGTCGCTTTGGAAAAAGCTTCTGCTCAGTGATTAAATGTAAATGTAAATCTGTTCATAATCTGCTGTCTGTAAGACATTGTACTACATTTATTTGTTAGAGAAACTGTACAATCACTGGGTACATACTCACTCACTCATACCCACACACTATATATGGGCAATTTACATTGGGAGAAAACCAACACTGATATGAGGAGAACATGGAAACTCCACACAGGTCGGGAGAGGTGGAATTTCTATGTACTGTAATATACAATGTACTGTATATTAAAAAGAGATCTTTTTAAGATTCTAGAGACTCCAGGGATGTTTGACAATTATTTTAAGTCTGTTGGCAATCTGCTGTCTGTATCCATTGTGCTACTTTTTTGCTGACAATTCAAACACAAGAACAAAAATAACAAATAACTAGAAAATACTACTGCACCAACTGCATACTTAAAAAAATTCAGTAAAGTACAAATGGGGCATTAATTGCACTGCAATTTTCCTCTGTGGTTTAAGAAATTATTCTGATTGATTCTAATTAAGACTCTAGACATTAAATACACCATTCACATGTATTTCATTCCAGCATATATTTAAAAGGAATATAATCCAAGGGTATGACAGTTGAAATATTTACTTATTCATGCTTGAAAAGGTTGATAATGTTACAATATTGATTTCTTACTTAGACTATTTTACAGTGTTAAAATGATTTGATGAAATTTAGGTTCCAGTGATGCAATTTTGGTCATTTATAACCTACCTTTTCTTTGCATTGGCAAAAAAGCAGGCAGGTACAAAAAGGACAGGTCAGCAGATTTTTGGAGAGCAGGTGCATACACATAATCAGTTAAGCCCAATTTAGTTTCTCCTGTTTGTCTGACTTGTCTTTCGATTGTGAGGATATGCACAGGCATTTTTTCAAGACATTTTCTGCAGAGACTTACCTATCCCTTAACAGATACTATTGCCCTGACAGTACCCATAGCTATAACCCAAGAACAACCTAACCATAACCTATACACATATATGTTTTTACTTCAAAACTGAATGATTTATATTGTCTCCACAATGTAAGTGCGTAAACAGGTTTTAGACCTCACAATGTGAGACATATTTAACCTGTACACACACACACATACACACACGCGTGTGCGCACAAGAACATAAAATACATATTTTTTATTGTAATCCTTTAATCATAATCAAATCTCTTAAAATCATAACTAAATCCATTGACTGGACATTCTGCAAGTTACTTAAATTCATCAATATTACGATTAAGCACTAAGTTACTTCAGTAATTAATTTATTTAATACAAACTAGTTTTGACAGTGGTGCAATTTAAATCATTACAAAAGGCCTGCTATTGCTGATTTACTAAGTTACGCCATACAGATATTTCTTCTTTGCCCATGTTATTGATGTGATGAAAATAAGTGAATTCAGTAGTTAAAACAGAAGTTCACACTATATGATATATATGTATGTTTCCCGCACCTCTGGTGTAGGTGTAAAGGCCTGGTGGCATTATGTTCACTAACAAAGCAACATAGAATCAGAATGTTAAAGAGTTAAAAAAGTTTAAAAAAAAAATAATAGCATAAAACTGCTGACATGCACTCAAGTCTATATTTATCCTGCAGGCTAGCATCAGCACGCATGACTTTGCATACTGAATGCTTATGTGTTTCTTCTATGGCTTGGTCTGACAAATAAGCAGCTGTACAATCTCCTTCTTTTTAAGATTCTACAAACAGTAATTCTTTTTATTGAATTGAATATATTCAGAATATCATTTATTATTAAGATGCACTGAAAAATCTGCACCATCATTGGTCAAAATAATTCAGTGTGACACGAAATGTTTTCCATTTGCACAAAAGAACATTTTTAACCTGCAGTGCTTTGTTATTCACCTTTTTCCTGCTTTCTTACATCAGTATTGTCTTACATAATTTTCTTTTTATTTCATCAATTTTAAATACTCAAGAAAAGCAAAAGCAGCTGAAATAAATCTGTGCTTCTCTGGATGTCCTATTTACCCAAAGGAAATCTAATTTGCTTTCCGATATTTCATCCCAGAGGACTAGTGTGTGTGCATGTGTGTGTATGCCTGAGTGTGGCTGGCTAGGGTGTTTCATTAGTTATTCTAGCTGCAGTGCTGTGAGTCGACAGTATTCCTAAGACATGACACTTAGTTCAACTTACATAGATTAATGTTTTCTTAATTACTTCTTTATTACAGATGAACTTCCAAGACAGTTTTATTTAGAAGATTTATTTAGATTTATATTTAACAAAAATGAAAAAACATAGTTTTGCAGCTAATTATTTTTTATGTTTTTTACATACAATTTGTATGTATGGCTGTATTACTCATGTGCAATAACTTACATTTGTTTTTATGCACAGACACAAAAAGGTGTAAATTTATTTGAAGCTTACTCTAAATTTAAACACGTGTTTATACCAATAATTGCAAAAAAAAAACTATGAACAATCTAAATACTCTGGAACTCCTGCCCTTTTTAAAACATTAATTACATCTACTGCTGTGATCCGTGAAAGAGATAGCAGCAGGAGGCATAGGGGATATTTTTAACTGCTTAGTCTACTGATCTACATGTTTTTAACAATTTATAAATGAGCTAAATAAAATGTAGGTTCAAAAAACTAAATAAAAACTCCATCCTGTGATAGGATATGATCACATAAACTAAAAATCAAGTTAGTGTTTTGCTTTAAATTTTAAACAATAATTGATGCTGTATGGTCAAAATAATTATTTATTAATTTATTTCTTTAAATAAATTAATTAAAAGCCTTGTAAATAGTCTAAATTTACAGAAAGTAAAAAACCATGTGGAGTGTCTGATGATCAAGAAGTACAAGAATCCTTATTCTGTTTGAAGATATTTTCCTGTAGCAATGAATAACAAATTTCAGGATTTAGATTTATGAACAAAAGTTGTTTGAATAGTTGTTAGTTGTTTTTATATTAAAATATTATGCACCACTTTATTAGGTATACTTTGCTATTTGTTGGACTACCTTTTGTCTTCAAAGCTGCCCTAATTTTTTATGGCATAGATTCGATCATTACTCTGAATTTTTGGGTTCTAATCAACAAGACATTACAGTTACCATTGGAGTTACCAATCCACTACAACATAAAGGTAGTCTGCTGGATTGGGATCTGGTGACTGTAAAGGACCATGCAGTTAACTCTTCATCGTGTTCTGCTGTTGAAGCCCATCTTGTAACAAACATTTATGTGTTGTACATTCAAAGATGCTCTTCTGTTTAACTTGTTTGTAATGAGTGGTTATGAAAGTTACAGTTGCTGTTTTATCAGTGCAGAATACATTTCTGATGACCTTGATCCATGTTTTTGGACTCCATTTTTTGGGAGGAAACGGCAGAACCTGGAACAAACCCACGTGGACAACATGGAAACTCCACCCAGATTGGGATTCGAACCAGGAATCCCTAGTGCTGAAAGGAGAACATGCTAACCACTAAGCCACCGTGCCGCCCCAAAATCAGAAAATTTTAACAATAATAATAATAAAACAAAAACAAATAGTAACAACAACAATAAAAGGCAATAATAAAGTGCAATAACATGCTAACTTTGTTAACTTTTGTGCCTTTTTTTTAAATAATCTTTAAATAATCCAATAAGCATTGGATCCAGTTTATTTCTTGTGGTATGCTATGAAGCAGTGCTGGTTTGCATTAAGACATTGCATTCGCATTGCCAAATGCTCTTCAATCTCTTGTGAATTAGTTTGGTTCCCTTAACTCTTGAGCGGAATACAGATTGGTCTGTTGCAAAATATGTTCAATCATATTGTCAGTGAAGAGTGTTTTGAAGTACTGGAATGGTGTCTTCACAGCATCGGGGGGCTCAAATCTTGAATCAGGAACCTGGAATGTCCCAATATCTTCATGTTTATAGATTTCCTCCCTGCCTTTGTTTAGGCCTAGGGGTGAAGTAGGGTTACTTGTGTCCTCTAGCTCCTCTAGGGAAATTGTTTTCAGGGAGTTTTTCCTCTTTCACCTTTTTCTTATGGGGTGTAAAGTAAAGAACCATGTGGAGTGTCTGATGATCAAGAAGTACAAGTATCCTTATCCTGTTTGAAGATATTTTCCTGTAGCAATGAATAACAAATTGCATGATTTAGATTTATGAACAAAAGTTGTTTGAGTAGTTGTTTTTATATTAAAATATTATGGACCACTTTATTAGGTATACTTTGCTATTTGTTGACTACCTTTTGTCTTCAAAGCTGCTCTAATTTTTTATGGCATAGATTCAATCATTACTCTGAATTTTTGGGTTCTAATCAACAAGACATTACAGTTACCATTGGAGTTACCAATCCACTACAACATAGTTTAGAAGATAAACTTGTTGAGACTATGTCCTCATCATCCATGTGATGATGTTTCTCCAGAATCTACTGTTTGGATGGGCTAAAAAAACATAGATAATGTAGAAAATCTAGATCCTCTATTTGATAATCGTCATCACTCAGATCAACATCAGACTCTTAAGGATTTTCTGGAGGACTAGGACAGAACGGGGTCTTGGACCATTAAATATTTTTGTGTCCACCTATTATTTGTATATAAAAATAATAATAATAATAATAATAATTCATTCATTCATTATCTCCCACTTATCCTCTATTAGGATCGCGGTGGGGTTCCCCATGCCCAGGGGAGAACGTCTCGGGCGCTGGGCAGATACACCCAGGACAGGGCGCCAATCCATCGCTGGGCACACACTCACTCACACAGACACACTCTACAGGGGGCAATTTTCAGAATTCAATTAACTTGATCCATGTTTTTGGACTGTGGGAGGAAACCGGAGAACCCGGAGGAAACCCACGCAGACAAGGGAAGAACATGGAAACTCCACCCAGATGGGGATTCGAACCGGGAATGTGGCGAATGTGCTAACCACTAAGCCACCATGCCGCCCATAATAATAATTATCATTCATTCATTCATTCATTATCTCCCACTTATCCTCTATTAGGTTCGCGGTGGGGTTCCCCATGCCCAGGGGAGAACGTCTCGGGCGCTGGGCAGATAGACCCAGGACAGGGCGCCAATCCATCGCTGGGCACACACTCACTCACACATACACACTCCAAATTGGGCAATTTTGAGAATTCAATTGACTTAATCCATGTTTTTGGACTGTGGGAGGAAACCGGAGAACCCGGAGGAAACCCACGCAGACACGGGGAGAACATGGAAACTCCACCCAGATGGGGATTCGAACCGGGAATCCCTAGCGCTGAGAGGCGAATGTGCTAACCACTAAGCCACCGTGCCGCCTAATAATTATTATAACTAATTAATTAAAATAATAATAATTAATAAAAAATAATTATAAAATAAGGGATAATAAATAAGGGGGGAAAATAGCATACAATTTGTTAGAACCACTTTCCTTGTATGTGTCAAAATTTGTGAAATAAATAGATTTAAATATACTGCATGTAATAACAATAAATGTGTTAAAAATCTGATCATTCATATTTTGTTTTTGTAATTCAAACCAAAAAGTTGGTTCTAATTATTATAGCTAAGCTTACTGTATCTACTTTTACCATAAACGGCCATCACAACCGTTTGGTTTTAAAAAAAATTATTTGACCCTTATAAAACTTATTTATGCTGTGAACTGTTTCATAATTCTGATTATTAAAGCCTTTCAAACTACACTGTGCAAAGAAAATATGATTATCTTTAAAAATTCGGCCAAAAAACGTCCCAATGTGTGGCTTGCGTCATACTACTAAACGTCATACTACTAAAAGACAAAGTGACCCCTAGTGAATTTTTTTTGCATAACATGTCTCTACCGAATGGTAAATACGGCACAATCAGGTTGAATTAAGTTCAACAACATTTTCAATAAGATATAGTGACTGAAAATGTGCTCTATAAAACGGTTGAGCATGACGTTAAAGGGTTAACTATTGACGTGTTGTTCTTTCATTTTTAAGTCTAAATGTAAACATAAATTACCATATTAGTAAAGAAATTGTTGCTTTGAAGAAATTGGACAAAGAAACCTGTACATTCTATTATAAATAAATAGTGTTTGCTAAGTGTTGGGTAAGAAAACATACAATACAAAGCTGTCATAAAGCAGGTTTAAAAATATGTATAATGAAATGGATGAACGTATAACTTACATAAATAAACGCACCTTATAATTTTAAAATTATAAACCAAATCACATCTGCTTCTTTGCAAACTTAAAATTTTCTTCTTTTATTATAACTAATTTTAACTTTCATTATATTCAGTCAGGACGGCACGGTGGCTTAGTGGTTAGCATGTTCGCCTCTCGGCATTAGGGATTCCTGGTTCAAATCCCCATCTGGGTGGAGTTTCCATGTTCTCCCTGTGTCCACATGGGTTTCCTCCGGGTTCCCCAGTTTCCTCCCACAGTCCAAAAACATGGATCAAGTCTATTGAATTCTCCAAATTGCCCCATATAGAGTGTGTCTGTGTGAGTGAGTGTGTGCCCAACGATAGATTGGCGTCCTGTCCTGGGTGTATCTGCCCAGTGCCCAAAACATTCTCCCCTGGATGGGGACCACCCCCCCCCACCCACGATTCGAATAAAGCAGAAGATAATGGATGGATTCAGTCTAACAAGCAAAACTTGAAAGCTTGCCTCGCGTCATTTCAAGCTTTTGCATGACTTAAGACTTCATGACTTTGAAATGTTGAAAAAAAACAAAACACACGTTTTGGAAGTCTCTCACAGCGGCGTGGAGAACATGCCAACGACACATCAGATCAACGCCGTGTCGGATATCATTCATTCATTATCTTTCGCTTTATCCTACACTAAGCGGTTCCCCATGCCCATCCAGGGGAGAACGTCTCGGCGCTGGGTAGACACACCCAGGACAGGGCGCCAGTCCATCGCTGGGCACACACTCACTCACACAGACACGCACGCAAACACACTCCATATGGGGCAATTTGGAGAACTTAATTGATTTGATCCATGTTTTTGGACTGTGGGAGGAAACCGGAGAACCCCGAGGAAACCCATGCGGACACGGGGAACGGGGAAAACGTGGAAACTCCAGCCAGATTGGGATTCGAACCGGGAATCCCTAGTGCTGAGAGGCGAACATGCTAACCACTAAGCCACCGTGCCGCCCGCCGTGTCGGATATGGTGCCGGTTATTGGCTGAACGCATGTAGGCCCCGCCCCTTGAAGTTCACGCCATTTTATTCCCACCATACATCGCGGCAGTGGTTCTCAGCTACAGCAAGATGGCGGACAGACCAGGTAGGTAGAGTCGAACGATCATTTCTGTTCTGTTAAAAACACACAGCGGAGTTCAGTCGTTATTATCACGATGTTGTAAAAGAGAAACGAAGAGAGACGGCTGTTATTTGGAGAGTGTTTATGGTAATAATTGTGTTTTGGAGGTGAATGTACTCACACGAGTCATGTCAAGGACTTTCATTGACATCGAGCTGCTGCTGCTGAGACAAAAACTTCCACTGAGCTTTAGATCTTAATAAAGTGCTCACTTGTGTGAGTTTAATTCGTGTAATTAATTTTTGCTTAATAAAAATAAAAAGCCAATTAAACTACAATACGACTGATCGCTTATGCTAATGTGACGTAGGCCTCGTAATGTTTAGTGTTTAAATCTGACTCATTAATATCACATTTTGCACAAATTGTGAAGGAGCAGTTTTTAAAACAGTTGAAGTGTCATTACCATCAACCAAACGGGTTTAGCGCTGATCGGGAGTGACGTCACACATTGGCCTATCAGAGCCGCTTTAACCTTTTACGTCACACCCAACAGAGCCACCCGTCATAACACAGGTCTTTAACACTAGTTACTGACGCACAAGAGAGAAACCTCATACAAGAACTTAAATGACCTATTATTTATGTGATTCGTTGTATTATGTTTATATTATTTAATGAGCATTTACAGAAAAGTTTTGTATAAAATGTTAATATTTTGAGCTTTTATTTAAATAAACAGAAATATTTGTGTGTATAATTACGAAATTCTTTGGTTGTTCAATATCAATACGTTTGGAAATTTATGCCTGTATTGGGCTCAGACTTTGGTCAGAGGTAAATTAAAACTGAAAATCTTAAAAGTAACATTGTACTGCAAAGCAAAAATTTGTTGTTTAACTGTTTACATGTGAGTTATTCAGGATTATAATAAAAAAATAACACCTACCAAAAAGGCTTAGTATCAGCAATGAGGTGTGGGTCATGGTTTACCACTAAACTTCTGTTCAACCATACCATCACTACCTGTTCTATTGGACATGACTTGAAAACCCACTAAAGAACACAAATGCATTATCTTGTTTAATAAACAAGTTTAAGCTTTGTGACATTTGTGACATTTTGTGTTGATCAACACAATATATTGTTGATCAAACTTCCCTTATATGAGTCCATAAGGAGGGATATACATGGCTAGCAGTAATTCAGTTGTGAAAGAAATTAACAAGTGCTATGGATTAAAGGAGGTTATTTTTTGGTTGAAAAAGTAAATGTATAGAGAAGGGGTTTTAACTTCATAAAAGCTGCTTTGTGTTTCATTTGCCCAATTGTGCTTTAAACTTGTGTTCCTATCATTGTTATAAAGGTAGAATGAGAAATGAATAAATTTTACTTTAACAATTTTCAGTATCCCGGCTTCGATTTCACTTGATGGTTATACAATTAATAAGGTTTTTATGCAATTTTCTGTAAATTATTAAATACTTTAGACCTGTAAAGGGACCCAGAGAGCAAAGTTTACAAAATGCTTTTGTATAATTTAAGCAACGATTGTAGATTGATTGTTGTAGCTGTTTATAGGTGCAGAAAGTAGTTAAATACACAAGCTAATCTGGCCTCATATTTAGGTGTTTTCGTGCATGTGTTTGTGTAGTGCCCATGGCCGAGAGGAGACTCATGGATGTGAAGTTGGGTCAGCTGCCATCCTGGCTTGGTACTAGGGACTTCACCCCTAATGGCCTACTTGGTTCAGTTCGCAAAGGTAAAGATTCTGATGTGAATCTTTGAATGGTGGTAGATCTAAAATGTCTAGTAGCATTTACTAATTACCTGAAATCCTCTCCCAGGCTATGAGAGATATTGCAACAAGTACATCAATGTGAAGAAAGGAGGATTTGGAGGTATTGCCATGATCCTTGCGGGTTATGTGGTACTGAGTTATGTTTGGGAGTATGATCATATTAGTAAGTATTCAAAGCCATTACACTGATTATGTGTACGTTAAAAAGCCATTTAAACCAATCCATGACTTTATCTGTTGGAGTAAAAAAAAAAAGTAATGTCATAAACGTTTATCTGTTTCAACAGAGCATGACCGCTGGAGGAAGTATCACTGAAGATTCTCAGAGACCGATCAGCACACCTTTCTATGTTGTGTATAAACTGATATGTTGTGACCAAGAATTAAAGTAATATTAAGTGACTTGTCCGTCTTGACTGTGTTTTTTAGTTTAAACATCTCTACTGTCAGCTCACAGTAAGCAGGTCCTGTTTAATTCACTTACACCACAGTTCAATCATATGTACAGGTTGAATGAAGATATGAAAATTGCCCTTATTATAATGAGCCAGGGCTGGTGACAAGTTTTTTTCTGCTTTTGCTCTATGGGCACCATAAAGATTTAGTGTAAGCAGTTAAGAATCTGGTGTTTTTCTATTTTTTAGTACCTCCTTATCCTAAATTTAGATAAGAGACTTTAAAAAGACTGACCTCTAAACCTGGATACTGCTAAATGTTTAACAAATTTTCATTCATCCATCCATTATCTTCCGCTTTATCCTCTATTAGGGTCGCGGTGGGGTTCCCTATGCCCATCCAGGGGATAACGTCTCGGGCGCTGGGCAGATCCACCCAGGACAGGGTGCCAATCTATCGCTGGGCACACTCACACAAACCACACTCTATATGGGGCAATTTGAAGAATTAAATTGACATGATTCATGTTTTTGGACTGTGGGAGGAAACCGGAGAACCCGGAGGAAACCCACGGGGAGAACATCCCAGATGGGAATTCGAACCGGGAATCCCTAGCGCTGAGAGGCGAACGTGTTAACCACTAAGCCACCGTGTCTGTTTAACAAATTGAATTTTAAATTACATTATTTTAGCTATTAAACGTAAACATTTAGTTAAACATACTAGTATTGTTTTTTTAAGTATTATTCATACATTAAAAAACTTCATGTGGAATTAAAATTATACAAAGTGACCCATGTGTCACTTATTTTTAAACTATTCATTTTGGCTTATTTTTATTTGCACTAGGGTTTAACCTATAATGTGTTTAAGTTCTGGACAGTAGTCCATTAATGAAACATTACAAATGCACAAATGAAAATCCACTTGGTACAAATATACTGATGTAAATTAGCTTGTATCCTGTTTATGGCTTAAAAAGACAAATTGACAACTATCTGTAAGCTATAACATGGATATAAATGTATTTACATTTAAATAGAATGATGAATTTATGTCTGAAACCACCAACAGTCAAGCAGTTTAGAAAAATTGTTTAAAAATCATTTCCTAATTTAAGTCACTATTCATAATCGTTAGGTACAGCTCATTAATTTTATTAATTATTAATAATAGTCTGTGGTCCACCTGTTTCCCTAACATCCTTTGTTAGTCTACTCGGTGCTCTGATGATCAGGACCACACACAGCAGGGATTATTAGGGTGGTGGATAATGCTACAAGTAAATCAAACACCTGTATGTTTTGATTGCAGCACTACTGTGTCTGATCCACTAATTCCACCACAACACACACTAACTCTTCACTATGCCGGTATCACTGCAGTACTAAGAATCTTCCACCACCCCAATACCTTCTCTGTGGGGATCCTGATAATTGGTTAACATACTAAAGCAGACTTACAAAGTATGTAAAGTAACAGATGAACTGCCTTCTGTAATTGTGGAACTACAAAGTCCATCTATATCATCAGTGAAACTGAAAAAAATGGACAGTGAATGGAGAACTGAGAAGGTGGACCTAATAAAATTACCTGTTAATGTATATTGCGGCAGCGCGGTGGCTTAGTGGTTAGCATGTTCACCTCTCAGCACTAGAGATTCCCAGTTCGAATCCCCATCTGGGTGGAGTTTCCATGTTCTCCCCTGTCTGCGTGGGTTTCCTCCGGGTTCTCCGGTTTCCTCCCACAGTCCAAAAACATGGATCAAGTCAACTGAGTTCTCCAAATTGCCCCATATAGAGTGTGTATGCGTGCGTGTCTGTGTGAGTGTGTGCCCAGTGATAGATTGGCGTCCTGTCCTGGGTGTATCTGCCCAGCGCCCGAGACGTTCACCCCTGGATGGGAATGGGGAACCCCACCGCGACCCTAATAGAGGATAAAGCGGAAGATAATGAATGAATGTATATTGCACTGTGCAAATGTGACATGCGGAATTTTAATACTGTACTTCCTGAACAGCTGGCCAGATCCCATGATATTCAGCTGGTATACAGCTGTATACACAAGGTGGTTCTGCACTGTAAGATTGTTTTCATAGTTTTTAAACAGTTCAAAAGTACTTCTTTGCTAATGCGACTTCACCTCACTCCAGGACAATTACTATTCATTCAACATCATAGGCTCATTGTTTAATTCCTACTTCAAATATGTTTACAGATGGACCATAACAAAGTGTATAACAGAACTCACAGGCAGAATTTAAGTAAAGTTCAAGCCATTCAAAGAACAGATAAGTGTTAAAATAAATTAAAAAAAACCAAAATGAACTAACCATGATCGCCAAGCTTTATTAGGTCTAGAGGTGCTAGAGGAAATAGGCAATTCAAATATGTCTAAGAAAAAGTACAAATCCTTGCTGGCATTCTGACTTGTTATATTAAGCTTTAACCACAGTGAAGCAATACAGAGAAAATCAAGACACCGAAATGAAATTCTATAAAAAATAACGGGCACAAGAGCCAAAGCGCTTTTGACCTGTCAGCTGGATTACATCACTTCACAGTTCGTACAGCAACCATAAAATGCCCTGGAGGTACATAGTTTCCTGAGAGCTTTCCCATTGGGTAGTTCCTCTCATACTGGTTCAGAGTGCTACTCATAAAGAGCCTTTAGTTTGGTTTTCATCAGCTTTTAAAATATTTTTGTCTGTCTTCATTGTTGAACCACCAGACCAGACTCATCTGCTTGGTTAGTGTGAACTACAAAAATCTGGAAAGCTTTTGTAGTTTAACAATACACCAGTTTCACACCTCATGAGATTCCAGCTTTTTATTAACACACGTGTAGAAAAATGCTACTGTCCACTTAGGAAGGCCAGGTGTCCTTTTGTGCATTTGTTTGCATAATGGCCTTTTTCTCCACACTAAAAACCAAGAAAAGGTAAGTAAATTTCCATAGCAGAGCAAAAACCACAGTGACTTAAGAAACTGTATAAAAACACTGAAATATCACCTTGTAGCATGTCACTTGGTCAAGAGGACGAGGGCCTCGATGGTTTCCGATGTTTGGGGCTTGTGAAGCTCCAAGTATATGCTGTGTCTTTTGGTGGTTGATGTTGGCAATGTTGTTGGTTAACTAGGTAAGACAATGAAGGACAGTTCAGGCTCTGTGCATTTTGCTAAATAAAGCTAGAAAACTATAACTTATTAAAATAATAATTAGTACTGTTGCATTCTGTTTCTACCTTTTGCTGGTTCTGGACTTGCTGAGGAAGTGGCGGCTGTTCGTTTGCACCCATGGGCAGTTCAAAGCGTGGGCTATGACAGTTAAAAATGTGTTAATACTTTCTTTTTTTAGTGAAACACTTCATTAAATGTTGTGTATGTTGATATTTAACAGAAATCACTCACTGCATGAACTTGCATGACTTGCCCTCTGGACAGAAGCCTACAAGGTAGTTAACACAAATGACTCTTCTCGTGTGTCTGTGTCTGCAATCCGGACCTTCAAAAAAAAACATAAAGGGCAATTGGTTTTATTGTTAGCTGCACGCATTACACACATCACACCATGGTGATACATAGCAGTCAGCACACGCTGTGCACCTTTTGTACAAATGATGCATTTACATTTTAAATCTGACACACAGATTCAAAATTTGGATCAGATACATGAGACAAAATATTTAGATTGCAATTCAGGTTTCTATTTGAATTCACTTAGCGCTAACAACATTAAATGCTAGATCCTTGACTAAATTTGTAATTGGAATGAATGAATGAAGGTCCATCCCATGCCTATGTGGGGTTCCAACATGGCTCCTGCCCCCCCACATTCCAAGCACATGATGGGTAAATTAATTATACTTATATGACCCTGTGACTGTATTGCTTATTCCTGCTCCTGTTGGGAACAATCCATTAATGTCTTACTCACATTAAGCTACTAAATTTACTAACTAATAACTAAGTAAAAATAAATATCCAATATCTGGCTTAATCCTATACTACTGTCACCAGGAGTGCGTGTGGGGGGGCTTCATACTTAGGTGTGCCAGTTATTTAAGGATTCAAACAGGTTTATTTATAGAGGATACATGCAACAGGCATCTCATATATTTACAGTTTAATGCAATATCTGCACTAATGTTAACCTAAATAAAATGTGATTTTGTACAATGTAACAGAAAGTTAGTTATTGAAGTACCTTGTAACCCCCACTGACAAAGTCACTGATGATAACAGTTTTCACTACAGTGTTTTCACACATGCAATAATGTGTGCCAAAATGTAAGTGCTGCATAATACTGCTGAAATATGAGGGTTCATGTCATTATTGAAATAGCATATGAAGATCACACAAACTATAACATTTTTTTTAAACCCCTTAAAGGGTGAGGTTTTATTTCAATATGTCGAGGGGAATGGAACTGTCTGTCCCAGGGTAAAACACTCACCATGCTTGCAAAATCCTCGGTCATACCATGGACAATCTTTGATCTTAGATTCTGGATCAATGTGCAGAAATGGGCACTCTTTGTTACTGCATTCACCTATAGAAATAATACAGGTTATTATTTCATTGTTAAAATAAAAAACAAAATATTATCTTTCTACAAAATATATTAGATAAAGAAAAACTGTACTAACCAAATTTAGAGTAGAAATAGCATTCTGGCATCTTTGTCATGTCATACTCATGCAGAAATTCACACTGGTCACCCTTCTTGCATAAACCCCGAAGCCAATGTTTACAAACAACTGTTTTTTCTCCACTAATGTGACGGAAGGGACACATTCCACCTGGAAGAGAAAGATTCATTCATGCTGACACAGTTTGCCATGACAAAAGTGTAGAAAATCTTCCTTTTTTTTTTAGATTCTCTCACCTTTTAGACAAGCAGCTCTCATGAAGAATTCACAAACAGCTGCACCTGACTCTGAAAATGAAAAAAAAATGCGGGTTATAGTACACCAATGGCAAATAAGATCAGGTTAAAAAAAAGACATGATTTAAAAAAGTGCACATAGAGAATTACATCACAAAAAAAACAATTTATTTATAGGATTCATCCCTCAGCTAAAATGCTTCTTTAAATTAAAAGCTTAATACAATGTTACACCATTATTTAGATAACGGTGGATTGTGCATTCCTAGCAATTTCATTAAATTTACCTTGAATCCATGTTTTTGGACTGTGGGAGGAAACTGGTGAACCCTGAGGAAACCCACCCAGACACGGGGAGAACATGGAAAGTCCACAGACTATGCTTTTTCAATAAAGCTCTATTCTTAAGATTAATTAAAAAATTCTTAATAATTATACAGAGCTACTCATTAATATAGTTTTAGTTTATACACTATAAAGTCTTACACTATAAATACCTATATTAAAAACGTTTGATTTAACCTAGTCTATAAACGATGTCACTGTAATTTCACATTTCACAAATCTGCATGAATCTGTTTGTTCTTAAATTAGCAAAAATCACCCATATTTACTTGTAATTTGTTAAAACTAATTATATATGTAATGACACAGTACTACAACCGAAATAAATACTTAAATACTAAATCCTTTGGAATTGAAATATTAGAAAATAGTACGTTTGAACTTACATTTACATTATATTAGGTCATTTAGCAGACGCTTTTATCCAAAGCGACTTACAAGGTGAGCACAGGGTTAATAATAACATCCCTGGAGCAATGAGGGTTAAGGGTCTTCCTCAAGGACCCACATTGGGAACTTCAGTGGACCTGGGACTTGAACCCCCAACTTTCAGATTGATTTAACCACTGAGCTACCGCCCCTCAATGTAACTTCAATGTTATGTGTTCAAAGTTAAAGGGAATTTTTGAGACTTTGTTGTTAAGTAATAGTCATTGTGTCAGATTAAGGGACTAAATGGTGATGAAACTTTATTAATCCCACAGTGGGGACATTCAGCAGTGAGAAAGAGCAGATGGACTACAACTGAATCAGTTCAGGTTCATTCTAAACAGTAAGCTGGTTTACTGACAGCATCAGGAGTCAGTGCTGATTCGGGTGTGTGTGTGTGTGTGTGTGAGTGTGTGTATGTATGTGTGTGTGTTACTGCTGGTTCTTACATTCACATTGCTGCAGTTATGTGTTCTGATGGTGTAGTAGCTCAGTGGTCAGCGTGTCTTTCAATCTGAAGGTTGTGGGTTCAAATCCCAGGTCCACTGAAGTTACCAATGTGGGTCCTTGAGCAAGACCCTTAACCCTCATTGCTCCAGGGATGTTGTGATGAACCCTGTGCTCACCTTGTTAGTCGCTTTGGATAAAAGCGTCTGCTAAATGACCGAATGTTGTTCTGATTGTTTTTAAACTTACTGTCCATTCCTGGAAAAGGTAACGGCTGAGCTCCGAGCTGCTGCTCCACAGCTATCTCCAGATCGAACTTCAGATGATCGACGTTTGCGATTAGTTCCTGCATCGTGCCTCAGAAACAATATCGCTTTCTTTAAAGTCAGGTTTTGGGTTTATTTACTCTGTGGCTACAGCTAGCAACCTAGCATACTGTAAATCAGCGGGGAGATTCCACAAAAGACTAGTTAATGAACTAAAACGCTTTTGAATCCAAGCAAATATTACTGGTATATGAAGAAACTGAAATATAAACTTTTTTGAAGAAAGAATTATGGTACAAATCCGTAACACGAGAAGAGAACACGCTAATAAAAACAGCAGCAGCGTTTCAGCTTCTTCCGACTGGTGCACGCAAAAACTCCATTCCATGCAAGGCTGTGTAATCACACACCGAGTCATCCGGCGATAACGCCGATATTTTATTTTATTTGTATTCAAACGAATCGGGTTTACGGTGACTGAGGTTAAACGTTGATGCACGTTAACAACGACATATCTTGAAAGTGTTTTGTTTTTACAGACTCCCTTAGTATGGACACGAGCTTTGCATATTCAGCAATCGATTACAAAGCCTTAGCATTTTGCGCCAAATATATAAATGATAAAAGTCCAAATTTATTATAATACATGTTCACAGTGAAGTTCGGTTTTAATGATCAAAGTTTATCTTGTAATCATCAGCATAAACCTAAAAGAAAATTTATATAATTGCGTAGAAAACAAATGCACAAAAAACATCCTACATTTTAACATCCAATTTTTAATGTCGTTTTACAAGTTTACGTAGGTTTGTTGATTTTTGAATGTTGTTTTTTCCCCCCAAGTAGTTCAGGTTTATTCATTCATTCATTAGCTCCCGCTTTATCCTCTATTAGGGTCGAGGCTACAAAGATGTCATTTAAATACATATTTATTTCATTTTAAGTGGATCTCATATTCCGTAAGATGAGGTAACTAATAGAAAACCACCATCTAATGTTAAGTGTTTAATAAGTGTGTCTTGTAATTTAATGAGAACAATATTATATTAGGGTGGCTTAGTGGTTAGCACGTTCGCCTTTCAGAACTAGGGATTCCCGGTTCGAATCCCCATCTGGGTGGAGTTTTCATGTTCTCCCTGTGTCCGCGTGGGTTTCCTCCGGGTTCTCCGGTTTCCTCCCACAGTCCAAAAACATGGATCAAGTCAATTGAGTTCTCCAAATTGCCCCAAATAGTGTGTGTGTTTGAGTGAGTTTGTGCCCGGCGATGGATTGGCGCCCTGTCCTGGGTGTGTCTGCCCAGCGCCCGAAACGTTCTCCCCTGGATGGGCATGGGGAACCCCACCGTGACCCTAATAGAGGATAAAACTGGAGATAATGGATGAATGAATGAATATTATATTAGTTGTCGATGCATCCTCAAACATACAGGGTAATGCCCCAGCTACATCTAACTGAACATCTATAGTGATGGCAGTATTTAAAACAGCACAGGAAATCAAAGTTGCTCGCTTAAATAAAACTAAAACTACAGTTTATCTTGCATGAAGTGCAGCAGTGACAAACATAATTTAGAAGCAGTATTAGATCTGTGATCTACTTAAAGAGCAAAGAAAACAAATAAAAGCAACTGTTAATAAAAAAAATATTATTTAATTATTTGAATATTAAAAATATAATTATAATTAAAAAAAAAAAAAAAAAGAGTTTAACAGGTGTTTAAGGTTCTATTGTCAAACTGAATATTGTATAATACAACACTGGATTACAGCCTGTCTTAAAAGATAACTAATCGCTTAAAAGATTGATCTAAAATAATTTGTAAGAAAAACCTTATTAAATCAACACATAAAAGCAGTGAATTCTAAAGTCAGTTTTATTTCAAACCTTACAACTGCAAAAAGGAGAAACAAACATAATTGTAAATGAAATTATTTTTATTGAAAATAACCTGGATAAACATCACATAATAGTTATTTGTCAACAAAGTAAATTAAACACCATTTGGAATGAAAACAAATTCACAAAAAAGATTTAAAATCATGTCAAAACAGTATGATTAAGGACTGGGTTACTGCAGTAATGCAACAAATGGCTGGATTTCAATCAGCCAGAGCAACCTCTGCATCCACAGTGAGTGCACTCAATGATACGACCCTGTGTTAAACACAAAAAAGAAATGGAATTCAGTGCTGCATTTGGTAAACATTTTTTTAATGAACAGATAATACAAACTTGACAATTTTGCAAGAAACTGAAACACTGAACTCACCACCTCAAGTTTGCTCTTAGGCACTCTGCAAATGCAATTTGTTCCAAAATTTGTGTCTCTTGTCTGAATACAGCGAAGGCAGCACAGATTTTCATAGCCCTGCTTCTTCCACTTTGCAATGAGGTTCTTGTCTGCATAGCCTTCTTTTATACAATAATCATAGAGCTCTGAAAACCAAACACATTATTTAGATTCCAAACTATACACATTGTGAAGTCGAGAACCAGTCAAAGCTCTTACACTGCTGCCATTATACATCACTAAATCATGGTTAATCTTAGCAGCTTGCATTGTTGTCACACTTATTTAGCATATACGTAGTGGCATAATGCTGTGACATGGGATGTTTGCTCAGTGGCATGAAACTACAGCATGGGGCAAAGGTGCATTGATCAGTGGATCAGTGGATGGCTGTTACTCATTTGCATGAAATCGTGGCACAGCACAGGACAGATGCTTAGTGAAAAAGCAAAAGTAAAAAAGCTCAACAGCTTAAATCCACAGCAAGGCTCCTTATTGGCATAAAAAGTCAGTACATGCAAGTTTTTTGTAACATTTCTGATCTCCAGCCACTCCCTTCCTAGAAAACATGGAATTGTGTCTAATGTCAGGTTGCATCTCTGGACAGTAGGCTTGTTGTTAAACGAGTCCTGAAGGTCTCCGGTTCGACTCCTGGTGCAACAAGTACTAAGGTCGAGTGTCCCTGGAGCAAGGCACCTAACCCCAATTGTGCCCCGAGTGACATGTACAAAACACGGGCACGTGTGCTCACTTCACTCAGTGTGTGTATATCTGTGTGTTTTACAGCACAGATGAATTTGATGTGGAGGACAACACAACATTGATTAGGTTTATTCCCAAACCTGAAAACTGTAATATAAATAACACAAACATAATATAATGTTTCTGCCTTCAGATTGATGGAGCAGCACCCAAATCACTGAGCTACAAGGTCCTCTCCCTCAATAGTGACCTTTTGCTTTGTTTAACCACATGAATTTACTTTTACTTTACATATACTATAGAATTGCATGCAAATAATCAGACTCCTGAACAATCAGAAATGACCAATTTGTACTCATGTGGAACTGGACTAAACTCTCTCACACACAATACCAAAGATGGTAAGCTGCCAACGAAATTGCTACTGAAACACACCGTTTTTACATTTATAACACACCATTAGTGGGCCACCTGCACTGTTCCCTCCCATTTACATGAATATTTGTTGTAAATAATGTTTTGGACAAGCTATTAGCACATGTGTACTTTAGGTTGGGTTGTGTTGTTGCTGTTCTGTGTAGCACTGTACTGCTGTTCTGTGTAGCACTGTACTGTATACTCTACACCACTTTATATTGTTGGAATGACAAATAAAATACATAAGCTATGTGCGGGCGGCATAGTGGCTTAGTGGTTAGCACGTTCGCCTCTCAGCACTAGGGATTCCCGGTTCGAATCCCAATCTGGGTGGAGTTTCCATGTTCTCCCCGTGTCTGCGTGGCTTTCTCTGGTTTCCTTCCACAGTCCAAAAACATGGATCAAGTCAATTGAATTCTCAAAATTGCCCCATATAGAGTGTGTATGTGCCTGTGTGAGTGAGTGTGTGCCCAGCAATGGATTCGCGCCCTGTCCTGGGTGTATCTGCCCAGCGCCCGAGACGTTCTCCCCTGGATGGGCATGGGGAACCTCACCGCGACTCTAATAGAGGATAAAGCGGGAGGTAATTAATGAATGAATGAATGAAGCTATGTACGTACTAGCAACATCAGCGGCAATGCAATAATTAAACACTGTGGAACTTTGAAAGCACCGAAACGTTCGTAATGTTCTTACAGAAGTAAGAACCAAAAAACACAATGAAAACATGGGGAGTTGAGGTGTGCAGTTCCAGAGCAGTGAATAATGTGAGCGTACCTCTGCTGATGGCTTTTCTTTTGTAGAAAAGATCAAAGATGTAGCGGCTCCTTTGATGGTGGAGGCGGAATATCGGCCACAGAGACTCGACCTTGCGTTTTCCCTCGTGAGGCTCCGTTTCAGCTGCGAATAGACAGCAAACGCACAAAATCAGCTTTTAAATCCGCCGGAGTGAAATAAATGTCTTATGACAGTGAACCGTACGCACCCTCCCTCATTTTCTGATCCAGTTCATCCAGAGTGGGTTCGATCAGTTCCCAGCCGTCTGGAGGTGGCTTTCTGCTCCTTTTCACCTTGGGCATACTTTCAGCGTAACACAAATAACTCAAACTGTATTGTTCTGAGTTTAAATTCACAAATACCACAAACGCGCCGCCGACGCTTGTTTATAAATCCGCAGGATTCGGTGTCGCTCGCCGGTGACGTCATCAACGAGGTCCTCTTTGTTCGAAGCCGTCTCAAAAATACACAAACGTCAGCTGTTCTTTTATCTGAAACAGCATCGAACGTTATTTACAATCTACTTAAAAAAATAATACGTTTCCGAAATTACCAGACACAATAAATAAACCCGACTGTCTAGGTTCTAATTCAAGCGCTCGGTTTGATTTGCTAATGGTGGCAGGTTGCATCAGGTTGGGTGGCTTTCGTTGTGCCTGAAGGAAACGATAAAGACGGTGGGGAGTTGATTTCAGTACTTACTCCCACACCACAGAGTTTACAGAAAAGAATCGTTTATAGTCGCTCATTTCATTTTTTATATATATGTAGCATTATTGATAATCTGCACTTACGTCTGGAGTATATTAGAGAATCTGAAACTCAGGATTCTGTTAGCAGATTAGCTGATTTTTCTAAAGCTTTACTCACTTAAATGTTAAAACTACAATAACCGCGAACAACACACTGTATAGGTCATTGCTTTTACACTTTTAGAAGCTGGTGTCTTTACTGGTGTCTTCGTGTTCATCATGCCTAAAGGAGGTAAGCCGTTTGTTAAGTTTGAGTGACTCTGATATTCAGCAGTGACAGCTGCTGCTTTTACTGCTGCTGCTGCTGCATGGCGTTTACGTCATTTAGTAGTCTTACCTCTGTTACTACTCTCAGTCTACCATTACCAGAAATACTATTAATAGTTCACTCACCATGTCCTACACCACGACTAAAAGTCATATTCTTACTTATAATATAAATACTTTTGCTATCACTGATAATCATTATGACTTTGTCACTACTATATTACCATATCACTACTAATACCTTTTTTGTTACTGTTGCATGTACTTAACCATTTCCTTTTTGTAAAAACTTGTACTATAAATATCTACAAATAGCTACAATCACCAGTACTACTGTCAATTTTAATCTTAATGCTGATGATCATTTTCTAATAACAAAAAATAAATAAATAATAATAATAATAATAATAATAATACCACGAGGCGGGACGGTGGTTAGCACGTTCGCCTCTCAGCGCTAGGGATTCCCGGTTCGAATCCCAATCTGGGTGGAGTTTCCATGTTCTCTCCCTATGTCTGCGTGGGTTTCCTCCGGGTTCTCCGGTTTCCTCCCACAGTCTAAAAACATGGATCAAGTCAATTGAGTTCTCCAAATTGCCCCATATAGAGTGTGTGTGCGTGCGTGTCTGGGTGAGTGAGTGTGTGCCCAGGGATGGATTGGCGCCCTGTCCTGGGTCTATCTGCCCAGCACCCGAGACATTCTCCCCTGGATGGGCATGGGGAACCCCACCGCAACCCTAGTAGACAATAAAGTGGGAGATAATGAATGAATGAATAATACCACGACAACTATCATTGGTAATCCTGCTAGGTGCTAATTCTGCTACTTTTTCCCCAATTCATTCATTAATCTTAAATGAATGCTGTTATTTCCATCAGTAATTTAGCAAATTTAATCTCTCAGGTTCACAGCTATGTATAAGCATTATTCATTGTAGCTGCGATAATAAAATATAAACTTGTACTAAAAAGTAAAAATAAATCTTAATGTGAATCTGAAATTTCATATTTAAACCACTACAGCTGCCGTTGTAATGCATATGTCATATCAACTATGACTTTTACATGCATACTTAATTTATGCTTTTGCTTAAACATGGCCTTCTTTTGTGCTTATGTATTTAGATTTTTAACAAAACTAACAAAATAATTAATTATTTGTTAATTAACAAAAATATACTGGCACCTAAAAAGGCAAATAAAATCTGTACTTTTTAATTTTTTTTGATGAATGATTTAAAGTTCAGACTGGTCTTAATGGTTTTACTGTTTAAATCTTAAAATCACAGGAAAGAAAGGGGGTCATAAAGGTCGAATGAGAACATATACAAGTCCTGAAGAAATAGATGCTCAAATGAAAGCTGAGAAAGAGCGAAAGACGGTTAGTTCAAATACCTGTTGGCTAAAATCAAATACATTTTCCTAAACCACCTACATGACACACTGTATTTTAGAATATGCAAGAACTTCAATTATTCTTGTTTTTCTAGCATGAAGAGGAAGAAGAAGGTGCAGCAGTAACTGATAACCAGACAGATGACAAATTGGCTGCTGGATCAGGTTCAGAGGACAGTGATGATGGATCTCATGTAAAAATAACATGTTTAATATGCATAATAATCTGACATGAAGCTTTTTTTCTGTTTTTATCAAGTCCTCATGCTTTCTTTCTTTAAGTTACCAAAGCATTAACATTCTTGACGGTTATGTTTTTTTATTGTGGTGATTTATTTCTTAACATTTTGTGATTCCCTTGTTTTTATATAGTTTTATCTTGTTTGCAATTATTTTCATATTTAAAAAAAAATTTTTTTTACACAGTTAAAATGCTTAGATAATCATTTTGTCATATTTGTGATTCATTTAATAACTTAGTATTATTTCTTTTTAAAATCTAGTGATTTCAGTTTTGGTTGTACCTTGTAAGACCCTTTTCTGAAACACTGATCTCGGTTGATTATTTTTCTTTTGAGTTAAAAAGAAGGTAAAGAGTTAAAAAGTCAACCCCAACTCACATCTCCAGCTTCTACTAATTCACTTCTGCATGGCAAGATCAGGACACTCTAGGTTGTTAGATTGTGGCTAAAACTAAATTCAACATGACATGGTTAAACTATAGCTGTGTCCAAAATGCACAATTCGACATAGATATGTACTATATAAAAGTTCAAGTACTCACTATTTAAAGGGTAAAGCATTAGAATAATATTTCTTTTTGTGATTAATGTCCACTAATTACAAACCAATATTACACTTTGATGTAAGAAATTTTACCACCACTTTAAAAGTTTTGATCATCGTTAGTTATACATAATTACATTTGTATCTTTATTAAATGTAAATTTTCAGTATCGTTGACACAAACACATTAATATCTATAACAGAAGGTGAAAGATTAAATTATTTCTTATTGACTTTGTCTTCATGGTTTCTTTACAGAAAAGAAAGGGTGTCGAGGGCTTAATAGAAATTGAAAATCCCAATCGTGCTGCTCAAAAGGCAAAGAAAGTAACAGAGATAGAACTGGAGGGACCCAAGCAGCTTTCCAGAAGAGAAAGGTACAAACTATCAATGACAATTATGTCATGCTGTTATGTCAGAATGTACTTTGCATTAATATTTCTGCTACTCCCTACAGAGAAGAAATTGAAAAACAGAAAGCAAAAGAAAGGTACATGAAGCTGCATTTAGCAGGAAAGACAGATCAAGCCAAAGCAGATCTTGCCAGGCTTGCCATAATTCGAAAGCAACGGGAAGAGGCAGCAAAGAAAAAAGAAGAGGAAAAAAAAGGTAATTTGGAATCACGTGATTGTTGTTTGCTCTCTAGAACATAAAATATTTATGATGTATACGGTTCACTTCATCTCCGTCCCACTCTTTCTTCTTTTTTTCCTTGTTTAGTTAAGGAAGCAGCACAGGCAGCAGCAGCAGCAGCAAAAGGACTTCATACATTGTCTTTAAAATAATACAGATTGTGTGTTGAAATGTCAAAGAGGTTTTAATTACATTGTGGGAAATTATACAACTATACTGACCTAACTATTTTTAAGGACAAGGATGTTATTCTAATATCCAGTTATTAGGTTCCAGTACATTGCTTTATTAAGAGGTATATTAATTCAGGATGCTAACCTAAGAATTCTCTTACAGCCAAAAAGACAGCAGTCTGTTGTATCATCCAAACAGCTCAAATATATTTGACATATATTTATAAATCATGTAAGCTTCAATATTGTGAACACTGAAAAAGAGCATTATTAGACGACTTGATAATCAGTTGGTATAACCAGTGCAGCCCGCTTGTCATTGTTATGTCCTTTAATATTTAATTAATAGATGTATTGGTAAAACCTTCATGATACTTGATATAAATAAATGATATACTATCACATTGTGGAATTATGTATATTTATATACAGTATCCGCTACAATTATTTCCACTGCAGGTGAAAATGGTTATAAGGAATTTAGCTTTTGTGAAGGAGCTTAATTTCATCCTATAAAAAATAAGAAAAAAATCCAACATAACTGAAGTAAATTTATTAAGAATTAAAATGTACATGAAAGAGTTGCATTTAAGAGTAATACATGTTTCTCTGCTCTGCATGTACTGTAATACTTCATACAACCTACACCAATAAAACAACATAAGGTTGGAGAATTGAGAACATAGAATTTGAGTTTGTTCATCTTTACAGTCTTTCTCCAGACAACCCACATTTTATTTTATAGTTGTCAAATTTGACAGAAGTTCATTTTTCTAAAGACTTTCTAAAAGTACATGTGATTGTGGTTACTGTGTTTGTTTTTACACAGAGAATAAATTAACTTCAGATGTTTCACTCTTCCTCCAGGTGTATTTCTTATAAATTATTTAATTTCATTAAAATAATTTGGAAATATTGAAAAGATTTTTAAATAATAGCCTGAGCCTGTTGAACATGTAGTGGTTGGCATGGAACAATCCAGTTATTCACACTGCATGTGTTAAGCCATCATTAGAGCAGATACATTTACTTTTAAGTTTTATTCCTGTGAAATTAATGCTAGTGTTTTAACTGGGAAATGTTGGCCCATCTTAAATATATATCGTAAAGTTCATGTTACAAAATTAACTGGGTTAGTGGACATCTAATGATTACTTAAATGGAGCTAATACTATTATCTTGAAAAGCTAAAGGCCAGTTTCTTGATCTGGTGCCAAAGTAGTTCAGGTGATTTGGTAATTTAGTCACTTTGTAACTAATGTACAAGGTAATCCTGGCATAGGGATCAGATTTTATACCATTTTAGTGGCTGTTATACTGTTTATGACAGATATTTTGTCGTTGGGATTTTTTAAAAACTGAGCTAAGTTTTGTATTGAGACAAAGTATTGTATGTTTTATTCAGTCCCATTGCCAAGGGTACAAAATCAAGCACTTGGCCATGCATTTTGAATAACCATGCTTCCATTTTTGTGAAAACAGCAGTATGACTGCACCCCAGGTCAGAAAGCAATGTCCATAAAGACATACATGAACTTCACAAATGCTCTTCTGAAAGAATGCCCAAAAACGTCAAGCAACACATTCCAAAAAGATTTTAAAAGCCTTTTTTGGAAAGTGAAAAAATACTGCATGTTTATTGTGCAGATTTCCAAATACTTTTGTACATGTAGTTTATGAGAATGTGAGCAATAATTTTATATATACACCTATGTGTGTCAGTCAATGTAAGATAAAATCTGTTTTTATACAAATACATTTTAGAAAATATTTAAATCTGTATTTTGTTCAGGGCTGCAAGGTGGCTTAGTGGTTAGGATGTTCTCCTCTCCGTGCTAGGGATTTACGGTTCGAATCCCAATCTGGGTGGAGTTTCCATGTTCTCCCCGTGTCTGCGTGTGTTTCCTCCGGGTTCTCCGGTTTTCTTCCCACAGTCCAAAAACATGGATCAAGTCAATTGAGTTCTCCAAATTGCCCCATATAGAGTGTGTGTGTCTGTGTGAGTGAGTGAGTGCCCAGCGATAGATTGGTGCCTGTCCTGGGTGTATCTGCCCAGAGCCCGAAACGTTCTCCCCTGGATGGGCATGGGGAACCCCACCGCGACCGTAATATAGGATAAAGCGGAAGATAATGAATGAAATTAGAAAATATTTTATTCAAATCTGTATTTTATTCAGGGCCGCAAGGTGGCTTAGTGGTTAGGACGTTTTTCTCTCAGTGCTAGGGATTCCCGATCTGAATAGAATCCCTAGCACTGAGTAGAGTTTCAAGGTCAATTGGATTCTCCAAATTGCCCCATATAGAGTGTGTTTGTGTGTCCAGTGGATAAATTGGCACCCTGTCCTGGGTGTATCTGCCCAGCGCCCTAGACGTTCTCCCCTGAATGGGCATGGGGAACCCCCCCCCCCACCCGCGACCCTTATAGGGGATAAAGCGGAAGATAATTAATTTAATTAAATTGAATTTGGCCATTTAGCAGACGCTGTTATCCAGAGCGACTTACAAGGTGAGCACAGGGTTAATAATAACATCTCTGGAGCAATGAGGGTTAAGTGTCTTGCTCAAGGACCCACATTGGTAACTTCAGTGGACCTGGTATTTGAGCAGCCAACCTTCAGCCCTAACCACTGAGCTACCGCCCCCTAATAAGATAATGGATGGATGTGTTTTATTCAAATACTTTTAAGGAAAAAATCCGAAACTTAAGTCAACACAAGGGTGGCATAGTGGTTAGCACATTCGCCTCTCAGCACTAGGGATTCCCGGTTCGAATCCCCATCTGGGTGGAGTTTCCATGTTCTCCCCGTGTCTGCGTGGGTTTCCTCCGGGTTCTCCGGTTTCCTCCCACAGTCCAAAAACATGGATCAAGTCAATTGAATTCTATAAATTGCCCTATATAAAGTGTCTGTGTGAGTGAGTGTGTGCCCAGCGATGGATTGGCGCCCTGTCCTGGGTGTGTCTGCCCAGCGCCCGAAACGTTCTCCCCTGGATGGGCATGGGGAACCCCACCGCGACCGTAATATAGGATAAAGCGAGAGAGAATGAATGAATAAGTCGCCACATTGCTTTGACAAATCACTATAGTGCAATAAACAGGGTGTGTCTTTGAGCTTCCTATCCAATAGCTCCGGGTTAATGTCGTAATAGGCGGGGCATAATAGAATATTATGCATCTGCCAGTAGTATAAGCGCTGCGGCCTGCCAATCAGAAATATTGACCAATTACGGCATTGAGTGGCATTGTCTTTTAGAACTAGGGCGGTCAAGTGCTTTACCGCGCAACAGAGACGAACTTTCGCGGACTTTGTCCACAGCTGGTTGAGGAAACAATTCATCCTTTCTCCAAATCCTGAGGTCAGGACTGCTGCATTTATCATTTTAAAGTTGACATATTTTCAGATGGACGCTTTTTAACAGTTCACCTATATGTTTAAGTACTGAGCGAATGGTATCGGGGTTTGTCATGAAGGTAAATAGATGTTACCTCGGGTTAAAGCTCATTACTTTAAATTAATTGACTCGATAATTAAAGGGCTGTCTGTTTGATAAATATTTGTTTATACCACGTGTTTGCTGCTAACCAGAAGAAAATGTGTTAAATCTGCTAGCACGCGGTTGTAAATTTAAAGGCTGGTTGTACACGATTAATGTATTTACACCAAGTAGAAAATAAAATTAAATATTCTTAATTATGCAACGTTAATTTGCGCATACGGGTCCCGAAGTTGAGCTGCTGCAGTTGCATCATGTTAAGCAGACAGGAGGCCACGTGATCACGTTGCACCTTTTAACTAGGCTGAGTAACAAACTAAGGATTTATTTGGCGTCTAGTAACGAATTTGCACATTAAAGCAACTGGAACAGTGGGTTAAATTAATTTATTGTATCATACCCATTGATTTAAGTTGTGTGTGTGTGTGTGTGTGTGTGTGTGTGTGAGCATGCATGCATGCATACATATGTACATACTAACTAACCTTAGACACTTGAGTATTACAGTTAATATATTGCCCGTTACAATAAAATGATATAACTAAAAAACCTGATATAACCTTTTTATTGCACAATAAAATTAAATTAGTATATTCAGAACTTTCTCTAAGAGAACACCTGGAAAGGTTTATTTCATAACATTTGTAGCTAGAAAAGATAAGAAATTTTAAATTCCAGTACATAGTAACAGTTTTGTTACTCTGGGCTCAAATCCCAGGTCCAATGAAGTTACTACTGTGGGTCTTTGAGCAAGACCCTTAACCCTCATTGCTCCAGGGGGGCTGTATCAATCCCGTGTTCTAACTCCCAGAGTGGCTTTGTGAGGAAAAAAAACTAAAGGAAATTATAGATTTATCTGCTAATCTAATTGTGGAGTTATGGTCTAACAATGTGACTATATCAATTTTGTAATGTTTTATCACCTTATTGTTGATAAGGTGTAAAAAGAAGCCACATGTCAAAGTCAGCAAAAAGGCAAATGGATGCAAAATGACAAATCCGTGCATTGATTAATTTTTCTTTGTGTTTGTATAAAGAACATGGCACACAACGGCATGAGCAAGGACACATGGGAATCTCACAATAGTATGATGCAAGAACCGCTCAGCAGCAATGATCCAGAGGTGAGTTATTGATTTATCCAGTCAATGTTTGAATTTTTGAATAGGAGGTTGTATGCTACAGGAAAAGTAATGACACCACACTGTTTTGCAGGTCATTGTTTCCTTATAGTACTTTGATGATTTATTGTTTCAAATGAAAATTAAATTGGCTCTGTCATTTTCCAGAAATACATTTTTTATACAGTTTTTAATACTTTAAAACGAAACATTCAAACTACATTAATATGTCTAAAGAGAAGCATTGTCTTGCACCAAAGTTTGTAGTTGTAGTAGTCAGCTGACATTGGACCTGCTGGTCAGCAAAATATTTCCACCTCCACCGACCATTTCACGGTACTGTTTTCAAACAGACTGCAGAATATTTGCCTGATAACTTTTTTTTTAGGGAAAAATCAATCATTAAATTAACATTTAAAATGTTTTGATTTTAGACTGTTTTGTCATGACTTTTTGACAAAGTTTGCTAAGTCAAATTTTTAAAAGAATATCAGATTTATTCATGTTGATAATTAAATATAAAGGAACAATCATATTTTTGAGACAACTGTCATGATTTAAAGCTACATAAACATAGCAAGTAAAATTGGCATACGAAGAACAAAGGAATAAGCTTTACCTCTTCAAACGTGACACAAGCTAAAAGGAGCAATTTAAGGCATCTAGGTTGCCCAAAAGCCACAACATGAGTAGTGTAGCTTGTTATAATATTTTGTATATTCATGTGTTAGTTGTACGTTTCCAATGACATTTGAACAGGATAAAAAGTGTTTTTGTATGCACAAAGATGATCAGAATCACCACTTCATTTACAATTAATCATACAAGTACAATAGGCTAATGCTTTGTCATAATTTGTTTTTAATAGACATGTTTTCTAGAGTGGACAGATTTTTTATAAATGTTAATACTGCACACAGTTACTATCTATTGCTGTATTTAACACACATTAATCACTTAGTCCAATTATTCAGATCAGGGTGATGGAAGATGCTGAGCTTGTCCTATCGTCAGTCTATGGCAAGGCGATACCCAAACACATTCATACACATGTTCATACCTGGGGCAACTTAACAAATTTATTAACTCGCATGTTTTTGGACTAATAAATGATATCTGACCTCCCAGAGAACCCCTGAATGTGTAGAACATGCAAATGCCACACAGAATGGCCTTTGTCTTCTCAACTTATGAATCAAGTTAATTCTCTTGCTCTAAAGTAAGAGTGCTAACCTGTGCAGCTTGTATTTAAAATATTTGGTGTAAAAAGAATCATTAAATTCAGTCGTACAAAAGCAAAAATATGTTTAATATTTATTAAATCTTATCTTCACAGGTGTTTGAGATTATTAAGAAAGAGAAGAGGAGACAGACGTATGGTTTAGAGCTAATTGCCTCTGAAAATTTTACTAGTCGTGCTGTTTTGGAAGCTCTGGGATCTTGCATGAACAACAAGTATTCTGAGGGATATCCCGGTCAGAGGTAACAAAGCCACATTGATTCTATGATATTTTTAGTCATGCGCTCATAAGCGGAATGAAATCTGAGCTATCTAACTGCTGTTAGATACTATGGGGGCACAGAACATGTAGATGAACTGGAGAGGCTTTGCCAACAAAGAGCATTAAAGGTTTACGGCCTTGACCCAGAGAAATGGGGAGTAAATGTGCAGCCTTATTCTGGTAAGTTCATGCACTTGTGCTTTAATCACTTTTAATCTTCCTAAGCCGCAAAACATAACCAGAAATATGTGGGGGATTTTTTTCAGGGTCACCGGCAAACTTTGCAGTTTACACAGCAGTTGTGGAGCCACATGGAAGGATCATGGGTCTCGATCTGCCCGACGGGGGTCACTTGACCCATGGATTTATGACTGACAAAAAAAAGATTTCAGCCACCTCTATTTTCTTTGAATCTATGCCATATAAGGTTTATTTATCACTCTTATGTAGCAGAATGATGGCAGTCAGCATGTTGGCTCTATTTATTTGAATCTTTTGAATGTTTTCTCAGGTCAACCAAGAGACAGGCTACATAGACTATGACAAGCTAGAGGAAAATGCTCGACTCTTTCACCCCAAACTAATCATTGCAGGTCAGACATGCATTTTACACTTACAAGATTATAGATGTTAAAACCCAAACAAACAAGACTATATAAAATACATTGTGCTTGTTGATTATTTTACAACCCATAAGAAACATGAAACACCAGTTACAAACTTGAAATAGGAGTTAATACCTCTCAACAATTCTCAGAGTACACACTAGGGGGCAGAATTTTGAAGTAAATGGAAAAGGAATTCAGAAGTAAATTTTATAAGATTGTGTGTGCATTTAAAAAAATTATCCTCATAATTTCTTTTCAGGGTAAAATATGTCTGAGCTTTTATCTGGTAAAGAATTAAAGTGCTAATTCATTATACTTTGTTCTGGCTCCATTAGGGTTTTTGTTTTATATTTCATAGGTACTAGTTGCTATTCACGAAATCTGGACTATAGTCGGCTGCGGAAGATAGCAGATGATAATGGAGCTTACCTTCTGGCTGACATGGCCCACATTAGTGGACTTGTTGCAGCTGGTTTGAGTCCAACCCCTTTTGAGTATTGTGACATCGTTTCAACCACCACCCATAAGACCCTGAGGGGCTGCAGAGCAGGTGTCATCTTTTATAGAAAAGGTGAGTTTTAAATACAGATTGGAATGGAGAAATAGTGTAACTTTTTAATGTAGTTATCCTTCTTATGTTAAGATACTAAATGTTTGTTTTATTTTTTAGGTGTGCGCAGTGTAGATGCCAGGACAGGAAAGGAGACCCTTTACAATTTGGAGAGCTTGATCAATCAGGCTGTGTTTCCTGGTTTGCAGGGAGGGCCTCACAACCACGCCATAGCAGGTAAAAACACTTGTAATATACAGAATCTGTATGTAACTGTAAGTTTGTTAAAAAGGAATGTTTATGATGACCTGAAGAAATTAGTTTTAAACCACTGGGGTGTGGGGTTCTCTGGTTTCTTCCCACATTTTAAAGACGTAATTCTATTACTTGCCTTTTGATTATATCCTTTATAAATTATGTTAGAGGAAAGACATAGTGACCTACCTTCAACATTAAACTCAGAATCAGAATAATTGTAACCTGGTCTACATAAACACACACATTTTTATATACAGTGGGTTGCAAAAGTATTCATACCCCTTGAACTTTTCCATATTTTGTCACATTACAACCACAAACATAAATATATTTCACTGGAATTTAATGTGAAAGACCAACACAAAGTGGTATACAATTGTGAAGTGGAATGAAAGTTATACATGAATCAACAATTTTTTTACAAATAAAAAACTGAAAAGTGCGATGTGCAAAATTATTCAGCCCCCTTTTCCCTGAGTGCA
>JAFMOD010000226.1:1120588-1297864 GCA_019802435.1 Corydoras maculifer
CCCCCCCAATCATCTACTTTATACAAGCTATTGCCAATGCTGTAGCAAACAAAATAAAGAGAAACTGAACATAAATGTCTTATGACTCAAAATAAATCCTGTGCCATTTTGTTGTGGTGAATTACAACTTGACAAATGACACTCAACAGTGTGTTGCTAAATATTTATATTCTGCAAAGGGAATGAATTGTTTAAAATCCAAGTTCTTACTAAAGGATATATTCTGACATCCCAGTTCTTATATAGCATCTATTTTTCAACTTCAATCCAGTCATTAATAGTATACTGGAGATGCTGCTTGACAAGCCACCTTTTTTATTTTTTGCACATTTAACAGTGGCTTTCTTCCTGTAACTTGACCTGTCAAGCCTGTAGGTTGAAATTGTTTGTGGTTGTTTTATTTTTATTATAACTTTATACAGTTGAAGAAAAATGTTGTTTATTTCGACCTGCATTATGCTGTGCTTGAGGTTCTCTGAGTTGCAAATTATGCAAACATGTAATCCAACTTGATGGTTTGGATTAGAATACTTGTAAGAAATACTGCAGTGCAGCTGCTTTTTACTTAACTTACGACCGTGTTGTTCACTCACTTGTAAGTTGCTTTGGACAAAAGTGTCTGCTAAATGACTTGGTGTGCTCTAAAACTTACTGGTACTGTAATGTTTCATTGTGTGGCCAGAAAAATTACTACTGGAAGATGAATTAGTCAGGTTCGGGCTCTGCAACATTACAATGCAGTACCTTTTTACATTTACTTTTTTACATTTGGGATTTTCTAGTGGCAAAGGAAACGAATCTCATTTAGAGCAGATTTAGAGCTCATTTAGAAGTGTTTGGGACGTTACTACAAAAACATGTTACTACAGTAAGCACATGACGACTGACTTCTCCAGATATAAATTAAGAACATTTAATGAAACTCAAGCAAAAACACTGACACAACAATGCAGTGAACTTGAATAATGATGATGCTTAAATCACCTTCACAAATTCCATTTAAATCTTTTGAAACCAATAAAATTACAATATGATAATTTAGTAAGACACATTTTACAAAGCATACATAAAAAGAAAAGTTGTTAAAAACATGGCCAAAACCTCAGAAGACACAGTGTTGTCAATATGGTATGGCTTTTTTTAAAAATTTAACATTTCAGATAAAGTTAAACACTGGAAACTAATAAACAGCAAAAGGCAAGTGTGCAAACATGAGCTGAATTTAGTAATGCCAACAAGAATTTAATGCTCTGATACACTTACCTGGCTTTTAAATCATGGTGATTGAAATTCCTAACCAACAATACAAAGTGCCATCCAACAACATGCTTACATTGTCTGCACACGACACTGAGACAAGAGTTAATAACTTTAGGCTGAAGTACGTCTATGTGTGAGAACCGTGAATGTGAAGATCGTGTCATTTTCGTCTGCTTCTTACATGCAGATTGTTGCACATCTTTACTTTTTCTTCATGCAGTACATTTACGTAATGTATAATGTTTATTTCAACTCAGACCATTTGACCTTTGTTCAAGTGAACTATTAGGTTGAAAATGTAATGTCCCACATTTTATTTTCAACATCACAATGACAATATAAAATGTAACACACTAAGTTTTTCACATAGTACCCATTAACATGTACAGCCACATGCCATGAAACAAGTGCATGAAATCCCAGCCAGTACAAGTTTTTGCCCTGTTAACATAACATTACTGTAATTTGACCTTAACAATTATGCTCATCTAGAAAATGTCCCAAGGAAAGCATCCTTAATAGGCCCAAAGTAATGTAAGCCACATTGTCCAACCCAAAGCGATGACGCCTTTTGAACAGATCACCACAGATCTACTGGAATGATTTGAAACTTGTTCCATGAAAAAAGAAAATGTGGGGGTATTACATTTTGCACAAATTGAAAGCACAAACATTAGAGAGGACACAACAGCTGGATTTCTGCTCGTCAGTACTAATCATTATACTGCATTTAATTAAAATTTGGCAGTGCTCCACATAAAGGACTACAGAGACGTTGAGTCATTTTATCAAAGATGACTTTCTGACTTGCTTGTGTAGAAGAAAATATTAAAACAGGATTTCTAAAGATTTCATCTACTGAAAGTGTATTTCGTGCAAAAAATCCTGCTTGGTTGTTTCTCGTACATACTTTAGAATTAATTGGCCAGAATATCATCATTTTAACTTAGAGATTTTTCAGCTGAATGCTTCACGGAATAACACGTTCATTTTCTTGCAAATATGTAAGACAGACTACTAAGTTTTAGACTTGTGATTAATGATTTATGAACAAATCCTGAACTGAACAAGGAGACTTGCTTGAACTCAAATCTTTCCTTCAAAACAGTAAAGTGTTCACTTATTCATTAGACAGATAAAGGCAGAAGCAGAGAGATTTATACCCATGATAAACTTCCCATCATAGTGAAAAGAAGACCTAATACATTCAATATGTTTAAGCTCCTTCTAAAAAAGTTAGAAGGGGAGTTGTTGAGGTGTAACATAAAACCAACATGGATGAAGCTTACATCCAGATTTAGATTTTGTACAAATAGCTGGTGGTGTAACTGAAACTAAAGACAGACTGACTGGCCTGCTTTAAAGACCCCTGAAGGTAATGTTGCTTGATGAGCTCACTTAGAAATTGAATAATTTTACTCTCCTCCTCTGTATAGCCAAGCTGTAAAAGGAAATTAGTCCTTCGTAACAACACTGAACCCTGGTCTTGGTCCGTGCTGATGGGCAAGTGCAGGTGATGGCAAAAAGTATAAAGGAAAGCCTTGGCACTGAGCTGAGTCAACATGCTTTGCACATGAAGAAAGTAGGTGCTGCCACGTTTAATCTGAGTCCTATGGTCTGCCATGTGACCTATTAGAGTTCCTTTGTAGGGTGGGCATCGGAGTGTTTTGTTGTCGCAGTCCAGAATGCCGATGTATCGGCTATAACGGCCGAGGGAATGGAGGATGCTGGACCCTGCTGGTGAAACCACCCTGAAAAATAAACAACCCAGAAACAACTTAATTGCAAACCATGTGAAATGTGCACGTAGCTTTAGAACACTTGGTTTCCACTGTTAATGTGAAGTGTTCCACAATTCAGCATAAACAATGGGGTATTGACACAGAAATATTATAGGAAAATGCATCACCAAATAAGATCCAGGAGGAACAATTTTAGGCTGTGAGCAGATTTCAAGGCAACTACTGTATGCAAACAAACAAAAAAAAAAAAAGTAATTGAGCATGATGATCCTTCATGCATTCCCAATTATAAAGCATTAAAATTCTCAAACATTGGACTAAATATGTACAAATCAATGTGACCACCTCACTTTATACATGAAAGCCTATTAATAGATACGATACAAATTGTACACTTCCTTGTTTAAATATAATATATTACCATAAAAATCATATTTCTTGAAATACCTTCAGCTTCAGTTACATTGCATTTAGACTCAGTGAACACTTTACTAGATTCACCTCCACCATTACACGCAAATCCATCCATTCATTATCTTCCGCTTTATCCTCTATTAGGGTTGCGGGGGGTTCCCCTTGCCCATCCAGGGGAGAACGTTTCGGGCACTGGGCAGACACACCCAGGACAGGGCGCCAATCCATCGGTGGGCACACACCCACTCACAGACACACAAACACACTCTATATGGGGCAATTTGGAGAATTAATTGACTTGATCCATGTTTTTGGACTGTGGGAGGAAACCGGAGAACCCAGAGGAAACCCACGCGGACACGGGGAGAACATGGAAACTCCATCCAGATGGAGATTCGAACCGGGAATCCCTAGTTCTGAGAGGCGAACGTGCCGCCTACACACAAATTCATTCATTCATTATCTCCCGCTTTATCCTCTATTAGGGTCGCGGTGGGGTTCCCCATGCCCATCCAGGAGAGAACGTCTCGGGCGCTGGGCAGATACACCCAGGACAGGGCGCCAATCCATCGCTGGGCACACACTCACTCACACAGACACACTCTATATGGGGCAATTTGGAGAATTCAATTAACTTGATCCATGTTTTTGGACTGTGGGAAGAAACCGGAGAACCCAGAGGAAACCCACGCGGACACAGGGAGAACATGGAAACTCCACCCAGATGGGGATCTGGAATGGATGGGAATCCCTAGTGCTGAGAGGCCAACATGCTAACCACTAAGCCACCATGCCGCCTACACGCAAATTGTCTTTTTAATTAGTTTCACCTACAATATATGTATTTTGAATCTATATACATTATTAAATACTTAACTCTGTTATCTATGGTCAGAACCTACACAGGACCACAGATCAGGTATTATTTGAGTGTTAAGCTGGTACACTTGGATCAGTTGCAGTAATGCTACTGGAATTTTAAAACAACTTCACTGCTGGACTAAGAATAGTTCAGCCAAAGCATCCTGTAGACAGCATCCTGTGAACCCTGTTAAAAGAATTGGTGATGACTAATACAAACTGCAATAAGAGATGGGCTGCCGTTTCTGATTTCACATTTACAAGGTGCAACAATAAAATCCACACTACAGTAATGAAAATTAACCACCAGACAAATTGGGGTGCTAAACTAAGCAAATGAAAAGAACCAAAGATGCAGATAAGCATATAGATAGAATTACAATGTGCATATATGTAACAGATGTCTAACCATAACCACTTCATGGTCCAGCAAGGCTGTGCACCAGAGTACAAATCAATAACCTCCTGTATTGAAAGACATTATGAAGTAAGTGACCACAACTCCCCTGGGTTAAAACGTCGATATAGTTTCAACATCGGATAGTGTTATTATTTCTAAGGAATGGTAGTATTTCTTCTTACATCAAATGATGTAGCACACATTAAAATGTCCAGGGTTGTGTGTATACTGCATACTTTTTTTAATTAAAATGGCCTATTACTTTACCAGTTAAACAAGAGTTACTAGTATACACTGCCAAGTAAGCTGTTTTGGACACAACCAAGATTTCATGTGACTTGCACAAAGGTGTTCAATTTAGAACCAAACAAACACAGAAATCATGAAAGGTTTTATATATATATATTAATATATACACACGTTGTATATATGGCGGCAGGTGGCTTAGTGATTAGCACGTTCGCCTCTCAACACTAGGGATTGGCGCCCTGTCCTGGGTGTGTCCAACCGGGAATCCCTAGTGCTGAGAGGAGAACATGCTAACCACTGTGTGACTTGCCACCGTGCCGCCCATCTATATATCTATATCTATATATATTCTTATTTGTAAGTCGCTTTGGATATAAGCGTCTGCTAAATGACTAAATGTAAATACTATATATATATATATATATATATATATATATATATATATATATATATATATATATATATATATATATATATATATATATATATATATATATATAGCGGCATGGTGGCTTAGTGGTTAGCACGTTCGCCTCTCAGCGCTAGGGATTCCCGGTTCGAATCCCCATCTGGGTGCAGTTTCCATGTTCTCCCCGTGTCTGCGTGGGTTTCCTCCGGGTTCTCCGGTTTCCTCCCACAGTCCAAAAACATGGATCAAGTCAATTGAATTCTCAAAAAATTGCCCCATATAGAGTGTGTCTGTGTGAGTGAGTGTGTGCCAACGATGGATTGGCACCCTGTCCTGGGTGTATCTGCCCAGCGCCCGAGACGTCCTCCCCTGGATGGGCATGGGGAACCCCACCGTGACCCTACTAGAGGAGAAAGCGGGAGATAATGAATGAATTAATATATATATATATATATATATATATATATATATATATATATATATATATATATATATATTTGATGCTAGGTTACTCATACTACCGACTAACTTAGGTCTGGTAAATATCGTACACGAATTAATACTGAATGAAATTACAAATGTTAATGTTACCCTAATCAAATAGATTTCTTCAAACTGTTTTATACCACTGTTGAATAGTTCATACCTCTGCATTCCAATGAGTTTCCACCTCTGGAGGTCAGTCAGCTGAAAGGATGTAGAAAGCCATGGCTGCACGGTTTCCCCATATTTTCCAAGGTTGGGCATAAAAATCATTAAGGCATTTACCAGCTTTCTTACTGTGCCCTCGTCAGCTCCTAGTACAACAAGTGTTCGTCCACTTAAAAGGCAGTATATGGCTTGTTGAGCAAAGGGGTACTGCCTGATAAATCGAAGAGCACTGTGACCAGCCTTCTTCTTCTGCTTTACAGTGATTGGAGACCCATAAGCGAAAGGTGATGCTGCTCTATCCGAGCTGGTAGAGGTGCTCATGTAACTCGTAGTGTCTGAGGTATCCTCGACATTCATTTTAACTATCTCATCTGAGAGAAACCCAGGGTTAAAATCAGGAAACCCAGGGTTAAGGTCAGGAAACGTGAAACCCATACTGGCACTTGATACAGTGAGTGATGGTTCTCCAAAGACATAGTCTACATGCAAAGCAGGGTCTCCATGAAACAGTGACAGAGGCTCTTGTTTGACCACAACATCCTCAAAACATTCTTCAACTGGTTCAGGCCCAGGCTCCTCATGGATAAAACCCTCCTGTCTCATGCAACAGGCTGTGTCCATTTGGACCAGACTACTGGGTTCAAAACCAGGTTCAGCAGCAATTAAACTGTCTTCACATTCTAATGATTTCAACATTTTGTTAGCAGTACCAATTGAATAAATGTCTGATTGTTCATCAGATGCCGATATAGGACATAGCACATTGGTGGCTTTCTTAACAAAACTATCAGGATTGGCTGGGCTGACATTTCCAAGCATCTCAAAACTCCGGTCACTGCTAGAACTCTCTTTTGTTTCTGTATCGTTAGCATCTTCAGATGTTTCTTCCAAACCTCCAGGTACCTCTAAAGACCCCAAGTCCAACTTGCTGGGAACTACGTCTAGACACGTGGTATATGACTCAAGGCTCATTGGCTCACCAGATAAGATAGATGGTGGGCCATTATGTACAGTATGGCTCGAATCATACAAATTCTTTAAAATGACATTTTCCTCCCAGTAATTTACCTCCTCAAAAAGGAAACTAGTAATTTTCTGTTTACTCAAGAGGGCCTGGTCAATTTGGCTGGTGTAAATTAAACAAAGATCTCCTCTGAATGCCTTCTCAATTATATTTAGTTGGTCCATGGTTTCATGAAAAAAGGAGGAATCACATAGTTCTTCAAGTGTTTTTAAGCGTTTATCAAAACATTTTGCAGATTTTGCTTTAATGAGCTGGGGAATGTAAGAAGGGTGCTGACTACCGTGTTCTCCTTCCACATTTGTATCCTGATTTTCAGAATTATTAAAGATGTGTTCGTTCACATTTTTCTCAGATATCTTTTCTGCCTCACACGTCACCTGATCAGCATCTATTCTTTTCCTGTTGGGATATGCAGTAATCTGTCTCAACAGGTCTTTATGTTCAAAGATGGACTTTTCCACATTTGCCAGTTCGTTGGCTTTCTCGATAACCTGTGTGGAATAACAGCCACTGTTCATTTTTTGTAGCTCTGTTTCCTTGTTCAGGACAGATCGGGTATATTCTAGATCTCGCAACTTGTTCTCCAACTCTTTCGCAAAGGCTTTTCGATTCCCAGACTTAAGACATTCCGATGCCTTTGAAAAACCAGACGACAGCTGCTGAAACTGCTGCATTATCTTCTTCTCATCAGCTGATATGTAGGCCATGCAGAAAGGACGCACAAAACCACGTGCCTCCAGATCGTAAAGGGTCAAGTGATGCACATAGGCAAATGCGCCTTCCTTGGAATCCCCAAGGACAACTTTGGAGTCCTCCACGAAATTGAGCTTGGGGTAGCTGGTGCCTGGAGGATGCCCCACAAATGAAGCCTGGTAATCCACAGACATGATGCGTAGGGAGAAGTAATTAAGGTCAAAGGTTCCACACACTTTGGGATCATCTGGAATGGTGAGCAAAGGCTGTGGACCAACCTGTTCTGAAAACTCTGATATAAGTATGAAATCCTTTGAAAATTTTGCATAGGATGTTTTTGTCCACGGATTAGTATTTGCATGAGGAAACAAAGGCACAGAGAACTCCTCAGGGAGCAATGACGGATCTGAGTAGGAATCTCCAAAATCATCATCTTTGGTAAATGCCACCACATCTGGGGAGCCGATCATGTTCTCGGAATGTTAGAAGCGACATGAGAGAGAACGTCCCCCTCCACCGCTGCTCAGTCTGCAGGAGAACCGCAGCAGTACACGGCACATCTGGCTGACGGACACAAATAAAAAGCCCTTTTTAAAAAAGCCTTATAAACCCAGGTGATTACGTCATACCTCATCAGATATCGAATCGAAATCATGACAGACGTTAGCTAGCTACATAACACCTTCTGAATCCCGACTAGCAGCGACCGAGCTGATATAAAACAGCAGGTTCTGCGATCAGACAGGACTCATTATAGCACACAAATGATTTTGGTCTTTAGTTTTCATGCACACCTGTTATATTTACCAACCCGGCGCAGTCCCGTCACCCAAACAGTCAGCTTCGGTTGCCATAGTTAAGAACGATAGGCGGCCAAAAACGCAGAAGTAGCAGCGATCATGCGATACATATAACATGTACAGCTCATGAGTTCAGGCGCGCATGAGTTAATGATCGTGTAAACATCTGCCGGCCCGGTTTGGGAACGTCTCAAGTCACGTGACAAATCTGTTTTACCAGGAAGTAAGTTATTCTATTGGTCAAAGCAAAGATTTCCTTGTGCATTAGGAAATATAATAATAATAATAATAATAATAATAATAATAATAATAATAATAATAAGAGGTTAAGTCCAAATCTTTGTTGAGTTTCCATGTCCTCCCTGTGTCCACGTAGGTTTCCTCCGGGTTCTCTGGTTTCCTCCCACAGTCCAAAAACATGGATTCAAGGTGAACTTTGATGATGATGATGATGATGATGATAATAATCCTTTCATTCATTCATTCATTATCTCCCGCTTATCCTCTATTAGGGTCGCGGTGGGGTTCCCCATGCCCATCCAGGGGAGAACATCTCGGGCGCTGGGCAGATAGACCCAGGACAGGGTGCCAATCCATCGCTGGGCACACACTTACTCACACAGACACACTCTAAACGGGGCAATTTTGAGAATTTAATTAACTTGATCCATGTTTTTGGACTGTGGGAGGAAACCGGAGAACCCAGAGGAAACCCACGCAGACACGGGGAGAACATGGAAACTCCACCCAGATGGGGATTCGAACCGGGAATCCCTAGCGCTGAGAGGCGAACGTGCTAACCACTAAGCCACCGTGCCTGCCAATAATAATAATAATAATAAAAATAATAATAATAGTAATAATAATCTCATTATCCTCTGTTTAACCGTCTACTAGGGTTGGGGGGGGGGGGAGTTGTGGTGGTTCCCTATGTCCATCTAGGGGAAAACGTTTTGGTTTTGGGCACTGGGCAGATGCACACTCACTAACACAGTATTAACATATTTCAAACATGAATATACCTAAACACTACATTCTGGTGTTTCATTTTCAACACTGGATTATCTGGATCTGTAGAGTTCTCTTATTCACTAAAAGTATTACCTACAATAATAAAGACTAAATTACAGGGAGGTTTGATTATTAATTATATTTATAGTGAATTGTAGTCTTAAAAAAGTAAAAATCTAAAATAAAAAAATTATAATTTATAATTTATTATATGTATAGTGTAGTATAAAAAAAATCTAAAGATCCCAAAGTTAAAGTGTAATGTTTGAAGATTTATCTTTTTTTAGTTGCTTAAATTCTGTTTTTATTGTGTACATTAAAAAAAAAAGATAATAACGCCTTAATTGTATTTTCGACATCGCATGTTTAATACAGAATTCAAATATCATAGTAAATTCTCAGTTTAACAGAGAAAGAGAGAGAGAGAGAGAGAGAGAGAGAGAGAGACACATACACACACCTCTAATTTTATTTAAATATTTATATATATGCCTCTCAGCACTAGGGATTCCCGGTTCGAATCCCCATCTGGGTGGAGTTTCCATGTTCTCCCCGTGTCTGCGTGGGTTTCCTCCGGGTTCTCCGGTTTCTTCCCACAGTCCAAAAACATGGAACAAGTTAATTGAATTCTCAAAATTGCCCCCTATAGTGTGTGTCTGTGATGCCAGCGATGGATTGGCACCCTGTCCTGGGTCTATCTGCCCAGCGCCCGAGACGTTCTCCCCTGGATGGGCATGGGGAACCCCACCGCGACCCTAATAGAGGATAAGCGGGAGATATTGAATGAATGAATATATATATGTATATCATACCTCATTGTATTTGTATATTATGTACATTTTTGTAATTCTGTAAATTTGTAATTGTTTTTATTTTATTTTTATTTTGTAAACCAGCTTTGTGCAATACAAATGTATAATTTGTCATGCAAATAAAGCTTTTAAATTAAATTGAATTTAAATTGAATTGAGAGAGAGAGTAAGAGAGAGAGTTTATTAGTTACATTTTTATGTTTTTGTTGTGTTTCGTGATAAACACGTGATAAAAGTGAGCCCGTGCGGTGAACTACGGCTTTACGACAGTTTTTGCGACAGTTTCTGACAGGCGCCGAATTCAGAAAGTTGTTTATCTTTTCCACAGCGCTCAGTGAACTTTAATCATATTATACAGGCTGTATGTTTGAGACATGAAATCTAAAATAAAGTAGTTTTTACATGTAAATATATATATCGCATTATTACGTCATGAACACTGAATAGAGGAGGTGTTTGCAGTTCAGCTAACAGAAGCTCAGACTGCGCTGTTTAACACAATGCTCTGTTTAAAAAGACAAACTGCTCGACATCGGGCATTATAGTGATGATTATAACTGTAGCACCGATTCGTTTGGCTGCGCTCAGTCGGTTTTCCAGCAGTATGGCCAGGAGAACTCAAATAAAGAAAGTGCTTTGTGTTGCTGAGAAAAACGACGCGTCTAAAGGCATTGCGGAGATTATGTCCGGGGGAAGAGCGAGAAGAGTGAGTATCAATTTTGTGAGCAATAACTATCAGAATCCAAACAGAATATTTCTTTGTCTTTTAAAACAATGTTGACGATTCTAAAAAGTGTGTGGTTATAGTTGCATTACCATTCATCCATTATCTTCCGCTTTATCCTCTATTAGGGTCGCGGTGGGGTTCCCCATGCCCAGCCAGGGGAGAACGTTTCGGGCGCTGGGCAGATACACCCAGGACAGGGGGGCAATCTATCGCTGGGCACACTCACTATATCACTACTCTGTATGGGGCAATTTGGAGAACTCAAATGACTTGATCCATGTTTTTGGACTGTGGAAGGAAACTGGAGAACCCCGAGGAAACCCACGCTGACACGGGGAGAACATGGAACATGGAAACTTCACCCAGATGGGGATTCAAACCAGGAATGCCTAGTGCTGAGAGGCGAACGTGCTAACCACTAAGCCACCGTGCCTGCACGAGACGTTCTCCCCTGGATGGACATGGGGAACCCCCTTAGTGTAGGATAAAGCGAAAGATAATGAATGAATGATATCCGACACGGCGTTGATCTGATGTGTCGTTGGCATGTTCTCCACGCCGCTGTGAGAGACTTCCAAAACGTGTGTTTTGTTTTTTTTCAACATTTCAAAGTCATGAAGTCTTAAGTCATGCAAAAGCTTGAAATGACGCGAGGCGAGCTTCCAAGTTTTGCTTGTTAGACTGAATCCATCCATTATCTTCTGCTTTATCCCATATAAGGATCGCGGGTGGGGGGGTCCCCATGCCCATCCAGGGGAAGAATGTTTTGGGCACTGGGCAGATGTACCCAGGACAGGACGCCAATCTATCGTTGGGCACACACTCACTCACACAGACACACTCTATATGGGGCAATTTGGAGAACTCAATTGACTTGATCCATGTTTTTGGACTGTGGGAGGAAACCGGAGGAAACCCACGCGGACACGGGGAGAACATGGAAACTCCACCCAGATGGGGATTCGAACCGGAAATCCCTAGTGCTGATAGGCGAACGTGCTAACCACTAAGCCACCACTAAACCACTAAGCCACCTTAGTTGCATTACACCCAGTCCTTTTAGGTTGTTGATCTTACATCACATTTACATCAGGTTATTTAGCAGACACTTACCCAAAGCGACTTACAAGTATTTTAAACTTAATAGCTGCGGTCAGAACACAGGGTTCACCATACACCCCCCCTGGATCAATGAGGAATAAGGGTCTTACTCAAGAACCCACATTGGCAGCTTTGGTGGACTGGGGGTTTGAACTGCCAACCTTCAGATTGCTGCCTTATCACCCTAACCACTGAGATAAATTATAATTTAAGAAAACATGAGCATTATTTCATCACTGGAAAGAACATCAAAGCTGACATGGATGTATTATATACAATTACATGCACAGGTCTAAGATATAAGCTTAGTGACTACATTACATTATGTGAGGGCATTTCATTACACAAAATTTGCAGTTTCTAAATATGTAGGTGTTGTTGTAAGTTGTGGTGATAAGTGGTTTGCTATCACAGTTTAAAATGAACTTTACGTTCCTGCAAAGCTAATACATTGTAGATTTTACACAATGCTGCTTTCTTCCGTCTCCATTAATCCAAAAAAAAAATCACAGTTTCTATTTGTTTAAACCTCTTAAACATATTATGTGTAATGTTTCTATATTAATGTTTGTCTCTTAGTTTGTCTGGTCAGTCTCTAATACAAAACTACATAAAATGAGTTTTATTAAAGTGTTTATGCAATAAAATCTACTTTTTCAAAGCCACTACCAAATACACTCATAATTTTAAAATGACAACCATTTATTTTTAACCCAAAAATAACAGCAATAAAATATGAAAGTCATAAGTGTTTTTTATTTTTCTATGCTATCAGAGAGAGGGGTACTCAGTTTACAACAAGATCTATGAGTATGAATATAATCTTTTCGGACAGGTAAGTTTTTATAAATATCTATCTTTATAAAAATCTACATACCAACATGTAAATAGATTTTTCTATGTATAATGGTCCTAAGAACTGTGTGATCTTTCATAACAGAATGTAACGGTGTGTATGACCTCAGTGTCAGGTCATTTGCTTGGTCTGGAATTCAAAGCACATTTCCAGAAATGGTATGCCCCGACTGTTTGCCACGTTAGAAATGCATAAATGTAAAAAAAAATTTGTAGAAATAAAATATATGTATACTATAAATAAAAATTCATAAATAATACATTTATTTTTCTCTGACAGGCACAGCTGTAACCCAGTTTTGCTGTTTGATGCTGAAGTGGAAAAGTATTGCCCTGAAAATTTTGTACCAATTAAGGTATTTAAAAAGTTTGCAACCTGTAGCTTTTAGCACGATAAAAATCAATTTCTATCAGTACACTATTTGTCAGTCAATGACTTTTATCCTGTATCCTGCTAAGATATAAATTCACTTTACACATAGTCCCATGTCTTTGTCTTTCCCACAGTTTAAAATATAATAATATATCTAAATTCTGACATTATTATAAAACTTGAATACATGCATCAAATGTATATATATATATATATATATATATATATATATATATATATATATATATATATATATATATATATATATATATATATATATATATATATATATATATATATGGGTATTGGTTATTATATGACAATATTTTGTCCTTTTAATAGAGGACTTTAGAAAGAGAAGCCAGACAGTGTCAAGCTTTGATTGTCTGGACAGATTGTGACCGAGAGGGAGAAAACATTGGCTTTGAGATCATTGATGTCTGCAAAGCTGGTAACATCTAATTAATAAACCATAAATGTCTTTAAATGTAAGTATTTCAGATGCTTCACATTGCACTTTACTTACAGTTAAGCAAAACATTCAGGTGTTTCGTGCTCGGTTCTCTGAGATCACTCCCAACTCCATTAGAAGAGCCTGTGAGTCCCTGATCGAACCAGATATTAACGTTAGTGATGCAGTTGATGTCAGACAAGAGCTTGATCTGCGCATCGGTATGTCTGCACGCTCTCACTGTTTACTGACTTCAACTTTTCATTCAGCTAATGGTTTGAACTGTTTTTCAGGGGCAGCATTCACAAGGTTTCAGACTTTGCGGTTGCAGAAAATCTTCCCAGAGTCTCTGTCTAATCAACTTATTAGTTATGGTAGCTGTCAGTTTCCTACTCTTGGCTTTGTTGTGGAAAGGTTCAAAGCTATTCAGGCATTCATCCCTGAGACCTTTTTCAAAATTAAAGGTATATTATTTACCTCACAGTTTCTTTAAAATCTTTTATTGAACTGAACATTTAATAGTCATTTATGAAGAAACCATGACACAAGTGACATATTTGTTTTACTTGTTTTACCAACAGTGTTACATAAACCTAATGAAGAGGAATCAGTTGAGTTCAGCTGGAAAAGACATCGTCTGTTCAGCCACACTGCCTGTCTTGTACTTTATCAGATGTGCATGGAGGTTAGTAACAGCTTTGGTCAGTTTTTTTTAACCAATTGGTTTAATATATAATTTGAAAACAGTTTAATGCTGATTGTAAATATTTTAACAATGCAACTAAATCTTCCAAATTTGGAGTAAGTGTTTTCTTAGTCTCCATCCTAATATTTTAGAGTACTCTACTCTTAATCTCAAATGGTCAAATTTTAGCCAGTTTTGAATATTTTTCAAAATGTAGCAGCATACACAACGTGAACCTAGTATTAATAACATGGCATTGTTTTGATTAACTATTTATTTTGGTTCCAAGTTCAACAAATGGGGGAACAAAACGTTCCATAAATTATTCTTCAGCCAATTTCATAGATTTGTGAAAGGTTGCATCTCTGGTGGCCAAATGATGTTTAAAAATGATTTCTCATGCTCTCCGAAGAATTAACTGAAATTTTGAGTCTTAGTCTTTTAGTGGATTACTGGAATTTTTTTTATTGATGTTACACTCAGTTAACTTGGTCCTACTGCTTTAAAACATCTTTAAAGTCATCAGTTGCCAATCATAACAAATAGAAGTCTAAACTGTGGAATTTCAAAAAATCAGGCTGAATATAAAGTAGTTTTATTGTTTTCATAGGACCCTATGGCAAAAGTGATTTCAGTCGTAAGCAAACCAAAAAGCAAATGGCGACCATTACCTCTTGACACTGTGGTAAGTTATTGCAGTAGTGCATATTAAAAACAAAATTTTTTCATTGAATCTACACAACTAGAATCATATACATTATGTACATTTAATTGTAGCTTGGGATTTTTTTTGTCAGTTTTTTATTTCATTAGTTTAAAGATATAATAAAGCATAATAAATAAACCTAAAGACAGACATGGTGTATTTTAAATGTATGTAAATATAATTTTTTTGTTTCTTTAATGTAGGAACTTGAAAAGCTGGCCTCAAGGAAACTGAAGATTAGTGCTAAAGAGACCATGAGGATTGCTGAAAAGTTATACACGCAAGGGTATGTTTTACAAAAAATGAATAAGATCTATGCTTTAGTGGCCTGTTGAAATCTACACATTTTTTATTTCATTTAAGGTTTATCAGTTATCCTCGCACAGAGACCAACATGTTTCCACAGAACCTTAATTTAAGTACACTGGTCGAACAACAAACACAGGACAATGAATGGGGATCTTTTGCTCAAGGCATTTTGGAAAGTGGTGGGCCCACACCAAGAAATGGCAACAAATCTGACCAGGCCCATCCGCCCATTCACCCCACCAAATACACCAATAGCCTACAGGTTAGCTACAGTTTACTTAATTGCTCTTGCTAAACCAAAGATACATGCATTATTTTTTGTTAGCTTTCTGGTTTTTTTTAATAATTTGCTTGTCATAGGGAAATGAGAGCCGCTTGTACGAGTTTATAGTTCGTCACTTTCTGGCCTGTTGCTCTAAAGACGCCCAAGGTCAAGAGGTGACTGTAGACATAGATATTGCCGAGGAGAAATTCTCTGCCAGTGGACTGACGATCATTGCTAGAAATTATTTGGAGGTTTATCCATATGACAAGTGGTACAATAAGGTGATTTTTATTCCCTGAGAAACAATGCGCTTGATGTTATTAAAACATGTCATCATTCATTATTATGGAATTTATTGTTCAGGTTATTCCGTTATATACACCCGAAACAACATTTCAGCCTACTGCAATTGAGATGGTGGAAGGACAGACTAGCCCGCCACAGCTTCTTACTGAGGCTGACTTGATTTCACTTATGGAGAAACATGGCATTGGTAAGATATTCATTTAACCTACTTAATCCTTAAACATTGATTGAATAACTAAAACTTCTTTACCTTTTGTATTTTTAGGCACTGATGCGACACACGCTGAACACATCGAGACCATCAAGAGCCGCATGTATGTGGGTCTAACTGATGATCAGAGGTTTCTTCCTGGAGAACTTGGGATGGGTCTTGTAGAGGGTACTAACAAAGTTTTAATATAAATCTCTTGAGTAAACCTTTCATCTCGGGTTTAGCTATATTTCTAATGGGTATTTTTTTTGTTCCAGGGTACAATTCCATGGGCTATGAAATGTCAAAGCCAGACCTGAGGGCAGAACTGGAGGCAGACCTGAAACTAGTGTCAGAGGGGCGAAAGGACAAGGCATCTGTCCTGAGACATCACATAGCCAAGTACAAGGCAGTTTTCATAGAATCTGTTAGAAAGGCAAAAAAGTGAGTTTGTATTGTTTAAACTTAATTGTTATGAAAGCATACCATTTAAATTGATCATAAAGGGCAGTAGTTCAGCAGATTTATATACAAAATGGCAAAATATAAATGCAAAATACATACTGATGTAAGCTGATATTAGATAAAAGGGAAAAAAGCATTCTCTGAATGACCAACATAATAATTGTGATGTAAGAGTCCACTATTGTTAAGTTAACTTTGTTATTAAAATGAGTCTTGTATTCCTTCAGATTGGATGAGGCTCTGTCCTGTTATTTAGGCCAAGCCTTAGAGTTTACAGAACAGGAGGAGCAAGTGGTGGAGATTCCGCTACCTGTTCGAAAGTGTCCACAGTGCAACCGGGACATGATTTTGAAAAACCGGAAAGAAGGCACAGGGTAAGGGTTAAAATGAACCAGCACATAAGACACTTCCTCACCACATACTTTGACAAATGCACCAATCACCCCCATGAATTTGGATTGTATATAAGAAAATGAACTTTACCTCCTTATCTGGTTTTATTGTGGCATTTCATTCATTCATTCATTCATTCATTATCTCCCGCTTATCCTCTATTAGGGTCGCGGTGGGATTCCCCATGCCCATCCAGGGGAGAACGTCTCGGGCGCTGGGCAGATAGACCCAGGACAGGGCGCCAATCCATCGCTGGGCGCATTTCATTCAAATGAATATTTTCTAATTCTGTGAATATATTTCATTTTACTCCTTTGCTTATTTTCAGACTGTTCACTTGCTTTAACTTGCTTACATACTTAAGTTGTTTAATGTTCAGATAAATATGGTCTTTTAAAGAATGAAAAAATAGTGAGATCTTCATTGGTTCTGTACAAACTGTATATACACATCCTTCACTGATAACATGTACACAAAGAACTTCCTCATTTCTTAAGCAGTACATACTACATAAGAAATGTAAAGTATGTCTGACATTTTTTAAAGTTGTATTAATTTTGTAAGGCATAAACACTTCAAACATAATGAGACACAAGTAAAAAGGGAGCTTTTTTTACCTAGTCTATTTCATGAGAAAGCTTAAAAAGTAGTTTTTTCACACTGTTTGCATTAATACTCCTGACTTTTGCATTATTTTTTTATCACACTCTTTTCACTATTGTTTGCAGGAAGTTTCTATCATGTACAGGCTTCCCCTCTTGTAAAGCAGCAGTGTGGTTTCCAGATTCAGTCCTTGAGGTCAGCAGAGATGATAGTATTTGTCCAACATGCCTGCCGCATCCTGTCCACATGTAAGAAAAACTTCATCTTGGTACAGCCATTGTATGTTTTCCATGTCAAAAAGAATTAAGACTTGTATTTTCTTTTCTAATCTGCTTCCAGGCTAAATTTCAAGTTTAAAAGGTGTAGTCTGCCCGTATCAATGCCTTTGGAATTTGTTGGCTGCATTGGTGGCTGTGATGAGACTCTAAGAGAGATTTTAAATTTGAAATATCTTCGTACAGAAGGAGCAACAGGTAATTTAGGCAGTCGGGTTAATCAGATTTCAGTGTTACAGCAAATTAACCCTCCTAGAACCAATGGCTCAAGGTCTGAGAACAGAAGACCTTCTTCCAGGCCTGATGTTGACAGCAGGCCCCCTCCACCCAACTCCACACTGCCATGGACCATGCAGTCACCACCCTCCTTTCAGAGTGATTCAATTGTGTGTAATTGTGGACAGGATGCGCTTCTTCTCACTGTGCGTAAGGAGGGACCCAACCAGGGTCGTCAATTCTATAAGTGCAATACCGGGAACTGTAACTTTTTCCTGTGGGCAGACCAGCCAAATGACCAGCATGAACAAGTGGGGAACAGCAGACCCTCTCACTGCAGCTCTAATGCTCAAGGGCCTTCACGTAATTTTGGTACTGTACCTCAGAAGAGGCATGGCAGCAGAGCATCAGGTGCAGAAGATACTATGTGTAACTGTAATGAACCAGCAGTTACCAGAACTGTTATGAAAGATGGAGCAAACAAAGGCAGAACATTCCTTACATGTGGCAAACCACGGGAGCAGCAATGTGGTTTCTTTCAGTGGATGGATGAAAATGTCGCTCCAGGTCAGTAGCCGTTAGTTAATGCAGTGTAAAGCCACTTAAAGGCAATTCATTATGAAGCTAATTGCAACTTTTGCTATAAATATAACATGGATAATTGTACAAACATCAAATTTAACTACATAAGTCAACAATTTGCTTGCAAATGTATTTTGTATGTAATTGGATTTTATATGTAATTTTATATATAATTTTGGATATTATTTGTAATATACAGTATTGTTGGCAAAGGTGCTACAAATAACATCAAAGTGGAAAGTAACATTACATTTACTTAATGTAATTACTTAATTACAGTAACAAAGTGGTTTTAATTCAGTAAGTATTTTCACATTCTACATTTTTCTCTGATTGTATTTTGTAAAACTTTTTGTATAAACTGTAATCATAGCTTAAAACAACATTCAACAATTTTCTCCAAATCCTCCAATGGGCAGGAGTAAGTGAATTACAATAAACATTTCAAGGTTGACTGCAAGAGCAAAAAAAATAGAGCCTGTATCACAAAAATGCAAACCACAAAGTTTAATAATAAGACTTCATGGTGGGAAGGGCATAAGCTTTATTTATCCTTATCCTTATTTATCCTTATAATGGTTGCAGCAGAATTCATTTAGATTCATTTATGATTAAAGAGGAAATGATCACAGATCAACACAATGACCACTGTCTATTTAACAATGGGCTTTTTCAAAAGGAGGTTGCACTGGTTAAGCCAATCACCAAACCATAATCAATTTCAACATTAGAGTTGGGGGCCACTCAAAACAAACAACAGAAATGAGTGGTAAAAATCTAGAAAAGTAGAACAAAAGAGTGACCCACATGCTTAATGAAGTTATTGTATTTAGAGCAAATGCAATCAAATGGTAACTAATGCCGGGACTTCTTCAGATGTTCAGGCGATGAATAACGAAGTTATCATGTTTATTTTTTACCTTGAGCACAAAATTATTTGTCATACAGCAAAAACTGTCAATTTGGCCTTACTGTTCCGATTAACTTTGTTGGAATGCACAGTCTCTGTTTAAGATAAAAGTAACATTTAGCCCATATCTCTTATATGTAGGGATTCAACCAACATTTCCTAGGCTTCTTACCTCCTGCTTCCAATGCAGTCTGTGCAGACCATTTAGCCTGCCTGCCATTCTGTATTTCCTAATTATGTATTGTGACTTTTGTTTAGTATCCATAAAATTTTAAATAGCCAATCTTCTTATTATCTGTTATGGCTTTAAAAAGTCATGTAGTGTGCCCGAGAGCTACAATAAAGCTTTTGTTCTTGGTTCCTTATCTTGCCTGTCGATGAATATATAATGTTCTTCTGTTAACCATTTTTTCAATGTTTTCTTTAGATTTTACAGGTCACTGTTTAATATTCACTGTTTTACATTTCTATGTGTTCTAAACAACCCAATGTATTAAATATTGTTTGTTTATTTTTCACTTTCAGCTGGTGTGTTAAACACAGGTGACGGCAACAGAAAGGTCGCTGGTAAGAAAACTGGAACCTCTACAAGTAAAGCCCCTGGTGTTAAAAGGCAGAGAACTTGTGGAATTTGCCATCAGCCAGGCCACACACGTACCACCTGTCCACAGGGCAGGTGAGATAGGAACAAATGGATCTGTTAGCAGTTGCTTTCCTATGTATATGTTTATAATTGACTTGTTAACTGTTAATTTTATTGCTTTAAAACAATTATTAAATTTTAAAGTGTTTACTAAATAAAAATCACATTTATAAATATGTAATTCCTTCATGTGGCTATTTACATATTTTACTTTGGGATTCACTGTCAGAATCATTGATACAAAAGATACATTAATGCTTATATACACAAAAAACTGCTCTTAACTTCTCTTACAAATAAAGGTGTGTATGTGTGTTTTATACAAATCCACACTGTTTCTTCAATTACCATGACATTTGGCATACTCTTTGGGATCCTTTGGAGGTTTATATACATTTTACAATCACCAAGAAGCAGCTCAAAATGTCTTCAGCTATCTCATGGAGGATTGCATTTTCTTTTTTAATCTGGTTGAACCAAGTTGTATCCATCTCCATTTCATTCTGACTAATTGTAGAATCCCCCATACTGTATTATTATATAATGTATTTCTGACGTGTGCTGATTATGTTCTTCATCAAACATACCATTTGGTGTTTAGTCCAAAGAATTTTAGATAGATCTAACCATATGTTTTGGTATGTAATATTTTTCATTTTTAATTTCAATCCATCCATTATCTTCCGCTTTATCCTCTATTAGGGTCGTAACCTCTATGGGGGTTCCCCATGCCCATCCAGGGAAGAACGTCTTGAGCGCTTGGAAGATACACCCAGGACAGTGCGCCAACCTATCGCTGGGCACACACTCACTCACACAAACACACTCTATATGGGGCAATTTGGAGAATTCAATTGACTTGTTCCATATTTTTGGACTGTGGGAGGACACGCAGACACGGGGAGAACATGGAAACTCCACCCAGATTGGGATTCGAACCGGGAATCCCTAGTGATGCAAGGCAAATGTGCTAACCACTCAGCCACTGTGCCGCCCCATTTTTTATTTCATACAATTTAATTCTGTACCTTTTTTTAAATACATGGTTTTATTAGTCTGAAATCTCAAACCCCTGATGGTTCCCATACTTCACATTATTGTTATTGTGAATAAATACGTTTTCATTACTTACAGTTTCAGCATTCTCAACTTTTAGCAAGCCAAGTAATTTACGACTTTTAAAGAGGTAAAAATATTTTGTTATAGGGAATCAGCATGTCAAACAGAAGTACATGGTTTTATCTAAGGTATTTGTCTAGTAAATTGTAGTGTACGTTTGTCCTGCATGTTCAATAATGTAACGTTTTCATTGTAACCTTAACTTTGGGAAGAAAGGGGGTGTTCAAGCAGAGGGAGGCTGTCTGGTAGTTAGTGCAGGGGAGGCTGTCTGGTAGTTAGTGCAGGGGGAGGCTGGCTGGTTGTTAGTGCAGGGGGGAGGCTGGCTGTCTGTTCGTGCAGGAGGCGATGGCTGGTTGTTAGCGCAGGGGGAGGCTGGCTGGTTGTTAGCGCAGGNTGGCTGGTTGTTAGTGCAGGGGGAGGCTGGCTGGTTGTTGTTGGTGCTGGGGGGCTGGCTGGTTGTTAGTGCAGGGGTGCTGGCTGGTTGTTAGTGCAGGGGGGGCTGGCTGTTTGTTCCTGCAGGGGGAGGCTGTCTGGTTGTTGGGTGGAGCGGCTTCATGGCTTTAGCTCTTACACCCTGAACCAGAAATAGGCTGCGCTCACTGACTGCTGCGTCCTCTGATAGAAATGGCTGCCACCGGAATTCTCCCCTTTATCAGGGGAGTAGACTTAAGTGGAAACGATTTTAAAGTAAGTAACAATGTTGATGTACGTGACGTTTTAAAGTCCTATTTCAGTTTACAGACGTTGGTAAAATATCGCTCACTAAACAACTAATAATGAGTAAAAACGCGTTCTGACAACTGCCAGGGCGTTAGCTGACAGGCTAACTCTGGTAACTTAATATAAATCTTGTATGTTAAACTGGAAATCGTTACATTACAAACACTAAAATGAAGCTCGACAGTGGGGTGCTATTGTTTACCTTCATTGTTAAGTGTTTAGTCGTTTAAACGTAACTTTGTATGAAAAAAAGGTTCGGTTGGGAAATCACTTAGCTTGTTAGCTGATGTTAGCTACGAACCTGGTCGCTTTGACTGAGCTTTCTTTCTAAATCATGTTATATAAACATATATAAACGTATATATGAGCATTTATTCTATAATTTTTCCATATCTTGACTTTCATAGTTTCATGGCTTTTATTAGCTCGTCGCATCATTCCTGTGGCTGTCAAAATGTGGTCTTGTGAAATTTTGTGGTTTAATAATGTTATTTTGTTTTTCTTGCTTAAATAGTATACATTATTAGATAGCGATGGTGTCTCATTTTTTGTGAGGCTTTTTTGTAAGATGCCAAGCTGTGGATGAAAGGTTTAAGGATCTTGGACTCGGGCACCGTGTATGTTGTGATGTGTAACAGCTGAAACTGAGAATATGTTAATGTTTCTGTAGGGTGGCTACTTTCCTGAACATATCAAATCTATGTCCAGTCTCAGATGGTTAAAACTTAACCGAACTGGGCTTTGTTATCTTCCAGAAGAGCTGTCATCCCTCCAGAAACTGGTAAGGACAACGTGCATAATAAAACTAAATAAGAATCCTCTGAATAAAGGTAATGTCTATAGAGATATTTATTGTGAAATTAGTTAAAGCGTGCACACACACACCTGCTAATATATATATATATATATATATATATATATATCATATTGATTATGATACAACTTATTGTAAAGTTGTAAACATGTATTACTAAAATGCAATTATATACATTTTGTGTGTTTATAATATAATATAAAGGTGTTTTGGTTTTCCCTTTTTTTAAAAAATAATGTTGCAATGAATTCGATCTTGTCAACTTCAATTCCTACAAACATGGATCTGATTTATTTTTTATCTATTTTTTAAAATACAATGCAACACATTTCAACAGGAACATTTGTCAGTGAGCCACAACAGTCTTACAACGCTACATGGAGAGCTCTCAAGTCTGCCTAACCTCAGAGTAAGTTAAGATGATTATAGAATGTGTAATTTGACATAAGTCATAAATTGTGACTTTGTGTCATTGTGACGCCTATAATTCTGTTTTTATTTCTCTTAGGCTATTGTTGCCAGGGCGAACAGCCTTAAAAACTCAGGTGTTCCAGATGACATTTTTAATTTGGATGATCTCTCAGTACTGGTAAATTGACATTAATAGTGTTTTCTAGTTGGTTAAAACATTATTTTAATTCTGATATGTTTATTTCATTTTATATTTCTGAAAGTGTAAAATCCTAATGTGTTGGTTTTTATTAGCTGATTTGTTCTTATCTGTTTTGTCACATATGCAAACTTGCTATTAAGAAATTTCAGTTCATCCACAATAGAATGTTTATAGGTATTTTATCATGCTTGCAGGACCTGAGCTTTAACCAGCTAACTGAAATTCCAAGAGATCTTGAAAATTCAAGAAATATGCTGGTTCTTAACCTCAGTCATAACAGGTAAAGTAAGGATGTGATGTGGGAGTGGACAAGTGGTGTGTACTTTTATTTTCTTAGAGATATATTTACCTTTTTCTTCTTCTGCATTTTTCAGCATTGATAACATACCAAATCAGCTCTTCATTAACCTAACTGATTTGCTGTACCTGGATCTGAGTGACAATAAGTTAGATAGTCTGCCCCCACAGATGAGACGTCTAGTTCATCTTCAAACACTCATTCTTAACAACAATCCCCTTCTGCATGCACAGCTAAGGTACAGTTGGGTTGAAGCTATGCTTAACCTCTTTGTATACTTTACACAACATGCTCATTGTTTTCTCAGTTGCTGATAAGATCTGTGTTATGTTTTTTTTTCTGTGTCTAAACAGGCAACTACCGGCAATGGTTGCTCTTCAAACTCTCCATTTAAGAAACACCCAGCGCACTCAAAGCAACATGCCCACTAGTCTTGAAGGCCTCACTCTTTTAGCAGGTACTGTCAGAACCTTCAAAGTACATTCATTTCATACCACTGATTACTATCTTTTTGTATGTAATATTTTCAAACATACTCCACTAATCTTACTTCACTGATCACTGTGTTTATCTAGATGTGGATTTGTCCTGCAATGATTTAACCCGGGTGCCTGAATGCCTGTATTCCCTGGCCAGTTTAAAACGGATTAATCTGAGTAGCAATCAGATCTCAGAGTTATCATTGTGCATTGATCAGTGGACACAGCTGGAGACCTTGAACCTCTCCAGAAACCAGCTCACATCCTTGCCTGTAAGTACAATCATTAAGCTTTGTTTGTGTGGCCGAAACAGTCACACTGTATATTGGTTAATTTTCACACCTTTTAACACCAGAAAAAACTGTGACTCAAAGCAGAATGCAGAGCGTAATAGGAGGCTGAATGTTTAAAAACATCACTTAAAACTCATACATGATTATTAAACATACATACATACACATTATTCTTCAATTTGCTAGGTATTGAATTACATTGCTAAAAAAATACAAGTATTCCGTTATTTATTAATTTAATTTATTTTCAAAACCACTCGTTCTTTTTAAGATCATAGGGGATACTAGGAGGGTCATTACAAAATAATTCAATCACCCAGGAACAATTTCTTAATTTTTAAAAGGAAAAATATTAAATTTAAATAAATATGAAAATGATAGTTTACATACAGTGTTTACCTTGCTTGATTTGTTTTTTTTAGCAACAACTGGTAATAGACAGGATTATATCCAAATGATACATACTTGGATAAAATAGAATTCTTTATTATAAATTCTTCGTAGACTAGAATTAGGATTAAGTATGTTCCAGCAAACATGACCAAAATCTACTTGATTTAATACTATTGTGGTGAAAAACAGCTAAGCTAGCTCAAGTCTACCTTAGTGTGTATAAATGTTTTGAAGCTGTGAGCAATGAGTATTTATTAGGTAAAGGCTGAAGTTCAACTACTGAAGAATTACAGTGCATGCTTTAAAAACCATTAGTTATTAGTTTAACTGTTGAAGTTTTCAACAAGCTTTGTGTTGATTATTAACTTGTTTTTGTTTCACTAATGAAACTCCTCTAACCTACTTAGGTCAGACATTGTTCTAAGTATAGCTGTCAGCAGAGGATTATCATTGTGTGGTTGTTTTGTAAGTCTCACATATACTGAACATCTAGCTGGCTGTATGCTTAAGTGAATTATTTTGACCCTAAATTTTCCTTCCTGTTTTAATGAATCCGAAGTAGCTGTACAGTGTTCTATTTAATTACTCATATTGGTTTGTGGTTTTGCTTCTGTCCTTTCAGTCTGCTATCTGCAAACTATCCAAGTTGAAGAAGTTGTATTTAAACTCAAACAAGTTAGATTTTGATGGTGTGCCCTCTGGTGTTGGGAAACTGTCCAGCCTAGTGGAATTCATGGCAGCCAATAATAATCTAGAGCTTATTCCAGAGGGTCTATGCAGGTAAGAAGAAACTGAAAATCACAAATGGGTATAATTTGAAGTTATAAATGATTCCAAACTAAATGTAGTTCATCTGAATGTGTTTGGCAGGTGTGCAAAATTAAAGAAACTGGTTTTGAACAAGAACCGGCTTGTGACTTTACCAGAGGCTATTCATTTCCTCACTGATTTAGATGTAAGACCAAGACTCTTTACACAACATTCATATGTACCTTCACTTTGAGTATTCATTTGAACTTTTTGTAGGTTTTGGATGTTCGTGAGAATCCAAACCTGGTCATGCCACCTAAGCCAGTGGACATGGCAGCCAAGTGGTACAACATTGACTTTTCCTTGCATAACCAATTGCGTTTAGCTGGAGCATCACCGGCCATTGTGGCTGCTGCTGCTGGAGGTGCAATAAATGTTAATAATGTTCTTTTGGATAGAATCAATGTATATTACAATACTTCTTTAATCAGATTTTTTCTCTTGTAATCTTGTACTTATAGGAAGTAATCCAAGAGATACAATGGCCAGAAGGATGCGGTTAAGACGGCGGAAAGATTCCACTCAGGATGACCAGGCTAAACAAGTACTGAAGGGCATGTCTGATGTAGCTCAAGAGAAAAATAAATCTATTCAGGTGATTAAATCTATTTCATAAAACACAATTTACAATTACAGATTAATGACTATTAGTGATGTCAATTAATAAAACATTACGTAGTATTTTGTGCTAGACAATTGATTTAATGAGACACAGACCTAGACAAAGAAAAGTGCTTATTAACAATAGATTACTTGAACAGTCATTATTGCCGATTTCCATATCCATATTTAATTTTATTTTAGATTTGACATAATAGCCTGACTCGATACTGTTCACCTTTATCTCGCCTTTATTTAAATTAAATAAAATAAAATCTAAACAAGGGTGAATTTTTATTTATTTATTTATTTATATTTTAGGAAAATGGTGATTTGAAATACTCAGACTTGAAGACCAAGCGCTGGGATAAGAACCTTGAGAAACCACCACTTAACTATTCTGAGTTCTTTTTGGAGGATGTGGGACAGATTCCTGGCATTACTGTGTGGCAGATTGAGAATTTCTTACCTGTGCAAGTAGATGAAGCATTTCACGGAAAGTTCTATGAAGCTGACTGTTACATCATCCTGAAGGTACTCTCAGTTTGTGTGAAGAATGTGCTTTTTAGTTGAGTAATTGTCTGCTTGAAATTGTTTGAATACCTCATTTGTGTTCTTCATCCGTCCTTCTTAGACTTTTCTAGATGATAATGGATCATTGAGTTGGCAGATCTTTTACTGGATTGGTCAAGAGGCCACACTTGATAAGAAAGCTGGCTCAGCTATTCATGCCGTTAATCTTCGTAATTTTCTGGGTGCTGAATGCCGAACCATCCGAGAGGAAATGGGAGAAGAAAGTGAAGAATTTACTGCGGTTGGTTTAGCACATCCACACACACTGCTGAGCTGAGCTGAGCTTTTAAGATTATTCAACACAATCTTTATTATTATTATAGGTATTTCACAATGATATTTCCTACATTGAAGGAGGAACTGCTAGTGGATTCTATACAGTGGAAGACACACAATATCCAACAAGGTATATTGTTAAGAGTATAGTTTTTTTCTGCATATGTTTTTAATAACTTTATAAAATCTTTATTATTATGCAATTTCTTGAACGCCTTTGGTATAATTCTATATTTCAGGTATTATTCAAGTTAACACAACCTGTAGGTTAAACGACAGTACATTTTTATGCACAGGTACATGACTGAAGCCTTATTTGAAAAATGATTACTACAGAAAAATATTAAACTCGCTAAAATTAAGAAAATGCTTCTTAAACTGTTGATTTACATTTTTATTTTAATAATATTTGTGGCTTCAGTCAATTTAATTATTGTAATTATTTATACAAAACACAAAATAAGGCTAAGTAATCAAATGCTAAAATTTAGTAATTTGACTAGTAACAAAAAATATTTTAGACAGTATTATAGCCACACTTAATAATAGGATTGGCAAAAGTTGTTTTTAGTGTTAATAAAAAAGAAACAAGTGAGCTCTATTGTGCCTTGATTTAAAAAAAAATAGTTTTAATGTACTTTCTACATATACTATATATTCTTTTTAAAAATAGACTTTATCGTGTCTATGGAAAAAAGAACATTCGTTTGGAGTCAGTTCCTCTGAAGGCAGCCTCTCTTGATCCTCGGTGAGTAAAAGATGTCATGTCATTTCCAAAAAAATTAAATTACATTTGCAGTCTTTGAACTGTTTTGTTTTCTACTAGATTTGTATTTTTGCTGGACTCAGGCCTTGAAATTTTTGTGTGGAGAGGAGCCAATGCTACATTAAGTGGTACTACAAAAGCCAGGTATTTTATCTATTTTAAATGAAACTGAGCTTTGCTGTTTTGTGATTCAATTATTAACTAGAATCTGTTGTACCGCATATCTAAAGATTATTTGCAGAGAAGATAAACAAGAATGAGAGAAAGGGCAAATCAGAGATCACGTCTTTGATGCAGAACCAAGAACCTCCAGAATTCTGGGAAATCCTTGGTGGGCAGCCCGAGGAAATCAAGAAACATGTCCCAGATGACTTTTCACCTGTTCGAGCTAAACTGTATAAGGTGAGTTTGGGTGTGCTAAAAAGATTATTTAATTTAAGTTTTTATTTAAAATATGATAGATCAATTTCAGTGTGCATTGCCTAGAATAAGAAACAAGAGCTTTGATCAACCCCCCAAAAAATAACACAGATTGTGTAAATGACTAGTCACAGGTTAAATCCATGATGAGACATTACTAAAAAAGGGAAGAGGGAGATGAATTATAAATAAGTATGAGCTGAATCAGTGTCTAAAAACAGAAATTGCACATTTAAAGGGAATTTTCTGTGTTATGAAACCAAATGTCATGTATTTGGGTCGAAATTATTGGTGACAAAAATGATTTAAAATTGATTCAGTTTGTGTATATAAGGCAAAAGTCAGAAACAGTAAAACAGCTGTACAATAAAATCTTAACAAGTTAACCTTAATCTTAATAAGTGAGCCACTTGTTTATGACGGGCTCATTATTTCTTTACAACATGGAATGAATGTTGACAAACATAGAGGAGTGTGAGTGAATTGAATAAAAGGAAAAAAAAGTATTACTGCATGTTCAGTTATGGTTTTATGATACAAATATTTCAATAATTGTTACATTTCTGAAAAACAAATGTGTTATATAAGTTTAACTGAATCAGAATGTATGATGTTTATTGGGAACCTTTCAGTCAGCTAATTATTATAGAGACAGAACGGAATGTACAACTAATGAATGTTTTCAAATAAGTATTAAAATGTTTAATTGATCTTCCATTGTGCACACAGTGGTACCACAAGTAAACAATTTAAAATAAAGTTGCAAAAACAGGACAAAAAAATAGGATGGTTCCTTGTTTTTTGTTTTTTGCAAAAAAGCCTTTACTCCCTTTTTATTATGTTTTTTTTTCTTTTACTTTAAAATATTAATCTTTAACTGCTAAATAAAAATATAATTTTAAATAATACCATTCTTTCATTGGTGTTAGGTTGGTCTTGGTTTGGGATATCTTGAACTCCCACAAATCAACTACAAGCTTTCAGTTGAGCACAAGGAGAAACTGAAACTGGATGTTCTTCCAGAGCTCAGACTGGTATGCAAAGATGTATATGTTAAGATGTAAAGCATTTAACTGATACAATTTTATTTTTTTAAATGCTAATCGTGAAAAAACTATATCTAAATACAGCTTCAAAGTCTTTTGGACACTAAAGGAGTGTATGTACTGGACTGTTGGTCTGAAGTCTTCATTTGGATTGGACGCAAGTCCCCTCGCCTTGTCAGAGCTGCTGCACTAAAACTAGGCCAGGAGCTGTGCAGCATGCTTCATCGGCCAAAACATGCTGTGGTTATCCGCAACCTAGAGGGTACAGAGTGCCAGGTTAGAACTATGCAGCTTTGATATGTATCTCTCACATTTTTTGTTTAATTTTCCTCATGTTCAAATGCTATTTTAATCCATCCATCCATTATCTTCCGCTTTATCCTCTATTAGGGTCACGGGTGGGGTTCCCATCCAGGGGAGAATGTTTCGGGCGCTGGGCAGATACACCCAGGACAGGGCGCCAATCTATCACTGGACAAAAACACTCACTCACACAGACACACTCTATATGGGTCAATTTGGAGAATTCAATTCACCTTGATTCATGTTTTTGGACTGTGGAAGGAAACCGAAGAAGCCAGAGGAAACCCACGCGTACACGGGGAGAACATGGACACTCCACCCAGACTGGGATTTAAACCTCTAGCACTAAGAGGCGAACGTGCTAACCACTAAGCCACTGTGCTGCCCTGCTATTTTCATTATTAATAAAAAATATTAATTAAACTTGTTTTTTTAAAAGGTCTTCAAATCCAAGTTCAAGAACTGGGACGATGTGTTAAAGGTGGACTACACCAGGAATGCTGAGAGTGTAAAACAGACGGAAGGCTTATCTGGAAAGGTTAAGAAAGATGCTGAACAGAAGGACCAGATGAAAGCTGATCTCACTGCTCTGTTCCAACCCAGACAGCCACCGATGCCCCTCAGTGAGGTAATGACTTCACTAATTCTGCACTGTATGAATAAATTAATTTCAAGCACATTTTTATAGATAAGAGGTAAACCCAATATTGCCAATACAAAACCCCAGTATTTAAAGATTGATGGTTTACACTTTGTATTTAAATAAAATGTTATGTATTTATTTTTATCTCTTGTATTAATATAAATATTATACTTGATTGTACAGTTCCTTTATTTTTTACTGAAATGCATGTAACTCTTTGTTATTTCCAAACAGGCTGAACAGATGATGGAAGAATGGAATGAGGACCTCGATGGAATGGAGGGATTTGTTTTGGAAGGGAAGAAATTTGCTCGACTTCCAGAGGAAGAGTTTGGTCATTTCTATACACAAGACTGTTATGTGTTCCTCTGCAGGTAAGAAAGCTCCTGGATTAACATTTGAAACTTTATTTATAACTGAGGTTATTGCATTATCCACTGTGCCATGCTTATTTAGCAAATCCTGTTATTTTCAATATGTTTAGACTGTTATATGGAACTGTTTCTAAACACTTAGTCTTGTTTCTTAACAGATATTGGGTACCCGTTGAGTATGAGGAGAATGAAAATAAGGAGAAGAGTGGCGAGGGAGAAGAGGAAGATGAGGACAAACAGCCTGAAGAGGATTTCCAATGTGTGGTTTATTTCTGGCAGGGTCGCGAGGCCTCCAATATGGGCTGGTTGACCTTCACCTTCAGTTTGCAGAAAAAGTTTGAGAGTCTTTTCCCTGGCAAACTAGAGGTACAAGATTTGTTATACTGTTTATTCATAAGAGTAGTGATAGCTTTATACAAAATCAGATTCAGGGAGGAAAAAAATGTTTTTTGCATATTCTTAAGGTTGTGAGGATGACCCAACAACAAGAAAACCTTAAGTTCTTGTCACACTTCAAAAGAAAATTCATTATCCACAAAGGAAAGAGAAAGCTGAAGGTGGACAATGTACAGCCCAGTCTGTATCATATCAGGACAAATGGCAGTGCACTCTGCACCAGGTTACAATTACATCTAATATTTCTCTCCGTGTTTATTTTATTTGTATTTTTAACTGTTTTGACCTGTGTGTTTTTTGTTTGTTTTAGAACTATTCAGATTGTAACGGATTCCAGTAACCTGAATTCAGAGTTCTGTTTCATACTTAAGGTAACAGTACTGTAATTTTATTTACTGCTTTTGGTTGTTAATAAATTAATTAAAGAAATAAACTGGATAACTGTAGATAATAAATGGTCATGTGAGAATAATGTGTCTATCAATGTACATTTTAAATATTGTTCAGAATTTTTCTATAGCTCCTGTCAGAGATCAAAAATAATGTTTTAATTTAGATCATATATTAATTATTTTATTATATATATATATATATATATATATATATAAATGGATTGTATTATCCCTTCATTTTTGTGCTCATGCTTTAATTTTCTCTTGTATTACTTAGTAAACCATTTTTTCTTTCCTCTATCTAATATCCAGGTTCCATTTGAGAGCACAGACAACCAGGGTATTGTGTACACTTGGGTTGGCAGAGCTGCCGATCCAGATGAAGCTAAGCTGGCAGAAGACATCATGAACTCCATGTTTGATGACACCTACAGCAAGCAGGTACACATCAGGTTGTTTTGTACAACAAATATTTAAAAACCTTCTATTTAAAAAACGTTATTTGATTAAATCCCCAGGTGATAAATGAGGGAGAAGAGCCAGAAAACTTTTTCTGGGTTGGCATTGGCTCACAGAAATCATACGATGAAGATGCAGAATACATGAAATATGCCAGACTTTTTAGGTTGGAGAATTATTTTTAGATTTTTTTGTATGGTATGTATTTGACTTTTATTAGTTTTTTAAGCTCTGTTCTGCTTCACTTCACTAGGTGCTCCAATGAGAAAGGCTACTTTTCAGTATCTGAAAAGTGCTCAGACTTTTGTCAGGATGATCTGGCAGATGATGACATCATGATCCTGGACAATGGCAAAGAAGTAATGCATCATTTTTTAAATTGACTATTATATAGGAATTGCTGTTATTTTTTAATAAACTGACATTGTTTTTCAGGTGTACATGTGGGTCGGCACCCAGACGAGTCAAGTGGAAATCAAACTTAGTCTGAAAGCTTGTCAGGTGAGTGGAAATTTTGTCTGCCTTTATTGTTTACCATTTCGTTTTGAGCATTAATCTGAATAATATCCAAAACATTAGAGGAGACACAGAAACACTGCCACTGACCTTAAGTGTAGTTTGTTGCCTATGATTAAGCTTCATCTGATTTTAAACGATATTATGTTACAGCAGCCTCACAATATTAAAGTGAACTCTAATATTGTGAGGCTGCTGTACTACTGTTTTGGTGTGGCATTTGGGCTAGCCCAAAATTTTGTATCATGGAAATATTGCATTTATAAAATACAACAGTCAATTAAAAATAATCGTTTATCGGCAAAGTATCATTGAGAACTGTTTATTTAAGTAATGAACTCAATTCAATCGATTCAAATTTTTTATGGTTGAGTTTATTTTATGACTCACACTGTCAATTCAATGCAAAATGACATGACAGAGATTAATTTGTTCATTATGACTAAAATGTGTGTATAATGTAACATGGATTTACAGCTTGCTTGTGGTTTCCAAAAAAAAAAATCACTCCCATGCCTGCCTTGTCTTTGTGTGTGTCTATATAAATATGTTATTTGTTGCGTCTTTTGTTATTACCTAGCTACTACTTTGGGTTACACTTGAGCAACACCTGAGTTTTTATTTAAAAAGATCTTTATCTAGACAAAAAAATTAGTTGTATCAGAATTAATCTACATCCAGACTAAAATACCTGAAGTGTTTATCACATAGTTATTTTCACCTGTTCTGTGCTGATAAAACCCAGTTAAGAAGCATAAGTAGTTGTTTGTGACATTATGTTTTTATTTCTGCATATGTTTACACTAAAACAAAGATATAACCTAATACTGTTTTTATTGTTTATGATTCATGTGCATGATATTAAATGCATGCCATTCATAATGTTACATTATCCAGACTAAGTTACATTTTGTTTTTTTTTTTGTCATCCCATCAGGTTTATATTCAGTACATGAGATCCAAGGATACAGAGCAGCCCAGGAAACTGCGCCTAGTACGGAAGGGCAACGAATCCCATTTCTTCACTCGCTGTTTTCATGCCTGGGGCACCTTCAGGACTGTTCCTGCATAGAACTGGAGTAATAACAGAGCATTACTCAAACTTTATTAATCTAAATCACCTTTTGAGAAGCTGGCTATTCCTTCTGTGCACTGCAATTATGGTAACACTTTATTTAAAATGTGCATGTATTAAATTTTTTTTACTTAGCTGAACAGTTAAGGTTATTTATGTGTGAGGATTGAAGAATGGGAACAATTCTAAAAATGATAAATGGACTTGGGTGAGAGTTACACTATAAATTGGAAGTTATTCTATTCCATGAGGGAAGATGGAAAAACAAAGAAGGTGTCCTTCAGATGGAGATTTGTAGAGCTTGAGTCACTTAGCCTAGCGCATTCATGTGTTGAACTAAAATTTTAAAGCACTAAACTAACTTTAGTCCGCTTAAATGGGTGCATCACAAATGGAAGTTGGAAACTGTTAATCTAGGTGGCACAGATGTTCACTAGTTAAGTCATTGTTTCGTCTAGTTATATTTATTGCAATGTAATACCAAGGAGAAATGCACACTTTCACATTTATTTTAGACGATGTTCGGCAATGGTTTGGATGATGGATTTCTCCTTGTTATTTGCAAACATATCAAACACAGAAGGATGTTTACAGCGAATAATCTGTCACATAAGCACAAGTCGAGCTTTAACTTAAAAAGATATATTCTTTAGGAATAGCTGGTGCCATTGATGGCATATTGCATTGATACTTTGTATACAAATGCTCTCTATCAGTGCAAGTGCTGTCTTTCACATCTGCTGCTTTATGCTCCATTATTGGACTAGTGAGCATCGCTTTAGGAGAAATGCTGTCTGCAGCTTATCATGAGTAGTATTTTGCTCCAGTACTGCTTCTTGCACTCAAGCTACCCTACTCGTAGTGCTGCAATAAATGTTTGGAGGAATGTAAGTAATCCGGGTACATAATGCCAGACTGTTCTGGTCCTTTCATGGATCACCTGAATTATTTTAATCATTAACAATGTGTTGCACTTGGACAGGGAAATGCAGTCAGCTTCAGAAATGCTGGCACCCTTGGTAAGGATTAATAAAATGGGTAATGTTAAAACTGAAATTATCCTCATCCTAAAATCACGAACTAGAACTACCTTTAGTTAAAATTAATTAATTTTTTAATAAATATATTTTAATCTATCAGGTTTGAATGTTTTATCATATTCAAACTAGAATGTCACCGCTGTATTTGATATGTTACAACCTCCTTTTGTCAACATCAAAGAACTAAGTCTTCCATAATGCAGAAATAAGTAAATCAAGAGCCTGTCTCACCATTAAATTTTCATGTATCATCCTAGATTATGGATCTTTTTTTTTTTATGTAATAGAATATACTCAACTTTTCAATGTGAGCAGGACATTGTATTGGCTAAAAACTGGACACTTTAACCATTTAACTGATCTTAATTGCAGATGAAAAATAAGTTATGGCATAAGCAATTATATATATTTTATTCTGTTTTAAATTATTGATGTGTTATGGGGCATAAACAAATGACAACTACAAAATTATCCAACAAACTCCTTGTACTTGCATTTATGACTGGACATTCTATTTAGCCCCTTGTTTGGCAGTCAGGGGTGTTTTAATTGTGGATTTGGAATTTTGGCAAAAACTGATTTTTGTAGTGTTAAAATTGTTGACAATTTTGTCTTTTTTTCACAAATTTTGTTTACTTTATGAGAGGAAACTTATTTATGCATTATAGACTGTCGTACTGTTTTGCCAAGGGTACCAATATTTCTGTAGATGTCTGTACAAAAAGCCAAGCAATTTTTCTTTGTTACAAAGTTCTTTTCTTTTGATCATCATAAAGGGATTGGACAAGGTAAATACATACAATTACAAATGTCTGCGCCCTGTATATTACTGCATATTGGTAGAGTGCATAATGTATTTGAATGTGTACAATGCAGATACTATATTTATGTATTTTTTATATAAATAAAATTTTCGGCACAGTTTTTGTAGCCTCGATTCTTTGATAAGATGCTTATATTACGTCATAAATTTCAGCCCCTAAATCAAGGTATAAAATATCTCATTAACTTCCGCTTAATCCTATACTAGGGTCTAGAGATGCCTATCCAGGGGTGAATGTTTTGTATGCTAGACAGATACACCCAAGAAGGGTTGCCAATCTGTCACTAATCACACATACACTAGTGGCAGTTTAGAGCAGGCAATTTACCATGTTTTTTAATTGTGGGAGAAAACCAGAGAACATGAAAACACTACCTAGATTTCGAAATCGAACCTGAGAGGCAGACGTGCTAACCACCACGGCACTGTGCTGCCCATAAAATAAATAGGCCTATGTTGTGGCACATGACTTGTTCCTGTTGTCAAGCACTGTTTTAATTTTCAGGTATTTATGATCTCCATATCTGACCAACAATATCTGTTTTAAATTTTGGGGATCATGTGATTTATAAAGAAGACGCAGCTAAAAATCGGTTCGCAATGTTTCCGTTTGCAAATGGACAGTTTGAGGAGGGAGAACTATAATACACTAAAGACCTTTTTCATTCATTCATTATCTCCAGTTTTGTCCTCTATTAGGGTCGCAGTGGGGTTCCCCATGCCCATCCAGGGGAGAACGTCCCGGGCGCTGGGCAGATAGACCCAGGACAGGGCGCCAATCCATCGCTGGGCACACACTCACTCACACACACACTTTTTATGAGGCAATTTGGAGAACTCAATTGATTTGATCCATGTTTTTGGACTGTGGGAGGAAACCGGAGAACCCGGAGGAAACCCACGCGGACACGGGGAGAACATGGAAACTCCACCCAGATTCGAAGGGGATTCAAACCGGGAATCCCTAGCGCTGAGAGGCGAAGGTGCTAACCACTAAGCCACCACTAAAGACCTATTCAGGTTATTGTTCAGGTGAGAAAGATAAGATGGGATGCTAAAAAGGCCGATGAGACAACAAAAAGATGAACTTAAATTATGAGGATAAATGAGAAATTGAGAAAAGCAGGAGATATGCCGTGATAAATGAATGTGAGACTAAAGACAGTAACGTTCGGTATGTTTTTTTTTTTGCAGATAACAAACTAATGTAAAACAGAATCAGTAAAGATGAGAAAAATAAAGAAGGAAACAACCAGGGCAGGCAACCAAAATCTAAAGCCTAAAAGAAGGCGGGTACGAGCAAAGTGACGTTTATTATGTAGAGGTTTTTTATTGGTCTGTGGCCATGTCAGTTTTCGTGAGACGCGGCAATCACGTGATCGCTAGGTTTGCGCCCTATTCATCGCTAACATGCAGAAACTGAGGTATGTGTTACGTCAAGTCACAATAAAAAACAACGCAATCACCGTTGTATCATCTTGTAAGTTTGAGAAATAAAATCTGCTCAAATTGCCATAACTGGGTTAGTATTAAACTCCAGGCTATGGTTCCATGAACAAATTAAAAGTTTTGTTGTAGAAAGTGAGGGAGGCACCGTGGCTTAGTGGTTAGCACGTTCGCCTCTCACTCACTCTGAGTGGCGGTTCCCTGTTGTCCGCGTAGGTTTCCTCCCATCCATCCATTATCTTCCACTTAATCCTCTACTAGGGTTGGGGGCTCCCCATGCCCACCCAGGGCAGAACATTTTGGGCGTTGGGCAGACACACCCAAGACGGTGCCACTCTTATCGCTGGACACACACTCACTTATATGGGGCAATTTGGAGAACTCAGTTGACCTTGATTCATTATTTTTTTTTTGGACTGAGGATGAAAACCCCAGCAAACACAGGGAGAACATGGAAACTCCACCCAGATTAGGATTCTGAGAGACGAAATTGCTAAACACTAAGCCACCATGCCACCCTAATTTCCTCCCACAAAGGAAATTGAATCAAGAGCAAATTGAATTCTCTATATTGCCCCAGACTGTATTTGTGTCTGTGTCTGTGTCTGTGTGTGTGTCTGTGTGAGTGACTGCGTGCCCAGCGATAGATTGGTGCCCTGTTCTGGGTGTATTCAGTGCCTGAAATGTTCCCCTCTGGATGGGCATGGGGAACCCCGTCGCGACAGAGGAAGATAATGGATGGATGGTTGTTGAAAGTGTGTACTTGACTGTGTGGTTTAAAAAAGTGTTAACCACCACAGATCATAAATACCTAAAAACTGCTGTGTGAAGTTTTATTGTTTAGTCGTGCTCTTTTAAATCGGTAAAACAAAATGTTATTGTGTGTTCAGCAAGGACTGTGTTTTGCAGTTCGTCTCTTTGGAATCGCCAATTGGAGAGCTGGTGCTGAGCAGTTGTGACAAAGGATTACACACCTTAAGCATCGCTTTGGAAACAGTGCAAAGGTACCAAACACATCGTTATTCATAAAGATACATCGCTTGGCATACTCATTAATACAGACACACATTATATATTCATTTATTCATTCATTATCTTTCACTTTTATCCTATTTTAGGGTCGCGGTGGGGTTTCCCATGCCCATCCAGGGGAGAAAATTTCGGGCGCTGGGCAGATACACCCAGGACAGGATGCCAATCCATCGCTGGGCACACACTCACTCATACACACACTATATGGGGGAATTTGGAAAACTCAATTGACTTGATCCATGTTTTTGGACTGTGGGAGGAAACATGAGAACCCGGAGGAAACCCACATGGACACGGGGAGAACATGGAAACTCCACCCAGATGGGGATTCGAACCGGGAATCTCTAGTGCTGAGAGGCAAACGTGCTAACCACTAAGCCGTCCACATTATATATATAGGGGTAATTCTCAGGACCATTTCTGGATCTGCCCCCTCTTACCTTCACTCTATCTTTTTAAAATACACTCCGGCTAGTTCACTTCGCTCTAGTGATGATTGTTGCATGGTGATTCGACCTCACCAAGGAGCTAATTCTCACTCCGTGTCGTTCACCACTGCAAAATGGTGGAATGATCTTACCAAATCTGTCCGTAAGGCAGAGTACCTTGGCATTTTAAAAAACTACTAAAGACGTTGTCTTTTTTGACAAACACCTGTTGTAGAAAAAAAGGTTAAAAAAAAGAGATTTTAGAGAGGAGCCAGGGAGAACATGGATGCAGCAAGTGCTGGCAAATTTTTCACCCAGGCAACATCTGTTTTATACAGGTCGTGACTGAATGACAGAGTGCAAATGTAAGTGGAGCAGATCAATTGGATGTTGAATCTAAAAGCAATGTGGTTGTTTAAATTTTATGTCTGTTCATTGTTGTGACCATATTCAGGTCTAAATCTCCTATAAAATATGAATTAACTAATTTAATTATTCAAAATTTTTACATAATGTAAAAAAGCCACAGTAATGTGCCATTTCACCATGCCATCTCAAACATTAGTGCTGAGCTGTGTATTATTTTGTCTTTAGTTGTTCAAAGGGAAAGAAATCTGATCAGCAAGAACTGAGTCCAGAACTACAACAGTGTGTAAAGTGGATCAAGAGTTATTTTAGTTCCGCACAATCAGTCAGCACTTTGCCTTTACCTGCTTTACACCATCCAATTTTACTTCAAGGTAAGTGTATTACATGTACTACATACATCAACACATAACATTGATTAGATTAGATTAAATTAGATCAGATTTGATTAGATTAGATTGAACTTTATTGTCATTGTGCAGAGTACAAGTACAGGGCCAATGAAATGTAGTTAGCATCTAACCAGAAGTGCAATATATACATTATTTGCATAAAGTGCAGTAGTAACAGTGACTGGTGCATGGAGAGGTGAAGTGTTTAAATGTAGATACATAATATGAACATAATATAATATGAGCATAATATATACATGATATATACATAAACTACAGCCTTTAGCTTTGCTTCTAATCCTTTCATTAAGGTTTATTTATTTTTGCAACATAAATGATGAGAAATTTATTCATTCATCCATTATCTTCCGCTTTATCCTATATTAGGGTCGCGGGGGGGTTCCCCATGTCCATCCAGGGGATAACGTTTCGGGCGCTGGGCAGATATACCCAGGACAGGGCACCAGTCCATCGCTGGGCATACACTCACTCAAACAGGCACACTCTATATGGGGCAATTTGGAGAACTCAGTTGACTTGATCCATGTTTTTGGACTGTGGGAGGAAACTGGAGGAAACCCACGCGGACACGGGGAGAACATGGAAACTCCACCCAGACGGGAATCCCTAGCGCTGAGAGGCGAAAGTGCTAAACACTAAGGCACCGTGCCGCCTTTGAGATTTAAATTGATATGAGAAATTATAGATTGATTGCAAACAATAAGTATATTCACTCAGCGCTGTGTGTATATACATTCATCCATCTATAAAAATATTTATGTATATTCTTATTCAACATGTATACTGTACATAATAATTTTCATGTTTTGTCATATTATTTGGACAATAAAAACTTGATTGCTAACTGCAAGCAGCTTTACAGCTCTTTTTCTGTTTTCTTTATCTGTAAAGCATAAAAAAGGTTCATTAATGTGGTATAATTACAAATAAGATCTGTAAACAGGAAACCATTTAGGAGGTTAAGAGCCACATATAGCAGAAAGTAAATTATCACACTCCATATATGTATGCACATGTGGTGTGTGACATGAGATAAAAGTCAAACTTTTGACTGATGCTGTTTATATAATGAATCTATTATATTTATTTTATTAGATTCTTTTACTGGTCATGTGTTGAGAATTCTGCAAGAGAGGGTACATGTTGGCCAAACCGTCTCCTATAAGCAGCTCGGTGAGATGGCAGGAAACCCAAAAGCTGCACGAGCAGTAGGCAGTATCATGAGGAGAAATCCGGTCAGTGTATTTATTTGTTGCATGTTATTGGATTCATTGTAAGTTAATTGATGATATTTGCTGAGTTTTCCTTTGTGTTTTACTTAGATTCCTCTTATTGTACCATGTCATCGTGTGCTGTGTAGTTCCGGTGCAGAAGGAAAATATATGGGAGGGAAAGGAGACCGTATAAAGATGTGGCTGCTGGCTCATGAAAAGCAGAAGGAATAACACACTGCTCATGTTTATAAAAAGTTGTTAATAAGTACCTGCAGAGGTGTGCCTAAAATATAAACCTCAATATGTGTGTAAAAAGATTGCTATATATGACCAAAATGGGTTGCCATTATTACTGATTGGGGCATTTTTAAAAGTGGTCACACACATACAATAAGTTATTGATCCAAAAAAAGTTGCATTAAGATACTTGCTTTGAATACACCAGTTTAATATTTAAGCATTCTATCAACCATTGGTTATGCTAGTATAATTTTCTAAATGTTCATAATTTTGCACTAGTTCACATTTCATCGTTCATCATGTTGCATGTCACATCTAACATATATCTATTGTGATAAATCTCATAAATATATTTTGTATGTAAAATATATATAGTACACACATAATAAAATCCATATCATTATTTGTCTTCTGTTATAAGAAACTATTCATTATGAGGGGAACATTTTCTTCTTTGCTGTTGTAGGTTTTTTTTTTAAATGTCATCAGACAGCTGTTCAAATAAAATGTAAAATTCATCTGAAATCACTGCATCGCTTCTTTATTGTTTTTGCGATGAAGGTAGAACTGAGGGGAAAAAATACAAAGATGAACTGTTTTACTAAATATTTTTTTACTCTTAAATATGAATTAATTCATTACCTTACTCTGTACTCTAATGATCATGACCACCACAAGGCTGCACCCCTAGACCATCTGAGCAATCAGGTATATGCGTCTAATAAAGTGCACAGTAAGACAGTGAGAGGACATAGTGTTTAAACTTCCAGTAAATGACCAGCACTGTCTGATCCAGTTGTACCAGCAATACACACACTAACACACCACCACATCAGATTTATAGAAGTGCTGAGAAATATACACCACCCTAATGTAATCCTCTGTAGTTCCTGAACATTGGGGGAAAAGGGGATAAACATAAAGTGCAGAAAAGCAATGGTACTGCAAGTTCTAATTGTAGAGGTACAAAAACACCTGTGTGGTAGGTCAAACTGGTTAGCTAGCACGCTTGCTTCTCAGTGCTGGCGATTCAGGTTAGAATCCCAATCTGGGTGGAATTTTCACACTCTGTATCCAGGTGGGTTTACTACAGGCCATCTGGTTTCCTCTCACAGTCCAAAAACATGGATTCAAGGTAAACTGAATGTTCTAAATAGCCCCATATAGTGTGTGTGTGTGAGTGATAAATTGGCACCCTGTCCTGGGTTTATCTGTCCGAAACCACCCTCCCTTCCCCTGTAGCTCTAGTAGAGGATTAAACAGAAGATAATAAATGAATGATTAAACTAATTAAACAATGAATATAGAAGAGGCTGAAAGGCACGTTCACCTCTCAGTGCTAGGGATTCCCGGTTCAAATCCCAATCTGGGTAGAGTTTCTCCCCATGTTCTCCCCATGTCCATATGAGTTTCCTCCAGGTTCTCCGGTTTCCTCCCACAATCCAAAAACATGGATCAAGGTCCATGGAATTCTCCAAAATTACCACTGTAATGTGTGTGTGTCTGTGTGAGTTAGGGTGTGCCCAGCGATAGATTGGCGCCCTGTTCTGGGTGTATCTTCCCAGCACCCGAAACGTTCTCCCCTGGATGGCATGGGGAAACTCCCCTCTACTATCCTCGTAGAGGATAAAGTGGAAGATAATGGATGGATGGATGTAAAAGGGGCCAGTGAGTTTCATTTAAATAATCATCTTAAAAACATAAAACCATAACACGGATGTTAGTAAATTGGGGGGGGGGGGGGGGGGGGGGGGGGGGGGGGGGGGGGGGGGGGGGGGGGGGGGGGGGGGGGGGGGGGGGGGGGGGGGGGGGGGGGGGGGGGGGGGGGGGAGGGCGCCAATCCATCGCTGGGCACACACTCACTCACACAGACACACTCTAAATTGGGCAATTTTGAGAATTCAATTAACTTGATCCATGTTTTTGGACTGTGGGAGGAAACCGGAGAACCCGGAGGAAACCCACGCAGACACGGGGAGAACATGGAAACTCCACCCAGATGGGGATTCGAACCGGGAATTCCTAGCGCTGAGAGGCGAATGTGCTAACCACTAAGCCACCGTGCCGCTGTTAGTAAATTTATAATAGAAATTATACTGTATATTGTTATGTTCCAATAAAACGGTCAGAAAAAAAATCTGAGAATACAGAAAAATCATAAATGGCAGGCAACCACGAATGATGAGAGAGCTCTCAGTTCTCACTAGTGTCTCTGTATTTAAAAAGAAAATATATTTGTATGCCCCACCCCTTTAAAATAAAATGTCAATATAAGTAAAATAAGTAACTAAAATGAAATATTTGTCCCTTTCCAAAATAACTGAAGTTTGACTCCATAGCTTAACATTAATAAATGAATAAAAACAGGGACGGTTTTATTGTTAGTTTTTTTATTTTTAAGAGGATGCGAGCATATTCACCGCGAAAGTGTAAATGTGCTAAGAGGCTACTGTTAACAGCTTGATTCTTTTCTTTACTCTTTTTTCTGCTTAGGTGGGCTGACCTTCTTTTGGATGTGTTTGCATGACTGACCCAGCAGTTGTGTCTTAAACCATTGTTCCTATTTTACATGTTCAGTTGAACCATTAAAACATATTGATTACATACTTTTAAACAGTCAGAATAAATTAATGCAATTAATGTCCATCCATCCATTATCTTCCGCTTTATCCTATATTAGGGTCTTGGGGGGTTCCCCATGCCCATCCAGGGGAGAACGTCTCGGGCACTAGGCAGATACACCCGGGACAGGGTGCCAATCTATCGCTGGGCACACTCACTATATCACTACTCTATATGGGGCAATTTGGAGAACTCAAATGACTTGATCCATGTTTTTGGACTGTGGAAGGAAACCGGAGAACCCGGAGGAAATCCACGCTGACATGGGGAGAACATGGAAACTCCACCCAGATGGGGATTCCAACCGGGAATCCCTAGCTTCGAGAGGAGAACATGCTAACCACTAAGCCACCGTGCCGCCTGCAATTAATGTCTTTTATGTTTAATAAATTCCAACAATATCAGTGCATTGCTTGTGTTTAGGCAAATAAGTAGTTTATAAAAGTTCTGATTGTGCGCTTATAGAACACGTCTTACTGACCACGATTCCAGAAAGCTGTAGAGCTGTGCGGATCGATACAAATATCGATAATATCGATACCAACGCTGGTATTGGTATTGAACAATACCTGTGTAAAAAGATCGATAATCGATAAGTTTTTTGTGCGCACGCCGATTTATCAAAGTCTATTCTCTGAGTCTGTAACGCTGATATCACTGTGGCACAGACACACACACACACAATATTTTTTTTACACTCTGTTCATTTAAGAAAAAACAAAATTGCACTGAAAGGAAGAAAATTCCTTTTTTATTGTTTTGCCTAAGAACAATTCTATTTGAAAAAAAGAAACAAAGAAAGAAAAAAACGTCTAGTGAGGGGAACATTTTTACTTTATATTTGTATTGTCGTTTCTCCTTTTGTACCTCAAAAATAAAAAAAAATTCTCAGGTTAAAGCAAACTTTGTTTTATTACTGTTCCATTGTTTATAAACAAAGATGTTGATTGGGATACATTATTTTGTTGTCACCCACAATGTTTGGCGAAATTCTATACTAGCTCTTTTGGATCAATGAAACTTAAATATTAAAAAGTATCGGTATCGGTATCGAATATCGCAATATTGGCCCTGTATTTACTTGGTATGCCCAGCGATGGATTGGCGCCCTGTCCTGAGTGTATCTGCCCAGCGCCCGAGACGTTCTCCCCTGGATGGGCATGGGGAACCCCACCGCGACCCTAATAGAGGATGAAGCGGGAGATAATGAATGAATGAATTTACTTGGTATCGGATCGATACCAAAATTCTTGGTATCGCACAGCTCTAGAAAGCTGGCGTTCCTCTACCCATGATGCACCAGAGCTACGTCATCAGTCGCAGGTCATTCGCTTCACTGCCGTCGCGTTTACACCTCAGACTGTTAGCATTAGCAGCAAGCTAGCCGCGCCTCCCCGAACAGCCGCGGTGTTAAAGCCGCGTCGCTTTCTGACGGAATGGAGTCTCACATGAAGAAGGAGGCTGAGAGCGTGTGTGTGCTATGCTGCCAGGACGTCGACATCTTCGCCGTGGGGAAGTGTGACCACCCGGTTTGTTACCGCTGCTCCACTAAGATGCGGGTGCTGTGCGAGCAGCGTTACTGCGCCGTGTGCCGGGAGACGCTCGATAAGGTATCGGCTCTGCCTCACCCGCTGCCCGGGCTCTCCGCGAGGCCTGCCCGGTTCGCCTCACCTGCACTTTATTACCCATCCGCTCAGCTAGTTCACTCTCAGATCTGCAGCTCAGCGAGGAAGTCGCGTTCAGCAAAGTTTGTACTTTAACCGCAGGTCATATCGCTAAGCTAGTCAGCCAGCTGCTCAATAAAGGGGGGCAGGACAGTTTTCCCCGAGCGTTTATCCAGTTTTAATGTTCGTGTGTTTAGAAGTCATCATGTACGACATAAGGGCGCTAGCTAACAGTTCCTTTTGGAACTTTGGAAAGTTTACTAGGGCCACTTGTGTGACGTTCGAATCAAAATGACCAGTTACTCCTTTGTTATTTTAATTCTTTGTTGTTATTCAACAACGAAGTTACGTTTTTGGCGTTTAAATGAACTTTGTATATAAAAGCTGGACATTTATGAGACGAAAAATAAGACATAATGGTGAACTTTGGCGCTTGCATTCCAAACAAAATATAAATAACTTTATCGACTCTTACACTACATTTCCATGAAGGAAAACGAGATCATTTATCTGCTTTTATGAGTTACATGTGACACACAATGTCACATTCTTATGTATATTGAATGTAAAATAGAAATCAACGTGGGGGGGAAATTATTTACACAATATTAGGAATTGTCACAGTCCAGCATTCCACTAACCACAAGTCCATTCAGAGAAGGGATTGGTGCATTGTATTTATATTGTTATTCTCACACAATGTACAATGTGACATGTTTTTCTGGTTGTATTGCCTACAATAATTACATAACAGGTCCATCACTGCTGCAGTCCAAAGTTGACTTTGACCTTTTAGTTGCTTTGTTGGGTCAGGATCTACCATGTTCATATAGTTTAGGGAGACCTCACAATTTACACAAGATTTTATAGTAATGTGAACAGTTTTCCTGTTTCTGACATGGATGGGAATTAGGACGCAGCAATAGTAAATTCTGATGATAGAATTGTTAACTAAATGCGTTAAATGTTAGCAAAAACACAGTGACTTTAATAAATAATCAAAAAAATAGAAAATATATTTGCACACCCCACCCCTTTAAAGTAAAATGTCAATGTAAGTAAAATAAGTAACTAAAATGAAATATTTGTCCCTTTCCAAAATAACTGAAGTTTGACTCCATAGCTTAACATTAATAAATAAATAAAAACAGGGACGTTTTATTGTTAGTTTTTTTATTTTTAATAGGATGTGAGCATATTCACCGAGAAAGTGTAAATGTGCTAAGAGGCTGCTGTTAACGGCTCGATTCTTTTCTTTACTCTTTCTGTGAGTACGTTTGGCTCTGATGCATTACACTGAATGAAAGCTAATAATGTGTACTAGTGATTTACTTAAAAAAGAATGCAGTGAATAGGAAAACATTAACGGCATTATTGAATTAGTCATTGTTCAGTATAAATTATTCAGTCTCTTACTAATTTGACCGAATACCAAAAGAGTCTTTCTTTTTATTAAAGTCAGTTGCACACTATCATCCCTAGTTTCTTTTTGTGTTGTACTTGAATTGGATGTTTTCTGTTTTTCCTCAGGTTGTTTTTGTGCGAAAACTGAAACCCTATTCTGCACTTCCTCATAATGAATATCAAGTTGAAAAGAAATACGACATTTATTTCAGTGATGGAAAAATATTTGCACAATTCAGGTTTTAATATTTTGTTCCTTTTTCTTTAGTTTTTCTAAAGTTTTTGTGACATTTTAATACATTTATCTTATTAATTTATGTAGGAAGATTTTGCTAGCTGAATGTATGCATTGTCCTGAGCCCAAAGTATTTTTCAAATTTGAGGAATTGGAACAACATATGAGGAAACAGCATGAGCTCTTCTGCTGCAAGTTATGTGCTAAGCATTTAAAGGTATAGTATTTCCCTATTGAGTTTTTCATGACTGGCAAACAGATTTTATTCAGTTTTTTGATGATGATAAACTCTGTCTACTCTTAAGATTTTTTCCTATGAGAGGAAGTGGTACAACCGCAAAGATTTGGCTCGGCATCGAACGCAAGGGGACCCAGACGATACTTCTCATCGTGGTCATCCGCTCTGTAAATTCTGTGATGACCGATACCTTGATAATGATGAACTGCATAAGCACTTAAGACGAGATCACTACTTCTGTCATTTCTGTGATGCAGATGGAGCACAAGAGTACTACAGGTACTTACTTCACTGTTTATGATTTCATTTGTACATGTCCTGTGTACATCCGCTTAAAATCTAACTCTGTTTGTGCAGTGACTATCAGTATCTTAAGAAGCACTTTAGGGAGAGCCATTATCTTTGTGACGAGGGACGCTGCAGCACAGAGCAGTTTACACATGCCTTTCGATCAGAGATTGACTACAAGGCCCACAAAGCAGCTGTTCACAGCAAGAACCGGGCTGAGGCGCGACAGAACCGCCAGATTGATTTACATTTTAACTATGCTCTCCGGCAGCAGAGGAGAAATGATGGTAAGTCTGAGGAAGAAACCAGTAGAGCCATGCTGTACCTTACCATTTCTATCTTGCCTTAACATTTAATGGCTTATTAGGTTTAGTCGCTGGTGACGACTATGAGGAAGTTGATCGCTTTAATAGACATGGGCGGAATGGAAGAAGCAGAGCCCCAGGGTTACATCAACATGTGAGAAGCTGGCGATATAACAGGTACGATTTTTGCGGTATAAAACATAGTTTCAGGTGTTCATTTCCTTTTTTGACCAATCTGTTGTAAACAACCCTGAAACCCATGATCTGTACTCACACATTGGCAGGCTCTAAACAGAGTTCTTGGCTTTGTTGGATAGAAACAGTCCATAAAGCCTAAACTACTACTGGATGCAGAGATAGAAAAACGATTCCAGTAAACTTTAATTTATAACATTCACTGTAACTAAAATTAATAAAAACTGCAAATATATTTTTGTTAATTCATAATGGAGAGTGAATACTCTGCATGAGCTGCTGAAAAAGCTGTACAAAACTGCAACAAGAAAATCCTTTCCACAGCCACTTAATACTGTCCACCAAGGATTAAGACTTTAGCCTTTAAAGCTTATAGAACATCACCAGTAAGCAGCCTATATGTGGAAACGGCTGAAACCTCCACCCAACACAAGAAGACAACTAGACTTTCCTACTATAAAAACTAAAATAAACAAAACACATTATTTAGTACTCCTGTAGGACCTCAAAAAGCCAACAAAAATACTTTAAAAATAATCAGAACGCTAACTACATGTTGGTTACTAATAAAACCTTTCCTACATAACCACGATAATTTTCCAAACCACAGGGATGGCTCTAAAACCATCAGTGTGGCAGCAGTCGCATCACAGTTTCTGGATACACAATCATGTCTCCATCTCACAGCAGAATTAAACTACATACAAGATGGTCTTAACCTGCTTAAATCCTGCTAACATTCCATGGATTTTTAGACAGTTCACTTCACTAACACCAAAATACTTGACAAAAGTAAGCAAAGTAAGCACACAAGGCCAGGCCACTTCTTGATGAATGATGAATATGTGGATAAAATTGTCCAGAAAAGGAGATAACCAAATGCCTCATTTTGCGTGATAACGCACAATAATTTCTCAAACAGATGGCAGGAAAAATGGAACAGTGAATCACATGAAATGTTATTTTAGAAATCATTAAAAAGAGACTCAACCACATTTACACAAGATGTCCCTCAAGGCAAAAATGCTTTATTTAACCAACTGAGAGAAAAAAAAAATTGAAAGCACCAAACAAAACAACTTCCACATCACCTAAATATAAGTTTCACCTGTGCATAATTGTGCTAACCAATCTTTGCCCTAATTAAAGATTGTATAATATTTTCTACAAACATACTTAAATAACTTTTATTTCACGTATAATGTGTCTTATTTGTCTCTTAACAAATAAGCCCTTATTAAGCTTGGCATTAGTTGTTCTTAGAAACACCTGTTTTGAATAAGGAAAACCTTCTCCTTCCCTGCTCATTGCTTTCACAAATGGTTTCATTAGCATCCCACATTTGAAGTGGAGGCCGAAATACATTTTTATCAAAATTTTTTTTTTTATTACGTCTATTAGTGATTCATATGCCTTGTTTTCTGTTTTGCAGTAAACTGATGATTATTCCACTGATTTAATTTTAGTGTATTGTGACATGACACAATATAACACAATGTATTGTGTGTGAAATCATAATATGCAAATAAATTATTTAAAAATTAAAGGTACAAGAGAAACTTTTAAGGTAATTTTCAGAAGCTTAAAGTATTACAAAAACTACATTTACATTTGGTCATTTATTGGACGCTTTTATCCAAATCGACTTACAAGGTAAGCACAGGGTTAATCACAGTGCCCCCTGGAGCAATGAGGGTTAAGGGTCTTGCTCAAGGACCAACACTGGTAACTTCAGTGGACCTGGGAAGTAACTAGCCATTACTTTCCATACTAGTAATACTAAACTAAACATTTTATTTAACTTCAATATGGGTTAAGCTGACTGTCATATTAGTTGGTAAAAAAAAATGTATTGAATTTTTGTTTGTGTTCAGAGAAGATGAAGAGAGGGAAGTAGCGGCTGCTATTCAGGCCTCACAGGCTGTCCACCGACCAGAGGAAACAGTCAGTCGAAGTCAGATACATGAGAAGGCCATTCAAAAACCACGCAAAGAAGAGAAAATGGAAACAGATGAGTTAAGAAGCAACAGGGGGCCAGTCAAACCTTCTAGTGACATGCAAGGTGAAACCCGTGTTTCGACAACATTATCATGTTTTTTGAAAGCTGGTATCAAGTACTACAGTCCCTGACGCAAGTTCTGTCGCTTATCAATGTTGTGGAAACAAAAGCTTATAACCTGACTTTAAATTCATCTATTGGTTTTAGAAATGACTCATATGAAAGCTGAAACCCTCCCAAATGGGATTTATTTTACGAAAATAAATTTGCTTCACTGCAGAAATATTGATCATTTTAATGAATACAAAGGTCAGATTTTGGCAAGATAAAAGTTTTGTCGCCTTGTCATATAATGCACCCAATCCTTGTTTACAGCCTTACCTGTGATCACTAATTGATTGGTTAATTAGTGGGTGTGTATAAAAAGAACTCCAGTACCCCAGACCTTCACTTGCATTGCAACTTGACCTCTGACAACATGCCAAAAATCCATCCTGTGGCCAAAGCCTTGATTATAAAGACGCTGAAGACCAAATCCACTGCAGAGGTGACATTTAATGTGTCTCAGCGTCAAGCACAAAAAATTAAAAAAAGATTTGAAGAGACTGAAGATGTTTTTGACAAGCTCAGGTTCGGCAGACCCCACAAGACAACTGCTCGGGAGGAACATTTGTTGGTTAGAAAATCCAAAGCCAGTCCCTCTTCCACTGCAGCAGAGCTCCACCAAAGCCAGTCCCTGGCCTGGTCACCTCAAGTCCCTGTGTCAACTAGAACAGTTTTTAGGATTCTGTCTCGAAGTGGCCTCCATGGTCGAATCAGTGCCTAGAAGCCAGCACTAAACAAAAGGCAGGTAAAAAAATGTGTGGCATTTGCCAAGGCCCATAGCCTGCTAAATGGATGGACGCTGGAAAAGTGGCAGAAGTTGGATTTCTCAGATGAATCTTCAGTTGAATTACACCACAGCCGCCGCAAATACTGCAGGAGGCCTACTGGAGCCTGTATGGATCCAAGATTCACCCAGAAAACAGTCAAGTTTGGTGGTGGAAAGATCATGGTGTGGGGTTACATTCAGTATGGGGGTGTGCGAAACATTTGCAAGGTGGAAGGCAATATCAATAGCCTAAAATATCAAGAAGTATTAGCTACATCTTACATTTCCAATCATAAAAGGGTTCAAATTTTTCAGCAGGATGGTGCTCATACATCCATCTCTACATCAAAGTTCCTCAAGGCGAAGAAGATCAAGGTGCTCCAGGACTGGCCAGCCCAGTCACCAGACATAAACATCATTGAGCATGTTTGGGGTAGGATGAAAGTGGAAGCTTGGAAGACAAAACCAAAGAATCTTGAACTCTGGGAGGCATGTAAGACTGCTGTTCCTAATGGCTTCGTCAATAAATTGTATGAATCATTGTCGAACTGCATGGATGCAGTCCTTCAAGCTCATGGAAGTAATATATTACAACATTACAACATATTAAATATGGCTCTAATAACACCACAACGTCATTCACTAGTGTTATGAAGCATATCTTTGTATATGAAGTGAATCATTTTTTTTTATTTTGACATTACTTTCTGTGGGTGACAAAACCTTTGTCTTGCCAAAATCTGACCTTTCTGTGTTCATTAAATGATCAATATTTCTTCAGTGAAGCAAATTTATTTTGGTAAATTAAATCTCATTTGGGAGGGTTTCAGCTTTCATATGAGTCATTTCTAAAACCAATGGATGAATTTAAAGTCAGGTTATAAGCTTTTGTTTCCACAACATGGATAAGCGACATAACTTATGTCAGGGACTGTATGGCGTGAATACAGTGTTTTAAACATGAAGCACACATTACTGACACCTAATGTACATTCATATTCCATTCATACTGATCATTTATATATTTTTAGTCAGTTTATGTTACCTTACAGGGCAACATCTTTGTCTGTCTTAAATAACCAAACAACAAAAATCTTTAGCAGTATTGTTTAGCTAAAATTGATTTGTGTAGGCATCTGGAAACTTTTGAAGATGATACTATTCCCACAGGCTACATATGTACTATTGACTGTATATGTATAATGTATATTTTGTATATTTTTTTTAATGTATATTTTTCTTTATCGTTAGTGACAGTATAGTGCATATGGCCATAGGGACGAATATATGGATAAAGGAATTTTGAGCACCCATGGCCAAGTGACTAAATCTGTTGTTTCTATTTTTCTAGAGGTAATAAACGTACTCAGTAACTAATAATGTAATAGGTTTAGCTCTAATGCATAGTCAAAGTGTCTTGCATGTTAAAAGACAAATCTTCTGTATGATTTGTACAAAAAGTTATACTTTACAAAGCCATAAGTAACGATGTCTTAACAATAGCAGTTTACTTTAACACATCAAGTTTGATTCCCAGTTGGGGCAAAATAAGTGTTTCTTTTGTGTGCAGTCTTCATTACCATACCAGTGTGGGTGTTCCATAGGTGTTTTGGTCTTGTAAATTAGTTAGTTTGTCATTAATAATTGGTGCTAAGATTTACTGAGAAAATGATATCACACACAAAAGGATGTCAGCAAATGTCTTTTGGAGGATAAACAATCAAAGTGTGTGTTTACAACTACACAAGTTTCCTTAATATATTTTCTTGATCTATATTTTCAATAATTAGGCCAAATGAAGAATAATGCTTCTCGAAAAAATGAAGATTTTCCAGTTTTAGGAGCTGGTGCACTACCAGCACCACCTGTTCAGAGGTAAGTTATGTAAAAATATATTCATTAATATAACAGTGTGTTCTGTATGTTACAACTCAACGACAAATTTTATTGCAGTGTGATCAAACCTACTCCCGTTTCACTAAAAGAAGATGATTTTCCAAGTCTAACGCAATCTGGTACAGTGGCTTCAGCTCCAATGACTCCAGTTTACACAGCACAATCTAGAAAACAGTCTTCTTTCCAGGAAGAAGACTTTCCAGCACTTGTTTCAAAGATCAAACCCAGTAAGCCACAAGACAACACAAAATCTGCATGGTCCCAATCTGGAACCAAGTCTGTGGTACTGGGCAGTAAACCTGTAGTGTTATCAACAAAGGTCGCTTCTATACGATCTGCCACTGTGTTTTCAGCTAGTGACCCACCACCGTCTAGTACTGTTTCACAGGCTCTTCCATCCCGTCGAAAGAAAAAGCCTACACCTTTAGAACATGCTAAGGCACCATCCAAATTGAAATCTCCAGCCCAATCAGATGATGACGATCCACATAGTGGTAAAATGCCCCAAGAGATCCATGCTGCCCCAACGATGCTGGAGATCTCCTCTCTGCTTACTGTGAAGCCAGACTCCACACAGCCAAGTGCCAAATCAGGGAAGAAGAAAAAGCCTGCTTCCAATGCCCCATCTAGAACTTCAACTCAAAGTGTTGAATTGGTAACCACTGGGGCTCACAAAGAAAATGTGCCTGAAGCTAAGCCACTGGATAGCAGCATCCCTAAATGTCCTGCAGTATCCAAATCTAATGCGTTTTTGAATGGATACATGGAGAAATCACCGGAAATGACTTCCAACACTGAAGAATCTCCTGCCCTAAAGAAACCATTGGTGTCTGATCTTTCAGTTGGTTCTGAGGAAGAAGATTTCCCGGCACTTACTTCTAGGAAACCCCCACCAGGTATGACCTAATTAATTAGTTTAATACTAAAATCAGTTTCATTATTGACTGCTGTCTTTGTTTGTATATTAGGTTTTAAAGGCACATTTCCATTAAAGAGCACTCAGGATGTACCGTCTCCACCTCCTGGTCTTGGTCCTCTGGTTAGCAAACCACCTCCAGGATTCACTGGCATTCCACTTAATAGTAATGTAGTGGACTGTTCTGTAACAGGGTTTAACAGGTATGCAACAATGAATTTATTTATTTTTGGTAAAGCAATGATCCTTTTGTCCGATTGGTTAATAATATTTTCCTCTATTGCTGTGATTTTTATTTCAGACCATTAGCCACTTTTGGATCCTATCATATGCCTGAAAACTTTAAAGAAAGGAACATGGAGCTAATTCAATCCATAAGGAACTTGCTTCGAAATGATGAATCAAAGTTTAATGAATTTAAAAACTACTCAGGCCAGTTCAGACAGGTAACGTGTTAAGATTTGTATTTTTGCAGAGGCTGACATAGTGGTGGTGGTGCCATGTTTAGTGCATTTACTTCACAGTACAAAGACGTTAGAATCAATTCTCAAATAATTTTTTTTTCTTTCAGGAGGTCCCATAGTCTAAAAACTTGCTAAAAGTCAAATTGTGAACATTAAATTGTACCTTGTAAATGTGTGAGGACATGTGTGCAGTTTGCATTTCTGTAACGTGAGCTTGGGATAAAGCTGAATATGGGATATTCAGAAATTTATAAAGCCACATTTGACTTCGCAACATTACTGTTGGAAGGAAATTTGGCCCATGCTGCTTTGCAATGTTATTATTCATAGCTCTCTCATGCAGTGATTCTGCATTGAAAGTGGAATTCAAAATTTCAATGTAGTTTCGATGTCCGCTGACTTAAAAAAGAAAAAAAAAGGTTCCATTATGTTTGTTGGCAGTCTGGCAGTTTGTGGTGAGACATTGCATGACTGTGCTTTAGGTTTCTTCTGTGTAACAGTGAATTTCACATTTCATGCAGGTGAAACCCTCCCAACTAGTCACTTATTTAATAATTATTTCATTAGGAAGGTGATTTACCTGACTTTTCTTTTCAAAATGCTTGTTTACTCTTCTATATAAGGTGTTTGTTTACTCTTCTATCACTTTTTTGTGTACATAGTTGACATTTATTCTTAATGTCATTTAGTGTTTAAATGTTTCATTCAAATGGATGCATGAGCGAAAGTATCGGTGTACAATCTCCCTCCCTATCTGATCCATTTTGTTCACACAATTAACAGTTGTATTTTACTTAAGGTTTTACAAGTGAAAACTGATGTGCTGATCCATCACTATACAGCTATTTTTTCCTCATGCACAATGTTTAATTTGAAGCCGAATAATATAATATGAGGTTTGGTTTCACCTTTCACGTAATCAAATAAAAAAATTAAATAATCTCTCATTTAAAAGGAAAAAAAAAAGGGTTGTACATTTTGAATGCTTATTTTAATATCTCATTTCTTTTACCAGAGCCTAATCACTGCTGCCCAGTACCACCAAAGCTGCCATAATCTGTTGGGTGACAACTTCAGCAGAGTTTTTAATGAGTTGCTGGTTCTTCTCCCAGACACACAAAAACAGCAGGAGCTTCTCACTGCCCATGCAGACTTTAAGGCCTCTGAAAAACAGCAGCCAGGTGTTCCAAAAACAAAAAAAAACAAAAAGAAGGCCTGGCAAACATGTACCTCGAATAGCAACATAGAGCTGGACTGCCACGTGTGTCCTACCTGCAAGCAGGTACTGGCTTTGAAAGACTGCATTGACCATAAAGCTTTACACAATGGGGATGATGACTTTCCTTCACTTCAGGCAATAAGCAAGATTATTAGTTAACTGCCAAGAAAAGGGCCACTACACAAACACATGGACTAATGTTTTTCCAGAGACAACAATATTTAAGATGACGAGGGATCATTTAAATTGCAGCGCTACAGTGTGAGATTCAAAGTTTGGAGCACAGTTTAGAGATTGTCTGGTTGAAACTTGCTTTATTTCCAGCTTTATCAGGTATATTGCAGCACTGACATACTGAATACCCAGGACTACATTATTTATCAGAGGTTGGATCTTTTCTCTTTGCAAATTATTTCTAAATGGCTAAATATAAAAGAACGGTCAGGGCTATACCTTGTTGAAGTATGAATAACATGTTTACTTTAAAGTGATATTATTCTATATTCCATTTGACTAGTTTTCACTTTTTTGCTGGAATCTCATCAGGTTTTCCCCCGTGCTTTTGGGCATTCTTTTTTCTACTTCTGTAATCCAGATAGAAAATTTCTACATAGTTCATTATAAAATTTATCAGCCATCAGAAACATTGCTCTGTTTCTGAATTTAAGAAAAAATACAAGGGTGGCATTTGTCTGATTATAATGGACATCACCTAGATAAATTTGTGCAAGTGCCAAAAATAAAACATGACCAGCAACAAATACTTTTTTTAATATTTACAGGACTTTTAATATAACAAACCAACTGAACAAAGCTCTTTATGCACGTTTTCCTTTTCTACTTTGCTAAACATACTGGCATGACTGATCAGCACTTGTTTACATTCTCACCTTTAGCCTTTGGCTTTATTAATGAATGTTTTCTTATTAACAGTTATTGCATCATGATGGTGTTTGGAGTTCATCCAGATGTAACAGTAGTAAAAATCAGCTGAATAAGCTGATGTTAAATTTAGAAAAGACTTATTTATAGAGCCCTACAGGTTTAATTTCATACTACTGAAATACCAGTTGGTCCTGTTTTTGTGCAACAAGGGGGAAATGGTTAATGATGCTATACCGGTGGTCCTTTGATACTAGTAAGTGTGACTGTTGTACTGCAACATGATTTATACTGTTGTACATGGCAGTGAAAAAACGTTCACCTACAGATTAAAGAGTAATAAGAACTCAGTTGGTCTCTATAAATTGCAAAATGCACCCACATTTTTGCCTTTAAATTGTTATACTTGTTACTTCTCATGAAAAAATAAGGTTTTCATAAAAAACATTTGTTTATTATTTTCATAATGTCATATCTGCAATTCAAACACATTTCTTTTGACAACAGCGAGACTTATAGTGAACAGTATTAACATACAGAATGGGCTGATGCTCATGTTACAGCAGAACATGATCAGGAAGGTTTTTTTTTTTTATTATCTTTAGCTCCCGTGCAAATGTAATGGGTCATAAAAACATGAGCAAATATTAATTTATTTAAGTGATTGTGTCCAATATTGTTCTACCAGTTACCCACCATAGTGTCATAACATAACTCCCTCTGTTCTGTGGACCATTAAGTATTTTTGTGCAATGTCAGTACAGGAAACACAAAAACCAGGTCACTTTTACAAACGTACTCCATTTACACATCATGTATAGAATTACACTCATTACTGCGTAGGCTTCCTATCTGAGAACACAGAAACATTAGGAATATTCTACCACGTATTGGACGAAGCACTGAAGTTCACCAAACGTTTTAACGATATCTGACTGAAAAAAATATCTACTGTTCAGCTAGGGTTTGACTGGAGGTTTTTTTTTTTAATTATTAATTTTTACATCTTTAGCTAATGTTTCATGCAGGGTTCTATTTTAGGTCAGTGTATGTTTCTATGCTCTACTGTCTTTATTTTTCCAACACTCAACTTTTCCCCACACATTAAGGACATTAAAAATAAATATTGGGACTGCTTCAGGCGCAGGAACCTGAGGAGAATTCAACCGTTTAGTACTTAGACTGATTTAATCATGAGAAATTTAGCCTCTTGTTTGTGTAAGTTGTGGCTTTTGATTAGCTGGGAAACGAGGGCTTAAATTCTTTGGCTTTTGGAAATTTTAAATGGCTTTTTGATACCATTTCCGTTAATCAGCCCCCTGTTTTCAAAGCCAAAATCTTTTTTTACCGTTATAACGCACTTAATGCCTCTTCTAAAATATACAGATTAACACACTGAACATGGCAGTATATGTCTGTATCGAGACTGCAATGTTGCTTGCTCCTACAGTAGTGTCTCTTTAGGTTGCCCTTTGGAAGAGAACCTGTGATGAATTGGCTGCTTTTCTTTTTTCTTTTAGATAACTTTCATACTTTAATATACTTGTATTTTAAAATATTGCACTCCATATTTTCTTACTCTATAGACACTTGCCCTTCCATTTCCAGTAAGGTTTTTTTTCCCCCTGCTGCATGACTGCTCATTAAGTACATGGTGCATGCATTTTTCCTTACTTACATGTCAGGTATACCATATCTTTACTATTTCATTCTGGCCTCAAAAGTCCTTTAACACTTCTTTAAAATTTACTTGGCTGTAGTCAGAGAAGGAGAGCGATAGTCTGTCCCACTTTCCAGTGTTTGCTGTTCTTTATAATTATTTATTTTATTTTTGTTCAGCTTATCCAGATAACTTATGCTTCAACTATCCATATAGACCCAAATGAAATCACAATCAACAAACTCCGGTACAGAAGGTCACAGCACAGCACTACCTATGAACACTGTCACACCACGTCTGCTTGAAGAAAAGCCAAAGCCTTCATCTGCATTCACACTTGCTTTGTGTTACATTGTACATGAATCCTAAATGGCACCTGTTTAGTAAATTGGCACCTGGTAGGTCGGGGCATTGGAGTCCAAGTTCTCAGTAAAGGGTGGGCTCTGGTATGTGTCGGTGGTCTCTGTACTAGGCTTGGTGGGATATGGCTGAATGGGTTGGTTGCCATCCAAATGCTCCGTGGTAAAGAGGGACATGTCTGTTCCCAGAAGGTATTTCTGCACTGCCTTCACAGCCAGTCCAGCCTAAAACAGGTTGTAACAGCATTAACAGCTTGTAATACACTGTTAAAGTACCTCAAATTGAAATTTACACCATGGCCCTATTTTCCCATTGTTTTGTGTTTGAGATATTTGGGACAAACCTGATCAAAATCAATTCAGTAATCAGTTAAAACATCAATGCTAGCAATAACAGAATGGCTGATTAATAGAGACGCATGAACAACATTCATTTGTACACTTGTAATTTTTAACCTGCTGATCCTAATCAGGGTCATGAGCATACGGCCACAACACCTCCCAGACAGACACATCTGGGCCAATTTTGTAATTGCCAAATCACCTACTAGCTTGTTTTTTGAGTTTGAGGAAACTGGAGCTCCTTGCTGTGAAGTAAGATCACAAACTGCTTCCCATTCTCATGATGGGAGAACATTTATCAAGGTAAACATCAAGTTAATTTTGCCAATAATGTTTTTATAATATCAGAATAACATTAATCCTAATAACTAAGGGAAAAGTAGAACATTACTGTTTCTGCAGTCTTACTTCCTCTTTTTTTGTCAAAGAAGCAGCGTTTTAATCAGACCATACTAAACCATAAACACTGAAATGTTTTTTTTAAAGTACTAAAAAGTAATTTAAGAATTTGTGCAAAAAAACCTACTTTTTTTCACGTATTTGGTAGAATAATTAAAAGATTTGTGAGACAGCCACAATCATTAAAATTGTGAATAAATGTGGTATTATTATAAATATGATCTGTAAACAGTAAACCACTTAGGACATTAAGAAAAGCATATAGCATGTAATTTACAGCATTGTATATGTGCAGTCCAACATAATATAATATCGGAAATTTATAATATTAAGTCAGAATCCCCCGTGCACTCTAACTTATTTCTTTTTAATCCTAGTAAAATACATCTGCGGGTAAAAACAACCAAATCATGTCATTAAGTGTTTTAAAGTTAACCAACCATACTATTTTATGTTGTTAATTTCCAAAAAAAAAATGAACATAACAATTTATGTATTAGTATGAGTGGATTTACAACATTAGGCAACTTGAGATTTATCCATTTGGTGTTATGAGAAGAAAATGCTATTTTTATTTCCCCTTAGCAGACTGCATACAGAATCTAGAGCAATCTTGAGTAACTAAGGTAGGTCAAAGTGTTATTCTTAGACAATTTCCTTGCTGTCTCTTTCTACAGTTATTTGAGCAACTACATTCTTGCTTTTTCAAACAATTTGTGCTAATTAATTAAGTACATTTTCTTATACCAATGTATGCAATACTAACCCAGATAAAAATGGAAAAGAAGGAGAATGTAATGGCAGCTCTGGCAGCATCAGCACCCTGATTCAATGGCAGTTCATCTGGTGTGGTGCGCTGCCACTGATTAGCCAAGAAACAGAAGCACACGAACCACAGGAAGGCCCATAGACCTGGAGAATAAATGCAGACAGGCTAAATATGAAGTGCATCAAAAGACTTCCACCTACTAAAGTGATTTAAACGTGCATACACTTTGGGCACAGTGTAAATAGGTCGCTTTTGCAGCTATGATGGCTTTCAATATTTTGCGATGTGTAATAATTTTGACCAAACAAGCATTAGTGAGGCACTGTGCTTGTTTTTATATATTTGAAGAGATGGGACTGAATGAAACAATGGCATTTAATGTTTATCCCAAAACATTTGTTTTGTATGTATGTGAAACTTTAGGTTAATTTACCTGAAAATCCGATATCCAGCATGACTGCCTTCTTCCTGTCTTTAATGCTGCTAATTTGTTGGAATTTTATGTCAAGTGCTAAAAAGAAAATGCAAGCCAGAAAGGCTATGAGCCCAATAGTTACTCCAAAGTTGCAAGCGTCATTGTTCCTGTTAAAAATGCAGTAGAGCCTCTCACTTCCGATATTGACATAGCCTTCATTTATTATTGAGGCAAATACCACCATTGAAAAGATCTGGGGGTGAAAAAAAAGTAGGATTAATAAGACAATGTCACAAGTTCAGAAATATTTCTAAAAGCAAACATTTGCTCTAAAACTTCCCAATAGTAACCCAAATATATCTGCAAAAAGACAGCGAAATGACATCATGATCTTTATGTATTTGAAAAATTACTACAACTTCAGTGGTCGTCAGTCATGAGCCTCAACTGACTGCCAAAGGAACCAGAAAAATGTAGCATCCAATTAACAAACCTAAAGTAAGGGTGGGTCATTTGGATGGGTATAACCACTAAGCATTGACCTCTTTAAAAACCTTAATTCATCCTTAACTTTTAATCTAATTGTTTCACTTTCTGACTGTGTATCTAGTAAGAACCTTACTGTAACTTGTGAAAAGTCATTCTAATGTGGCATAAGAATTTAGAAGGTAAGAAATCTGGCAGTTTCCTTTATCAATACTTTGTCTTCAACTTGTTACAAAGTGATTTGTGCCTTTCCGCATTATGAAAAATTCCAACAAATTTTACTTGAATTCAGTATGGAAGTTCTATCAGCATCCACTAACTGGAGTGATTCTAAATGGGATTTTCTCTTAATTCTTGTGTGTCATATATCACATTGAAGTAGAGAGCGGCATGGTGGCTCAGTGGTCAGCACATCCGCCTCTTAGTACTAGGTTCGAATCATAATCTAGGTGGAGTTTTAATGTTCTCTCCATGTCCACTTGGGATTTCTCCAGTTTCTTCCCACAGTCCAAAATTATGGATTCAAGGTGAATCGGTTGCTCTTAATTGCCCCTATATAGTGTGTGTCTGTGTGCGTGTGTGCCCAGAGATGGATTGCTCTCCATTGGATGGGCATGGGGAACCCACCCCCAAAAGAGGTTTATGTGGAAGATAATGCGGCACAGTGGCTTAATGGTTAGCACGTTCGCCTCTTAGCGCTAGGGATTCCAAGGTTCAAATCTCCATCTGGGTGGAGATTCCATGTTCTCCCCGTGTCCGCGTGGGTTTCCTCCGGGTTCTCCGGTTTCCTCCCACAGTCCAAAAACATGGATCAAGTCAACTGAATTCTCCAAATTGCCCTATATAGAGTGTGTATGTATGAGTGAGTGTGTGCCCAGCGATGGATTGGTGCCTTGTCCTGGGTCTATCTGCCCAGCGCCCGAAACGTTCTCCCCTGGATGGGCATGGGGAACCCCACCGTGGCCCTAATAGAGGATAAAGCGGGAGATAATGAATAAACGAATAATGAGATTAGAGTAAACATTAGACTAAGCCTAGCAGATAGATGAATATTTTTTAGAATGTAAGGTTACTTATATTATTATTTAATATATGATATATAAACATTTTATATCAATATGCCTATATAATTATTCATTTGCTGATGATTACTAATATTACACTATCCTATTACATTTGAATACATATTGAACCCATGGTTATAGCAGAGCAGAAGGACCATTTTATCTTTTGTCCACATGGTTGTTATTTTTGTACTGATTTGTGAGTCAATTGGAATGATGATCCAGAATATAAAGACTGCAGAGCAGGCTACAGTGTAGATGCCGCTGGCTCTGCTGCTCTGGAATAAAGCGGCAGGTGAAGCGGCACTTAACGTCCGAAACACAGGCTCCAGCAGGCCTTTTCATAACGTCATATATCTTATTATAAAGCCGCATTTCAAATGTAACCTTTCGCCCATATCCCTCCCAACATTACCGCCACATTGTTCTCATCTGCAAATGCATGAAGTCTTAACTGTAAGCGTTTGTTGATTTGTATCGTACGGTATCTGAGGACACTGATCGCTGTCCTGACATCAACACGTCAACGTATTTACACACCGCCAACCCAAAACAACCCAAAATAACACATGTCTTTAAAGCATCATCACTGAGACTCTTACAGCACGCGAGCTTTACGCGTAACGACCAATTTTCAGCGCGTCATTAATGGGAACCGATCAATCAAGTCATTCGGCTAAATAAGACTCACCCAGGCTAATATTCGAAGAATTGTCTGCGGCTGTTGAAAAAACGAGAACGGGTCGAATTCAGCCCCAGCTCGTCCAGCGCCGAAAGACCCCACTTCATCCATTTTCCCTCTGTGATGACTGAGGATGAGGAGGATGGATGAGGTTACGAGATTCCGGATGAATTCACACACACGCCTCCTGCACGGCCGCTCCGAGCGCGCGCTCACTGAGTGCTGCCCCACCACCACCACCCAACAGAAGCACTAGCACCCAACACCCGCACCACCACCCAACCACCGCGCCACTACCCAACAGCAGCACCACCACCCAACACTCCGCATCACCACCCAACAGCAGCATCTACCGGCTGCACGCTGTGAGGAAAAACAACAGCCATCAGCATCAAGCTCCTTAGTCAACCAGATACTCAAAACACAGCGCGCATCCACACTTGAGGCAGTTCAGCTATATGTACTCAATATAACAGGGAGTTTTTTCTTGCCACTGTTGCTTCGGCTTGCTCTTTGGTGGTTTAGATGCTTTTCATTCTGTAAAGCTGCTTTGTAACAATGTACTGTTGTAAAAAGCGCCATATAAATAAATTACTTGAACTTGAACTACTCGGCCAAACAGATGTAGACATCGCATCTCATTATTTTTCACTTAATCCTATGCTAATGTCACAGAGGGGTTCCCCATGACCATCCAGGGGAGAATGTTTCAGTGCTGGTTTCAGTGCAGACACACACACACCTAGGACAGGGCGTCAATCCATCACTGGGCACACACTCTATGATGGGGCAATTTAGAGCAGGTTAACCACATTCAACTATTCTATTATTACATGATTATATTGTAATATTGAAACCGTGCAAACTGTCCAACAGGATTAGGTGTCCACATAGGGTAGCATAGTGGTTAGCAAGTTCACCTCTCTGTGCTGGGAATCCAGGTTTGAATCCGTGTTCTCCCTATGTCCACATAGGTTTTTCCAAATTCTTCGGTTTTCTCTCACAATTGGCTGCTATAGGATTATCCCTATATAGTGTATGAGAGTGTGTGCCAAGCGTGTCTGCGTGAGTTTCCTCCGGGTTCTCCGGTTTCCTCCCACAGTCCAAAAACATGGATCAAGTTAATTGAATTCTCAAAAATTGCCCCATATAGAGTGTGTCTGTGTGAGTGAGTGTGTGCCCAGCGATGGATTGGCTCCCTGTCCTGGGTCTATCTGCCCAGCGCCCGAGACGTTCTCCCCTGGATGGGCATGGGGAACCCCACCGCAACCCTAATAGAGGATAAGCGGGAGATAATGAATGAATGAATGAATGAAAATGGATGGATGGAATTTAAAGCAGCTACTTCATCTTGAATCCATGTTTTTGAAACTGTGAGTGGAGACCAAAGAACCCGGAGGAAACCAACGCAGTCACAGGGAGAAACTCCCATGATCGGCATTTGAAACTGGATCCCCAGCGCAGAGAGGTGAATTTGTTAACCACTAAGATACTGTGCTGTCCTATGCAGACACGGAATCCTTTAGGGTATTTTGCAGTTTTAGTATTACGAAATAATAATTGTGTAATAATTAAATTACCGACTGAGTTACATATTTATGTTATAAGCTTATCCTAATTATGAATCATGTGAGAGACTTTGAAACCATCTGCATACTTAAAAACACCCTCACACACACATTTACACCATGGGGTAATATTTTTAATTTTCTGCACATATCTGGATAAGGCACTAAGGAAGGAAGTTAACGAAAGATTATTAAAGTTCACACAGGGACCCTATAATGGCAGCCAGAGCTGCCATTACATTCTCCTTCTTTTCCATTTTTATCTGGGACCCTATCCTTACTGATTGGGAATCAAACCCCACAAACCTTGATTCTTTTTGCAAAAAAGTAGGTTTCTACGGCATACAGAATAATTATTAACTCCATGTATTAAACACTTCTACAACTGTTGTGGAATAACATTACAAAAAGGCTTTCTTAATTGAAAACTGTCATAATGCACCAATAAATATGCAGGTATACTAATCTTTATTATGATTCTTTTAATTTAATCAGGAACAGGAATACAAATACTAGTCAGCAGGTATTAAATTATATATAGATCCTCATAATTTACAAACCTTATTTGGGCAAAAAAAAATCATAATTACATTGTGTGGCAAACACAGAAGGTCAAAGATAAAAAAAAAAATAATTATAAAAAATTTTCTTGTTTGACATTTTTGAATGTTAATCACATGAGCCGTCTTTCCAGCCATCCCTCCATCGCTCATCCACTTTGCTGCAGTCAAATTCTGGCTTTCCTAACCGAACGTTGATGCCATTATGGAGATGACACAGCCACTGTGAGAGATTGTGACGGTTGCTAGTGTCTGGCTGGTTTGTCCTTAATCTATCAAGAGATAAAAGATAATGCAGTGTATTGAAGTGTAACAAAACATCAGTTGTGTTTTATCAAAGTGTTGATATCAGTAACAATGCAAGAATTATATACTCACATCACACATGTCTTACCTTGTTCTTAAATCCTCAGCGCATTCTTCACATGGGAAGAATTTTGAAAACAGATTGATAAACTGTGTCATCTCTTGCTGTTGCACTGTTGTCGGTGCATCCGGATAGTATGCTGCCATAGTGTGAAGTAAAGACCACGAATTCCTTCCAAGTTCTTGTCTGTCTAAAGGGCACTCCATGAAATTCTCGAGTTTCTCACTTGTAGCTTGTTCCTAATCACACATTATGATGTTTAGATGACTGAATAAAATACGCCATACATTTAAAATGTAACTGTTAATCTCAACTAAAGCCATAATGTGAACATAAATGTATGCAGACACTGTAGGTGGATGGATGTCCATTTTGTCTTTAGTCCTTAAAAGAATCATTCATAAGCATTTATAAACTTCTAATTACAAACAGAGTGCTGTGATCACAAAGTGATTCAATACATTAAAATATGCAATTGGATATGATTATTCCTTAAAATTGATTTTTAATTAATTTGTTTTACTGTTTCAGATTAATGTTTGTGTCTGTATAACTCGCATGATTGTATGCTGTCCTGATTTGTAGGCAGAATTGTTGAAGTGTCCTTTTGGATTTAGATATTTACACAACAATTACCATTAAATATTGTATTAGTCTTGAGATACAAATTTAAATGCTGTGCTATAAAACAAATAAGGTTTGTGTAAAGTTTCAGATTTAGGAATCTCATGACTAATATTTGATTAAAATAATGTGTCTCAAAGTCAAGAAAGATAAGAGTTTTTGTGTTTATTTAATAAGGGACTAAATTGCTAATGTGTGACCTATAGTCTATAGTCAGATGACAATAAAGTAAAAACAGAATCCCTCTAAATAATCTGGAATAAATTTTACTTTTCTTTTCTTTCACTGACTGCAAGTTTTTCAGGTCCTGCAAACCAAGTCTAAATGATCACTTCTCCAACACCATTTCATTAGGACTAGATACTTATTGTTAAGGCCCTAGAAAATAAAATTAAAAAAAGTTGTCTCATAATGCAACCCCTCTATAATCAACCTTAGAATGAAGCATCATTGACAAAAAATATGTTTTTAGAGAGAGCAGTTCTAAAAACTTATTTGAGAGGAAGGTCATCAGGGACCATTCACCCCCCCCCCAATATAACTATAAGTGAATCAGACAGCAGCACCATAGTGACACTGCAAAAATGTCCAGCCTGTAAACATATAAGGAAATGACTGACATAGTGTAATAACATAGAGTGTGATGCAATAAGGTAGATGTGTTTAATATTCATTCATTCATTATCTCCTCCTTTATCCTCTATTAGGGTCGCGGTGGGGTTCCCCATGCCCATTCAGGGGAGAACGTCTCGGGCGCTGGGCAGATAGACCCAGGACAGGGCGCCAATCCATCGCTGGGCACACACTCACTCACTCACACAGACACACTCTATATGGGGCAATTTGGAGAATTCAATTGACTTGATTCATGTTTTTGGACTGTGGGAGGAAACCGCAGAACCCGGAGGAAACCCACGCAGACACGGGGAGAACATGGAAACTCCACCCAGATGGGGATTGGAACCGGGAATCCCTAGCGCTGAGAGGCGAACGTGGCAACCACTAAGCCACCGTGCCGCCTGTGTTTAATATTTCACAGTAAATAAACATAATGGTAAAAAACAGACCGTTTCGTGTCTGATCCCATCGTACGACATCAGCAATCACCAAAATCTCGATGTCAACATGCTATTAAATGGATTTTGTAGTTGCTGGATAATGAATGACAAGCAAGGTGACTGGGAAAGTTTCACTCACTTGAGCTTCTCCTGATGCCGATTGCTGCTTCTGAACTCTCATCCACGATTTGAAATCCGAACACGCTCTACAGGGTTTCTCTCTTGAGCTCGCAGTCTCTGCAGACCCTTCTCCTGAGCTCTCCTCGGACGGTTTTCGCATGTTAGGCAGCGGAAAGCTCTCCATGCCGCGCTTCTGTTCACGATCGAGCCCCGAGGTCGCCGCCGCTGCCATGTTTCTCCATGGCTGCAACCACGCACAGCACAGGTTATCGCAATATTTCAAAATAAGACACCCTAACACTCGGTTTGTTGAAGGCTAGAACACGTCGATTCAATAGCAATATTTGGCCTCGCTGATAATATATTTGTAAGTGTCATGTTAGTTAAAATAATATGTCGGCCAGAACTACACTGCCAAGTTTCCCACCGGACAGCAGAGTGTGCTGCACCGTCTGCATGGCGGTGACGTCGGCAGCTGGTCATGCTGCAGAGTTGGATTTGTTTAAAACAGTTATTTGATTAAAGTGCTTTAAGTTCTGCGTGAGTATGAATATGTCATTATAAGCAAGGCAACACACCTGTGTGATCGATACAACGCCCGAGCCGCGTTTTATTGGCATGTTTGTAAAATAAAGTATTGCTAGCTTTAGCTAAATGGCTAACGAATGCAATGTGCACTTGTGTGAGCTTACACGTTTCATGTCGTTGTGGATTTAACAGGTTTTCGGTTTCTGAAGCCCTCAACATTCTATCACCATGGGGATTTTAGAAAAGATCGCCGAGATCGAAAGAGAAATCGCTCGGACGCAGAAGAACAAAGGTAGAGCAAGTGTTAAAGCTCAAGCTTAAAAGCTGCTGATGATCATCTTGTTTCTGCACTGACTGATTACTTTAGACTAACCTGCCCTCACATTCCATCACTGAAGCTAATGACCAAGTCTACTTTTAAAGAAATTTACCATGACTGAGTAGATGTCAACTAAGTGATGAATCGGTTTAGGTTCAGGACTATGGACCTGACGGTAACAGTTTAGGTTCAGGACTATGGACCTGACGTTTAATGGATCCAGCCCAGTTACTACCAGTCTGCCACTAATTTATTTATTATAATGATTTTTTATTTTTTTTTACCATTGAGCAAGGTCCTAAACATTTAATTGCTTGAATTTGAATGCTGTTGTACTCTATGTATAAGAACATTAGTAAAACACTGTAAATAAAGCATTCTCAGAATTATTCAATTTGATAAGGTACACTTTCATATTTGATTTATGGCGAATAACTTATCAGATTATGTGTACGTTTGTCTAAGTCATCCATGAATCCATAAATGGCAAAGTACTAATAGATTATTGTATCGATGGTTTATTCTTAGCTGTTTGTTGATATTGGTGTGTGAGTATGAGTTTATGAGCATTGTCAAAGTTTTAAAAAAATTTTTTTTTTAATTTTTAAACTGCTCACTATCGTACTACGTTGTTATTAAGAGTACCTTAACAATCTTTGTGCTGTGCACACTTCTATTTGAATCATATTAAAGAAAGATAAATGTAATTACATAGTTTTACTTTCTGTAATCATTGCATTCTCTTTATTGCTTTATTTTCTAATTGGACAATATTCAAGTATAGTGTGTATGGTACTTTCTTTACTGGATCATTCCTTTTTTGTATGTCTCACTATGCTGTTTATTTTGCTCTGTCCTATGAACTATTGTTGAGGAACTAAAAAATGTTCTCTATACCTCACATAATTGCTTTCTGACTGGTCAAATTGTATTTGTATTAATATTGAACTAAAGGTAAGTCATCCTCCTGATAGATCAAACTTCTGTGAGTATTAAAAAATCTGTAACTTTGAAAGAAATAGCATATATAATGTTACATTTTTAAATAAGAATGCCGTAAAATGTTGTGTGTGGTTATCTTTTTCCCTTGGGTGCTGTTTAAACTCCAGAAAGACCAAAAGCTATATAAAACATGCTACTTAATCCAGAGTGTCCAAAGTTTTGCTTAAGGCTGTATTTCTTAAAATAAGATTCTGTGGTTTAGAAGTATTATAAAGAAAATAATTTTAACAACTAACAATGTTCCACCTTATTTCTTACATGAACGGTGTTTTACTTTCATTGTATTTCATCAAACAGATTGTTACAATTTTACAAATAAATGAGTTTTAATGTAATAAAGAATAATTTGTACTTTTAATAAATTAGTAACCACAGGTACAGCTGTATCCACCTCTTTTATTAATCCAAGTATGTATGATTTACTATATAGCAACGGAGTACCATCTTGGACTGCTGAAGGCCAAGCTAGCTAAATACAGAGCCCAGCTTTTGGAGCCCTCAAAATCAGCTGGAGCCAAAGGTGAAGGCTTTGATGTTATGAAATCTGGTGATGCCAGGGTTGCTTTGATAGGATTTCCGTCAGTTGGCAAGGTAATATTATTTGCATAGTTATTTGTTCTTATAAACCTGATGTGCATTAATCTTAAATGTCTGATTTTTGTATTTTGCAGTCTACCTTTCTGAGCTTGATGACTTCAACCGAAAGTGAAGCAGCGTCCTATGAATTTACTACATTGACCTGTATCCCAGGTGTTATTGAGGTAGCTATTTGTTTATTTTTATTATGCTAACCTAAATTTTTTGTGAAACATGTTTAATGGATCTGTTTTCAGTACAAAGGTGCCAACATACAACTCCTTGATTTACCTGGAATCATTGAAGGAGCAGCTCAGGGTACGAGATTATTTCTGTAATATATAAATCTATTTAAATATAGATTGCTGTTTTTAAATAATAATAATGATAATAATAATAATAATAATTATTATTATTATTAATATTAAAAATATATTTAATTTTTAAAATTATTATTATTAATTGGTTTGTTTTTCCATTGAAGGAAAGGGAAGAGGCAGGCAAGTCATAGCTGTAGCCAGAACTGCAGATGTGGTAATTATGATGCTTGATGCAACCAAGGGTGATGTTCAAAGGTAAGTGTTTTAAATGGGCTTTTCTTGTTTACAGAATCCCACTTAAAATAACTGACAGTATATTAACATGTTACTTATTAATATTTTAGGGACCTTCTGGAAAAAGAGCTTGAATCTGTTGGTATCAGACTAAACCGGTGCAAACCCAACATTTACTTTAAGGTATTTTCTTGCATACAAAACCATACTTCATGCCTAATTTAACTTTTGGAGGTTTCATATGCTGCAGAATTAACTCACAAGATCTGATTGGTGGCAATTATTCAATGTATTTTTTTTTTCATTTAAGCCTAAAAAAGGTGGAGGACTTTCCTTTAATTCGACGGTTCCACTCACGCATTGCTCTGAGAAGCTGGTTCAGCTCATTCTACATGAGTACAGTATCCTTTACTAGCTTTATTTTCTTCTTTCCTGTTTTTATAAGAAGGTGTACTTTAACCCGATTATTCAGAAATATTTAATGCCGAGGTTTTGTTCAGAGAGGACTGCACATCAGATGAATTTATTGATGTCATTGTGGGAAATCGAGTTTACATGCCCTGCTTATATGTAAGTATTAATCTGCTTATTTAATACTGCAGTCATTTTCATTTATTTATAGCTAATTATTGCTAATTATTGCTAAGCTAATAAAAAATTCTTTTATTAGATTGTTAATAATCTTTTATTAGATTGCTAATAATCACGTTTGCAGGTGTACAACAAAGTTGACCAGATTTCCATAGAAGAAGTGGACCGTCTTGCCCATCGAGCCAATAGTGTTGTTATTAGCTGTGGAATGAAACTGAATCTGGATTATCTCCTGGAACAGCTGTGGGAATATTTGGCTCTGATTTGCCTTTACACTAAGAAAAGAGGAGGTAATGCTTTCTTTTTGTTTTTAAAAGATGTGTCCTTACATCAGTAGTTCAGTCATCTGTCAAAGAGCATCTATGTTGAAGTATTAGCAAGCCTCGGGAACAAGTGTTTAAATAGGCACATTTGGCTTGTCTGAAAAAAGGAAAACTGGCTTTAGTGATTTTCTTCCTGTTACTGAAACAGTGCATATTAGTAACATTTATGTTTCTGGTGCAAGTTTTGGATAAATGTGTGGATTAATGAATGTTATGTGATACCAATTTTTAAGTGTATGACTTTTTGCATTTTTGTTTTGATGGATTTGTGTGTACTGGACTGTCAAGCATTTTCAATTTGTGGTTTTCAAAGTTTCAAATATTATTGATGGAAAAGTCTGAGGGTACAGTAAAGAACTATTTGAATGTTTATTCATTCATTCATTATCCCGCTTTATCCTCTAGTAGGGTCGCGGTGGGGTTCCCCATGCCCATCCAGGGGAGAACGTTTCGGGCGCTGGGCAGATAGACCCAGGACAGGGCGCCAATCCATCGCTGGGCACACACTCACTCACTCACACACACACACACTATATGGGGCAATTTTGAGAATTCAATTGACTTGATCCATGTTTTTGGACTGTGGGAGGAAACCGGAGAACCCGGAGGAAACCCACGCGGACACGGGGAGAACATGGAAACTCCACCCAGATAGGGATTCGAACCGGGATTCCCTAGCGCTAAGAGGCGAACGTGCTAACCACTAAGCCACCGTGCCGCCTTGAATGTTTATTGGAAAGGCAAATTAAAATCTTATGGAAACCAAGAAAGGGAAATTTTATATGAATCCAAAGTAGCTGTGTATCCTTCCACTGTGCACTGGGACTTAATCCCAAAACTCTGTTTTAAATATTCTACACAGCATTTAGACAAGTCAGCTAAGTTCTGAAAATAAGTACTGTCTAATAATGCAGTAAATTAGAGTTCTTTGGTGACAAATAGCAATAGTATGTTTAGAGAGAAATTTAGAAAGAAAAATACAAAATAAAAGGGAACCAACCAGATAATCAGTCACATGATCATAAGACTCAAGCCCCATTTATGTGTAGACAGTAAAAGCTAGCCTAATATCCAACCTCACAAAAAGCAACCATCACAAATACTGCTAATACAGTTTAGCTGTTTATGATTTAAGGATATCACAATTTGCATCACAGCTTCCAGAATTAACTCTGTACAATGTGTACATGAGCATCAACACATGTAGATTTATGTAATAAAATAAAATGGATTTGTCTGATTTCTTTTTATATTATGTGGAGGTGTAGGTTTGTGCCTATTTGTTTATTCACAGAAAATATGGCACCAAAATTACTGTGGGGTTAAGGCAACCTGGGATAGCCAATGTGATGCTCTGAAAAATGTTCTGCTGGGAGTCTTTGGATCTTCCTATTTATCTACTAATTATTTTTAAGTCAGCCAATCACATGATAGCAGTGCAATGGTTCAGTTATTTGAAGAAATAAAATGGTAATAAATCATCACTGTGTACAGTTTTGTTGAGCAAAAGAAATTGAGAGTGCACAACATGACAAACTCTGGCTAGAAAGCATTTCAGCTTTTTACACTAACCCACATCTGGTGTGACCTCTAGTGTTATTAGTGCGGTCTAGGTGTTATTAGTGTCTTGTAAGTTAACAATTTTGAGGCCATCTTCTGGTAAACCATGCATAGTGATCACTACCTTTATTGTCTTAAAATAGTTTTAACTGTGTTTCTAAGGGATTAAAAGCAAGTTTAAGGATTTTTAGGACATTTTTATAAAAAATGTTTAAGTCTGATTTTTTTAGATAACTCTTCAGCTGTCAGTGAAAAAAAAATGTTTCTCTGTGTTTCTTTTCATTTCTAATAAAAGAACGGCCAGATTTTGGTGACCCGATCATTATGAGGAGAGGTGCAACAGTTGAACATGTGGTATGGGATTTTTAATGCTATAACAATGTAGCTTTATCAACAGCTATATTACTTTCTGAGTCCTATATTATTTATGTTTCTTTTTTGCAGTGCCACAGAATTCACAGGACATTAGCCAGCCAGTTCAAGTATGCGCTTGTCTGGGTAAGCGTTTTGGTTTCAAATTTTTACTAAGCATTTTCTGTTTATGGTTAACAATTGATTGAATACCCTGTGTTTTCTCTCAACAGGGAACAAGTACAAAATACAGCCCACAACGAGTAGGACTTACACATGTTATGGAACATGAGGATGTCATTCAGATAGTGAAAAAATAAACTCAACTTTAAATAGACAGAGTTAAACTTTTTGCTATTTACTTTTGCTTGATTTTCTGAAGTACTCATTTATCCTTCCCAGCTAAAATAAACTTTATTAAACATTTTGTAAAGAAAAAAAATTGGTTGGTGAAAATTGAAAACAGACATTAAACACAAATAATGCCTGGTTTTGGCTTCATTATTATATATTTTTAAAGTCACATGGCCAAATCTTGTAAAAAGACTTTACCAAAGGGTGGAAGCTGTGAAGCAGGGGGTTAATCTTAAAATGGAATATTAAAGCTCCTGTGTAAGGTGTAGGTGCCCCAGTATCTTTTCAGTGTAATTAAGTTGTAATTAATTGTAATCAGTTTTAAAGTAGTTTATTGATCACTACTACTTTACACAAACAATTGAAAAGAAATTTAATCTGTCCAAAAATGTGTGGTGAGAATGATCCTCCCATGACATAAATTCTGCACGTTTTTTATTGTCAAACATTTTGATATGAAAGTTACAAACTTTGAAAATTTGTAAATTAAAAAAAAAAAAGAAATGTAATGGCATTATTATTTCTAAAGCATACAATCAAGGGAAAAACATCCTAGTAGGAACTATGAGATTAATATAAGCTTAAAACAACTTTTATAATATGCTGCTAGGATTTATTATAGGTTTTAATGAATGCCAAAAAATTGATGTAATGTTAATGTAGTTTTATGCATTTAAGTCCAGTTCATTAATGTTTATCTTAATTGTACTTTAACAAGAAAGATTCCAAGTGGTACCGTGCTTTATATATCTGAAAACCTAGAACAGCAGTGTCTATTCATTAGTGAAAACTAGAATAATAGACCTCATTAAATATACATGTGGAGGCACTCGTGCCGTACAACAGCAAGGAAATTTGGCATGGAGAATTATCAAAACTAAGCCGTCCCACTTCAGGCCTCATGTATATTGTGGGCAAAAGGTTGAAGGAGTGTGCTCTCGAACTGATGTGTGACATGGACGGGCATTGTTTTGGAGTTATTTTAGAAGCATTCTATTAAAACTGCTTTGCAAGAGCCTGCTGTGAAGGTAAGGATGGTTGTTGCTAAGAGCTGTTATGGTCATGGACACTTGATGCTGTGGCATATGGCACAACATGGTGTTTGTTTTTAGCTTGAGTGCTAGAACTCATTTATTAATAAAGAGTGTAGCAACTGATTAGTTTTTGCTGTAGACCGAAAAACATAACTACATCAAGTCTGTAGCTCACTGAAATCATTTTATTTTCTTTATTATTCTTTTTCAGGCTGTGGTTTGTTTCAGTTCTTTGTTAAATGAAATATCTATTCAGTTTCCTCTTCCGTGTGTGAACTGTTTATTTGAGTTAGGGTCTGGTGATTGATCTGACCAGTTTAAAATATTACGTTTTTACACAAATCGTGACACACATGAGTTTGAACTGATCCTTTCATTCTCCACACATTGGACTTACCATCTCGTTTCACTCCTATCAGTTGGCTTATCCCTCTTTTTTGTGCAAATTTCCAAATGTCTTTAAAAACATATCTGTTCTAAGTCCTTGTTGATGTTTCCAATACCTTTAAAGGGGAACTTTATGTGCATTGTATGGACAAAAAAGGAACATGCCTTTTAATCACAACTCGTCTGTTCACATTTCTGCCTTTAAACAATTAAACACCTTTTAAATGAACTGAAATGTAGACTGGGGTGATAGGCCTACTTATCCATGGTCAGTGTCTGACCTCACAATTACTGTACTAGATAAATAAGCATATTTTCACAAACACTTTTCATTGAATCAGCTTGAATAGAAGGGGATGCATAGTGTAGATCTTTAAATACAATTAACACAATTATCTTAACTGCATTCTTGGTTTGTCACATTTACCTGTTCTTTAATACTAGCATCTCCACAAAGCAGATATTATTGGTGCGGTGGATGATTCTGAGCACTGCAGTGACATTGATGTGCTGAGGCTGTGTTAATATCTACTTAAAAACTTTTTAAACGTTCCACCAGTAACAAAATGTCAGTGTCAGCATCCACCCAAACAGTTAAAAAGTGAACTCACATCAAATATTGTATTTGAAACAACTACAAAGTTCACCATCTTTTAATCCCATTTATGTAATATATGTGTGTGAGACCTTTCTGTACCGCATTGTAAAGCATTGCTGCCATCTGCTGCATATCGGGGCTCAGAAAGTATAGCATCTTATACTTTGCCCAACCTACATTCCTTAATGCCAACGAATCAGCAAGGGAACTTCTTAAATGTCTCATAAAGTTGGAGAACAGAAAATTAATTTGCTCACCACAGGAAGTCTCCAGATGTTTCAGTGTCCTCTGTTGTACAGTCTACGTTTCATCTTAAACGTTATCTATGGGGTTTAGATTTTTGATCTGTAAACCCTGTGTGTTTGTGTTGATCAGGAGATATGTTTTGGATAATGGTCATATTGTGAGATCATTGTCTGACAAGTGATATTAAAATGTTAAATTATCTAAACTTTCTAACATCCTTCCATCCATTTATTATCTTTCGCTTACCTAAAGTACCTAAAGTAAACCCACTTAAGGATAGGGAACTGAACTCAGGACCTGCTTGATGTGAGGTGGAATCACTAGCTGCTGCACCACTGCACTTTATATTTGACCAAAGGTACTTATTTTTATAATTAGATGAAAGTAATTCCTTTTTCATAGTTTTTTCAAATAATCTGTTGCCTTAAAGATTACATTTTAATTGAGTTTAAAAAAGTTGCACCGCCAAAAATTCTGCCCTTTTCTGTAATTGTTATTCTTGGCGATTTTTTTTTGCCTTTCTCAGATAATACACCTCATTGTTTGTGCAGACAAAGTAAACACTGTTATCTTTACCTTTTAATTATAGCCCTGAATGTAGAGCTGCACATTTTAAGCAAGTATTCTTATTGTCATTCCTTATGTTATAAAGGTCATCACAATTTAACATTATTTAAATTATATTTTGTTGTCTTTTAATATTTAATGAATTATTATGGGGAACTGACCTCAGTGTCACCTCCTATATATCCTGAATATGCACTTTATTAAATATGTCTGCCCTTTTGTTTAAGCATTCGTTTTTAGAAATTAAAAAGATTTTTTGTGGATTAGTTTTATGTTATTTCACATTTAACTAACAATAAGTGATCTGTGTAATCTGTGAAACAGTTATCTGTTTAACACTAAATAGGGCTAGTATTTTACTGGGGTTTATTTATTTAAAGATGTAAAGCATATACAGAAAATCAGAGGGAATAAAAATCCAGTAAAAAGTAATTATTTTCATCAATGTAATGCACAATGCTGTATACAATTCCAGTGGTTTAAATTGTGTCCCTGAATGCATAACTGGACATTTATTTTTAGCGATGGTTTACAGTACATTACATCTAAAGCATCTTAACAAGTTAGAGTTTTGTTGTCTAATAGACATAGAAACGCAGGGCTCTATTGAGCAAGATAGGAGAAGAAATGCTGACAAATCAGATGAATCCCAAATCCATCAGAAGAAGTCTGAGTTTATGCTAGCTTCCTGCTCCTTTGTGGTTGTCAGCAGTTCAGGCTGGTGAAGGTAGAGTAATGACGTGGAGAATGAGTTTTGGCATACTTCTGACTCTCTGATACCTGTGGATGGTGTGGTTTACATGAGCATGTTTGGCATCCAGGTTTAGCCCTTCAGGTTTAGCTATAGTACTCTACACTAGAGAATATTTTCCCTTAGGTCAAGGATTTTTTTTTAAGTTGAAAAAAACCCACATTTTTTTACTGCCATAATGTGATTACTTTTATGTTATGGGCATAATACCAATTATAATGATTCAGAATGAAAATAATGCCAATTATCACTTTATATCAACTGTGATATTTGCAGTATGCAAATATTACTGAATTCAGGAAATCTAAAAAAGTCCTTTAAAATTTATAATTTAGGTTTTGGACAATGATATGCAAGTTACAACCTGTTGGTATATTGGTGCAAATGTTTAGTACTCTCGCCTTACAGCAAGCAGGTCCTGGGATTCATTCTTGTGTTCCTTCTGTGTGGGTTCTGCATGTTCTCTCCTATTACACAAAAGCATGAGGGCTAATATTACTGTAAATATAAAATCAGTCTGCATATGAACTGTGCTACTAAGTTTAGATTTTATTCTGTTGTGAAAAATGTTAAATTATTTAAAATTTATTTAAAACATTTTAGAGATTTTATTGTTGTTAAGATCAGTGTATTACTTTTAATCACCCTATTCATATATCACCCTATGTGATATTCTGTGGTGTTCTGACATGCTTTCTATGATGTATGATGAAGTCACATAATGAATATTATTCCTTCAAGTAAGCTTAACGAGCATAAACCACTTCAAATATTTAATATACTGTATAGATTTACAATAAATATAATTTAATTATACATAAAAACAAGAAACAGGAAAATATTTAAAGCCACTTTATTTTGCACATAATAAGAATTTGTAACACTGTAAAAGAAATTAGGCTACTTGTACAATATCATATGGACTTAACTTAAAACAGAGCTCCACCCTCACACTAAACCCTAAAAAACTTAAACAAGTCTATTTCAATTTATTAAAGTGTCATATCAGCATAGATTTTACTTTTGACTAAATTTATTAGGATTTGAGTCTGTAGTGTTATGACAAAGGCAGTATCAGTTTTCTTATATTATCTACAATACATATTTTAAGACATTGAGTCTAGTGAACTTTTATATTTTATAAATGCAAATAAAAAATTATATTGCCTAATGTCAGTGGAATTAACTTCTTAAACTCAACTGTTATGTATATTATTTATTTACATTTTAGTAAATAATGTAAGCAGTACATGAGCCAGTTGAACTTAATTTTAGTAAGATATTTGGAATTCTCATTCTGACTGGATTGCAAAGTATTTAAAATGAGCATTGGTATAAGAATAAACTCTGCATGGGCCTACCCTATATTTATGTAGTAATAATAATATTTTTTAAATGTATGTTTTAGAACCAAGTTTGTAATTGTAATAAGCAAACACAAATAGAGTATTTGTTTATTAGAAAACACTCAATAAATATAAATAGGCTATTACTCACCTTCTTTGTTATCTTGGTAGATTTTCACACTTCATACTTAATTCTCTTTAATCTGCCTCACAGCTCTTTAGAAATGTTTCTCAGACAGTTTAGTAACAGCTCACCGATCTGCATAATTTATAAACAAAAGAAAAAAGGGATAATGTTACTCTAAGTGCATGTAGTCGATACATTTAAGGTGTCCAGCTATAATAGGAAGCCGTCACATACTTCCAGACACATTCTTCAATTTGCAAGGACCCTATCTGTGAAAGTTCATGGACAAATATGTAATTGGAGGACCTTCACCAAGACAAAAGGCAAACTACAGCACATGACAAATGGAATTCTCATATTCATGGAGACCTGACAAAGGACACAAAGGGTTATTTTGTTTGTGGAAAATTTCTTTCTAAATCAGCAGGTCAGCCAAGAAAATCACTTGAAATGGACATTTCTTAGGTGATGGATATAGCAATGTAAGGTAGAGTCTTAAATCTTAAGTTAAGTCTTTTTTTTCTTTTTGCCACTTGTAAAACTAAAATAAGTTTGATTTTGTTTTTGCTACAGGTAATGTTTATTATTGTTGTAAATTTGCACCTCAAATGCTATATTTTGATTGATTTACAAACACATATTTTTCATAGCATATAAGTGTTTATAAAGAAATAAAATGCCACCAAAGAAAGGAGACAAAATGCCAGCAAAAGCTGGAGACAAAGGAAAGGCAAATGTACAAAATACAAAGGGGGTGAAAAATGATAATAAAGGAGGAAAGGGAGGCAAAGAACCTCCTGTAAAAGGTAAAGCAAAGGAGGAACCTAAAAAAGGTAAAGCCAAACAAGTCATTGCCAGTGAATCTGAAGGTTCAGATGCAGATGTGTTGAAGAGTGAAGACAGTGGGACAGTGGATGAAGGAAGTTCGAAAAAGAATACACAATTACCAGGCCCTAAAAAGCCTAAAAGGGGACTAAAAAGTACATCCAGATTATTTATGAGACTATCAAAAAAGAAAAAAGATGCTGCTCCGAAAGCTTTCCAAAGTTCAAAGCTGTTGGCTGGACTCAGTAAGCCTAAAGCTGAAGATCTGAAGAATACATCAAAATTTATGACAAGTTTTCTAACAAGCGGAAAACCTAAAATGGAGAAAAAAGAGGAAGAGAAGAAACCACTTTTATTGCTAAATATTGGAGGAAAAGCAAAAAATACGGCATCTGCAACATCTGGCTTAGGAGGCAAATTGAAAGGATTCCTTGGTAAAAAGAAAACTGAAACTTCTAAATTCAAAGGCAAAGGATTGATTCTGGGAAAGATTACAGGTGCAACCAATTGGTTAATCAGCAAGTTCATATCGTCTAAAACATCCCGTGGAAGACTTGGCCGCTCTGTTCGCAGTCGCAGATCAAACATGGAAAGAAATGGTTATTATAATGAAGGCTATGAGTATGATGAGCCACAGTTTAGCTATGAAGAAAATGATTATGACCAAAGAATATATGGAAAGAACAACCCAAGAGGAAGAAGTTTGGACACAGGGCTCAATGGTTATGGACAGTTCAGAAGACCATATTTATATGATGACTATGAAGATGAGTATTATTACTCTGAAGATGAATATTCTTTCTATGATGAAGAGAATGATTTTTATGATCCCCAGTCTGAAGAGGACTATAACTATTATGATGAGGAATTTTTTGACATGTATGACGATAGGCAACCATATGACTACTACGACAATGAAATGGACTATGATTATTTTAGACAACAGAGAGTTGATGAGTATGATCACTTTGATGGTGGCGCAGCATATTACAGTGGTGCTGAATTTCCCATTGAAGATGAATATGAATACTATGGAAATAATTCAGAATACCACAACGTGAGTCTTTTTCCACATCACATAGATTATTATGGTGATCAACAAATAATGTACGATCATTCAGATTGGCCATCAGACACCTACATGGTTTACCCTAATTATCAAAATCCATACAATCAAAATGCATACAATTATGGTGGAGAACCAATGTCAGTGTACCAAGATCCTCTTTTGGGTGGTACACAAACATACATATACCAACTTGGAGATATAGTGGAACAAACTGAGCCATCAGAAACATATTGTAATGAAAATCTGAATATAGCATTGGAAAGTCCAGTGATTGAAGATCCATTTCGACTCCCAAGACCACAAGTTAAACTGTTTGGAAAGGAAAAACTTGAAATTGTAAATCTACCTTCTCCTCATATAGCCGTCAACGATGCTGTGTTGACCTCTGATATACAACATGACAACCACCAAACATTTGCTCAATCCATGAGTTTCAATCAGCAAATTCCACAACAGATTTCACAACAATCGTCAAATGTAACTCCTATGGTATTTCAGCAAACACCAGCACCAATTCCTGTAGTCCAAGGAGGTAATCCTGTTTTAGTGCAACAGACACCAACAGCATTTTCTACAGTACCAGGTGGTAATCCTATTTTGGTCCAACAGACACCAGCCACATTTTCTACAGTGCCAAGTGGTAACTCCGTGCTGTTGCAGCAAACTCCAGCAGCATATTCTGTGCTTCCAGGTGGTAACCCTGTTTTTGTTCAGCAGACACCAATAACATTTCCTACAGTACCAGGTGATAACCCTGTTATGGTTCAATCTCCAGCACCAACTTCTCCAGTACTTCAAGCAAGGTCTCCTTTCTGCCCTTCCTTGCCAGTATCACCCATTCTTAGCAGACGCTCTGTTGGACCTGTTGGATACACATCACTCTCAACACCAGTGTCCCCAGTTTTATCCAGGAGAAAGTTTGATCATTTATATGGCAATCAAGGAAACTCTAATTTTATTTATCCAGATGTCATGTCTCAAAGATATGACATTTCAGCAGATCCTATGCAAACACCATTCATACATAGAAGTCCTCAACCCCCACCAAATTTTCCAATCAGACAGAGCCAGGTCTTATCTGGTCGAACTAGTCCCATATCACACCAAAGATATGATATTTATCCAGAGGTTGTAGGACCTGCATTTTCACCAAGACCACAAAGAACTATTGTTGGCCAAACATGGAATGGAAATGCTCAAAAACCAGTATTCCCTCACCAAAGGAAAAAATTTAGTCCACCATCTTCCCCACAACTGTCAAGACGAGGGCCATCTCCTTCAGTGACTTCGAGGGATAGGTCTCCAGTGCCTCAAAGAAAGCCTTTTTATTCCAGCAGACAGTCACCTCATGTAGAAAGAGAAAGTCCAATAATCCCACCACGAGGTTCATTAAGAAGGAAAAGTTCACCTCTATCTCCAAGAGTAAGTGTACGACAAGGTGTACATTCGGGTCCTCCTCCAAGTCCTTTCCGGCCAATTCGGGGGAGGAACAGAAATGATTCTTTTATTTCATCAAAGTCATTTGGGTGCTCACCACAACCATCTATGAAGCGAAGTCCTTCACTTTCTCCGAGACTGGATCAACATCCACAACATCAAGATTCTCCTTATCTACCACAAAAAGATTCAGCCTATCCTAGAAGAACAGGCTCTTCAAGACCAATATCTAGCCCATTAACTGGATCCCAAAGAGCTGTCTCTCCTACACCATCAAGATATTCTGGTAAGATTCAGCAAGGTTCACCAAATACAACAATGCAGTCATCCAAACGTAGGTTCAGAGGATTTGGTCGAAACAAAGTACCAATGGGTACTGTAAAACCATCTCCTGTTAATCCATCTTTACAAAGAAGTCATCCAGATGACCCTTTTAGGCACAATGTTTCTTCAGTTAGATCTTCTGTTCATAACAGAAAAATAGGTCCAGGATCCATAAATCAAAGAACCTCCTCTCCTTCGATGTTATCAAGACAAAGTTCGAGGCCTACAGCATTCAGAGACTCAAAAGTATTTTTTCCACAAGGAACTTCAAATAGCCAGCGAGGTTTTCGCAGGCCAGTTGGCAGAGGTCGGCCTGTTGTAAGAGAACCAATAAATCCTATTCCATTAAGGCAGTCATTGAGGGGAACAAATCAACATATTGTCATGAATGGTGAAGCCTCAATTCCCCAGCAAATGTTAATGAATCAACCAGGATCACAGCTACCACAGCAGATTTTGAGGCATTCACCAACTCGAACATCGTTGAGACAAAATTCACCACGGATATTAAGAAAACCAGAATCCCCTCATCTTTCAGTAAGACCAGGATCACCCCTGATGTCAGTCAGGTTACCTTCACCTCTCATTGCAATGAGAACAGCCTCACCTCACCACCAAATGACACCTAGCACACCAATACCTGTGTACCCGCCATCAGCTGAGAATTTCTCATCACCTGTCTTATCAAATTCTTTCCATAATCAGGCAATAAACCAAACTTCAATCACAGCTCAATATCCAGCTCAGCATTATGATGTGATTTCATTGGACCAAACAGTTGAACAAGGTCCCTCTTACCTCTTAACCAATGCATTGCAGAATCCAAACATATCAAATGCTTCATATAATTCACCACTTCAAAGTTTTAGAACTGTGCAGTCTCCACTTATGCCTGAAATTCATCAAGGAGCATTCCAGCCTTCTCAGTCCATAACTCTACAAAGGCCTGTATCTCCTCATACAGTAATGGCATCTTCAGATATTCAGGCTACTTACCAAAACTCTCCACTACTAAGTAATGCATTGCAAAATCCATATCTACGCAATGCTTCAGTCAACGCCACTGTTCAAAGAGTTGCATCCTCACATCCTGTAATCATACATCCAGGCGCAAATTCCAATTCAGTTCTTGCAAGTCCATTGCCAACCCATCATCTAAACATTTCATCATCGTTACTGTCTAATGCACTTCAGAATCCTAGTTTACGTTACGCTTCATATACTTCCCCATTACAACGAAGTCCTACACCTAGTCCTCAGCCTCCACAACGTTCCATTTTATCAAGTGCATTGAAAAATCCAAACCTTCAGGGAGCTTCCTTCAGGTTACCTGATGGGTCAATAGTATTCACAGACACAGCGAGCCAGAAAACAGACACCACCCCATCAGTTCTATCAAATGCATTACAAAACCCTTCTCTTCGTAAAGCAACTTACAGATTACCAGATGGAACTATCAAATCAAAAAATGATATGGAACAGCCTATCTCATCTCCCTCTATATTAGCTAACGCCCTTCAAAATAGCAATGTGAAAAAGGCATCTTACCGACTCCCAGATGGATCTATTTTGTCTCAAAACCCTAATCAAGTAACTGAAGCTAAGCAATTTTCACCTTATTTGGGAAATGCTTTACAAAATTCAAACTTGCGCAAAGCTGCCTATAAATTGCCTGATGGAACTTTTCTTTCTCAGAACCAAAAAACAGAACAATTCTCCTCTCCTCTTCTTTCCAATGCACTCCAGAACAAGAACCTACGTAAAGCTTCCTATAGGCTTCCAGACGGAACACTTGTAACCAAAAGCTCAGAAGATGAATCAAAAGAAAAAATGTCCTCCTTGTCAAGTGCTTTGCAAAATGCAAATCTTCGTAATACTGCTTATCGGCTACCCAATACCACGGGACTATTTAAAAACCCTAATAAAAAAGAAAAACCATCTGTGCTGTCTAACGCACTTCAAAATCAAAATCTTAATAAAACTGCTTATCGGCTACCCAATACCTCTGGACTATTTAAAAACCCTAACAAAAAAGAACAAACATCAGTGCTGTCAAGTGCACTTCAAAATCAAAATCTTCGTAAGGCTTCATATAGATTGCCTGATGGATCATTCATGACCAGGGAAACATCAGCACAGAATGCAAACGTTTCTTCACCATATCTTGGAAATGCTCTAAAGAATGTTAATATACGCAAAGCCTCCTTTAAGTTCCCCACAGCTTTGGGAAGTTCGGCAGAGGATCCAAGGTATGCAGTGGTGACACCTCAGGTTCAGGGTAAACCTGGTGATCACTGGGCTCAAGCTAATGTAATAGATGCTCATGAACCAGATGATATCTGGTCCTCAGAAAAAGTCCTTCCTCACCAAACCGTGCAGAACCTTACTAAATGGTCCATGTACAGGGATGAAGAATTGGTGGATTTTGTCATCCCAGTATATCCTGATCAAGAGATTGATGCTTCTGTGCCTGAGTGGTTACCAGACCGGGAAGGTGAATCTCAAGGACACTGGTATGATAAGGTACACAATTGAAATGTTGTACATTTATATGTAAAAATATAATGTTTTTTTGTTGGCATCCTTTTTTAAAAATTGTATGTATGTAAGCATTTTTCAGATTGAATTCTGTGTTTTCTCTTAAAGTTGGAACGTTTGAATGCTGTGGACAATCAAGCACAACCAGATTTATTTCCATTTCATAATAGAATATTTTGGGTATTGGCAGCTTTTAAATCAAACTCAAATTATTTTCATTTTAGATAAGTAAAAAGGCAAATGTCAAAAAATAAGCATTTAAAATTAGTCAACTACATTCACAGAGCCTGATACGAGTCACCTGCAAAGCCCCAGAACTAAAATTTTGCCAGAGTGTCAGTGGAATATTATTCATTCCATTTAGCTGCACATATTTCCCCCAATGTTTAAATATGCATATTATTACTTTGTTATGCAGATGTACTCTATTCGAAGTCTTCCCACAACTTCCCACAAAAGGGAAAGAGCTGAGGAGGATGGAATTGAGGACATGACACAACTTGAGTATGAAAACACTTCATTTACAAAAGCCAAGTATAATATTATGACTTTGAATATAAATGTTTCTTTGCTACGTTTTTTTCTTTAAAAAATCTTCAAGACTTTTAATTACACAATCAATTTAACAGCTATTATATTTCTAGGGAGCTTCATGAAACTGCCGTTTTATTAAACTTGAAGAAAAGATTTGAACAAGAGCTTATTTATGTGAGTATAACAATTTTTGCAGCAATTTGTTTTAATAATTTATTTAAAAAAATTATTTTAACTAATAATATTGGATTATAACAAGTTTTTAAATCAATTCATTGATTCTTGATATTGAACATTTTGTTGCCCCCTCAGACATATATTGGAAGTATACTGGTAGCTATGAATCCTTACAAGATGTACAATATTTATGGAACAGATATGGTGCTACAACACAAAGGACATGCTCTTGGTGAAAACCCTCCGTAAGCACAAAGTCTTTTTCTCCATCCAGCATAAAGGCTAATACATCTAAGCTAAGAACTTGAATTTTTAATTTTCTTTTTAGGCATTTATTTGCAATAGCAAATGCAGCTTATGCAAAAATGATGGATGCCAAACAGAATCAGTGTATTTTAATCAGGTAACTTAACATCTTAATAGTTTTTGTTATTTTTATTGTTTTTATTTGCATATTTTACAATCAAACTTGTCATATTTCAAATATGTTTGAATATTATTAGAACCACTTTTTGCTTACTTAACATTAATTGTTATTTATAGATGTTTTACTTTTATAGATGTTTTACTTTTAGTCATTAAAGCTATTTATGAAGCAATCAGTGTCAGTTCTCCTTGACATAACTGATCACCTGGAACACTTTAAACCTCTCTCTGAAAGAGATACTTGTAAGAAAAGACTTCTAGTGTCTGTGCCAGAAGACTGAACTGAGTGATCACATCTCTGTGAAATAGACCCAATGTCGTCTCAAGGAAGTTGGCATAGCACACACATTTAGCATTTAATTTCACTTCTGTAGAACTAGACACCATTTTCATTACTTAAATGTAAAGTGAAGAAGGTGGTAAAAGAGTCCTCACCTGCCAAGTCTCTGCAATTCTAAATGTGGTGTTAAGCTGACATTTCGTGCTTGGGCCAGCCCTGGGTGCACATGTGAAGTGGGCTTATTTTGTTTACAGTGGAGAGAGTGGCTCTGGCAAGACAGAGGCCACAAAGCTGGTCCTCCGTTTTCTAACTGCAATACAACATAAGCGCAACATTACACAGCAGGTATGGTTAAAGCATATAAACAGATTTTCTTTTTAAACATTCAGTTTTATATTGACCTGATATTATTTGTTTGTCTCCATTACACTAACTTTGGGACAGATTAAGGTATTGTATTTCATTTTTTAACGTTGTATTAAAACTTGTTCATTAAAACAGCACTTTTTTATCAGCACAAAATTTTTATCGGTCAATCAATGATCATTTTAATGAAATTATATTTCATATAACATTTTAGACAAGTTGTGACAATCTCTAAACTGGTCTTTAAAAATCTAATTTCTTATTTTTAAACATTTTTAAACCTACAGATTCTTGAAGCAGCTCCCCTCTTAGAATCATTTGGAAATGCCAAAACAGTCAGAAATGATAACTCAAGTCGGTTTGGAAAATATATAGAAATATTTTTGGAGGAGTAAGTATGATTTTAAGCTGTAACAATGCCTATTGGGTTTTTTGCATTATCTGTTATGTGAAAGTTTATATTTACCTTGTTTAATTAAAACAAATATCACTTTTACATGTTTTTACTTGACAAGTTCTACAAAGATTCTATATAAATGTATATTTTAAGATTTGTATATTATATTTTTTTGTTTTCCTGATATCAGAGGTGTGATTTGTGGTGCCATAACTTCACAATACCTTCTTGAAAAGTCGAGAATTGTGTTTCAGGTAATCTTGGATTTTTAAAAACTTTGGTACGTTTTTTGTTATTAACAATAAAACATTTTCTGTGTAAATTATTTTTTTCAGGCCAAACATGAAAGGAACTATCACATTTTCTATGAAATGCTTTCAGGCCTTCCTTCACAGCTAAAACAGTCTTTGTATCTCCAAGAAGCAGAAACATATTATTACCTCAACCAGGCAAGTATATTTGTTTTTTAAATATTTGTACTCAAAAATAAACAAATGAGTAATGCTTCTTTAGTAAGATTGGATCAGGCACATCAGTTCTGCTTGAGATTTTAAACACTGTCTACACACTGTGCGAGTTGCATCTACATCTACTGCTCCATCATCAGACAGTTCCTCATGTTCTCTTCTAATCCTTCATCAATGATCACTGGGCACTTGTCTACAGGATGCTGGTGGCTGGTCAGTTTGGTTGGTGGAATATTCTTAGTAAAGTAGTTGTCACACAAGTTTAAAACTCCAACATCACTACTTTGCTAAGTAGTGATGGTGGAGTTTTAAACACACTAATACATTACGACAACATCAATATCACTGCGCTACTCAGAATCATTTATCAGCCAAATAATACCCAATACTTATCTATACTTGTAATGTACTACTACTACTACTACTACTAGTACTATTACTAATAATAATAGCCATTTCTTAGATATATCTGTGTTTTCATAATTTGAATTCTTTATGTGAAATGCATCATTTTAAAATTTTAATTTAAATTAAATGGGTAAATTATATGTTCCGAGTGACTTTGAAATTGTCATGCTATACTAGCCAGGGCCAGTATTATATGAACTTTTAGGATTTTCTCATGCTATGATGGTGGATATATACAGAGGAGGGTGTGATAAAAAAAAACCCAGGGGCTGTAAACAACAGAAAATGGGTTAGACTACTTTTTAGACTCCGATAACTGTAGATGGATGTTTGGACAATAGAGCTTATGTAAGCATTGTGGTCAACCATGTGTATCCCCATATGGTCACTGTTTACATTTTTGCAGAACAATGCATTTTGCCACAATGCCCATACAGTCATTAATTCGTTATAACTCGTAAATACATGACAGTATTCTTTGCTTCCATGATCATCACAGTCCCCTCATGATTGTCCTACTGTATAGGACATATGTGGGAAGAGGTTCTGTGGGCTGCTAAGAGCATATCAGAACCTTGAAATAATTTATGGCCACTGCAAGAAGCAATCCTTTTGACATGGGCCAATATTACCACAGAATTATTTCAACATGTTGTGGATTTTATGTCATAAAGTCCTACTGCAATACTAAAAACCAAAGACGATCCAACAGGGCTATTAGAAGTGGTTAATAGTCTTGTATAGTCATGTTATATAATGCAAACTATTAAGCGTAATGTTTTTATCTTTTTTTAAACTGTTATTTTAGTTTGACATGATTTCTACAGAGCTACTACAATGCAAATTTGCATTCATAATCATGACAGAAAATAATTTGCCACGTTTTCTGTGCTGTAATGGACCTGCTCTTGACTACCAGGGTGGAGACTGTGAAATAACTGGAAAAAGTGATGGCGATGACTTTCGCAGGCTTCTTAGTGCCATGGAAATACTTCACTTTAATGCGGAAGATCAAAACAGCATTTTTAGGCTCCTGTCATCAATTCTTCATTTGGGAAATGTTTTCTTTGAGAGATATGAAGTATGTATGCATCTCATTATCTGTATTGTGCTTGTAACTAATTTACTGATAACTGTACACTAATGCATTTAAATGGCATTGTTGCTTGAATCTAAATGAGCAGAGAGACGCTCAGGAAATGGTATCAGTCGTAAGTGCTCAAGAAATCCGAGTGGTGGCAGAACTTCTACAGATTTCTCCTGAGGCTCTGCAAAAAAGTATCACTTTTAAAGTGATGGTAAGTCAAGAAATGTTCTCTAAAATGCGTTGTATTTTGTATATATATTACACACACAGTAATGCAGTTTTACAGTACTACAGTCAGTTCTGTAGTGACACTGATGTGGTGAGGGGGGTTTAGTGCAGCACTGCTGCTGTAGTTTCATTAAAACACCTTAGTGACACTGCTGAGATAGGAATAATTCACCATAAATGCTCTGTGATGCTACTATTGGGGTCCTGACCATTAGAGAACAGAGTATAGAGGACTAACACAGTATGTACTGTATTCCACAAACAGATCTACATCTGGATGGATGGTATGTAATTGTAAGACTTACAACATCCATCTTTATGGTAAGTGGAACTGATAAAATGGACAATAAACTTTAGAAAATTCCATTTTAATAGTACCAATTTATTATTTTCCTTCCACTAACTACATCACATATAAGGTTAATGAACTTTCTAAAACTTTAGACGAATTCTAGTAAAGGCTTATAAATGTTTAATAAGCATGATTCAGTGTGTTTAATATGAATCATGGAAATTTCCATTTCACTTATTTAAAAATACTTGATTGAGTAAAAAACATTTCAGTTTAAGAAGTAAATCACATAATTAGACTGAAGTGCCCATAAAAACTGGGACAAAATAAGACAGAAAAGTTTCTAGTAACACTGTTCTGTAAGGTTTTAAAATTAGCAGTTTAATCAGTTACATGTGTGGTGTTTAAGATTCTACTGAAAATATACAGTACGGTGTGAAGAGAAGAGACAGCCAACAGGGAACACAGTCTTAAGCAGCTTAACTCTTATATAATGCAAAAAAGGTAAATGTATACTTAAAAAAATTGATGTAATAGTGTCTCTGCCCCAACTTGTCGTTTCTGTGCGAGACAGTCAAACATTTATAATTGTGTTTATATGTAAGCCGCAGAATTAAGAACTTATTTTTAAAATATTTAATCCTTTTGCCTGTCAAATAAAGCTTCAAGTAAATTACCAAAATGCAGTTTTAAAATTTTATGGCATTAAAAAAAAAGTTACATATTTTGTGATTCCTCAAATGGTCTTAAATGTAGGACACAACAAGGGAGAAGATATATACTCCTCTAACAGTTGAAGGTGCGGTTGATGCCAGGTATGCTTAGAGAATAAATGTCTTATTTATATAATTATTGTTTCAAATGGAATTCTTTAATTATAAACTAAAGAAGCCTATTGTGCTTGAAAAAACATTTTGTCTAATTGCAGAGATGCAGTTGCCAAGATCCTATACTCCCTTCTTTTTAACTGGCTTACAGACAGAATCAACATTCTGGTTTACCCAGTTAATGAAGCTCTGTCTATTTCAATCTTGGATATCTATGGATTTGAGGTAAAGGGTTAAAGTTGGCTTTAAATTGTGAATAAATAACAATGCTCAATTAATCCAACTGTTTGTGCTTGACAGGATCTCACATTCAACAGCTTTGAACAACTGTGTATAAACTATGCAAATGAGTATATGCAGTTTTATTTTAACAGGGTCGTTTTTAGGGAAGAACAGGTAAGACTTTTTTTTATTTATCTTATTGATGTGTTCGCTTACCACTCATATTTTTTTTATATCTAAGGAGGAATACAACAGAGAGCAAATCTCATGTGAAGACATACCATTCAATGACAATCAGGCCTGTATTGACCTAATTTCAGCCAAGCCCCATGGAATACTTCGGATCCTTGATGACCAGAGTGGTTTTCCACAGGTGTGTGAACTCTCTATTTGCCAGTTTTGCATGCAAGAGCCTCAGACTGTGTGATTATATATTTTTAACTTTAGGCTACAGATCACACATTTCTTCAAAAGTGTCACTATCACCATGGCCACAGTCCATTGTATTCCAAGCCAAAAATGCCTCTTCCTGAATTTACTGTAAAACACTTTGCTGGAAAGGTCACTTACCAGGTATGTGCTAGTTTTGGATTGTTGTGACTAGCCACTGATTTTATTCCTCAGAACGTTTTGATGGCTATGTTTTATAATATATTGCCAACAGGTTCATAAATTCTTGGATAAAAATTTTGATCAGGTTCGCCAGGAGGTTCTGGATCTTTTTATGCAAAGTAAAAATAAGGTATGAAAAAAATATTCATCCATGTATGTACATGAACTTGATTGAACATTGATTACATATGTTTTTGGTATAGATGGTGTCAAATCTGTTTATGAGTTATTCAGCATTGATAAGTCAACAAAAAGCTAATGTCAGAAAAAACAGCACAGTTACACGCCGATACCAGGCCTCCACTGTTGCTGCCAAATTTCAGGTGTCACTTTTGGAGCTTGTGGAGAAGATGGAGAGGTAAACTATGAGAACGCCTATTTATATGGGTTTTAAAAATATATTAACACCTGTTTGTCTTTTATTTGTTTTTCTTTTCTTTTTTTTTTTTAAAGATGCAGTCCATATTTTGTACGCTGCATTAAGCCAAACAATAACAAGGTATAATAAATCAGTGTTCATGGTTAGACAGGAAATGATTGCAAAGTAAATTTTTAAGTTATAATATACACACACAGGAGCCTGGTTTGTTTGATGTGGAACTGGTCAGCACTCAACTTCGTTATTCTGGACTTTTGGAGACCATTCGTATTCGGAAAGAGGGTTATCCAATAAGAATCCCATTTGATGTCTTCCTTTTTAGGTAAGGTTTGCCTTTTTTGTTATATATATAAATATCTTACATGTTGTGTACATCCATATCTACACAAACCATAAAGTGTATCTGTAAATTAAGTGATTAGTCATTTTTACTAAGACATTTTTAGAAGCACAACAACCATAATGTCCAAAAATTTAATTTTAATTTTAATTTAATTTAGAAAGAAGAGCCATGCATTTTAGATTTTGTTGCACACACACACATACAGACACACAGACACATTCAGTGGGGAACAGGGGTTGTTATTCCAGCTGCATCTAAAGTTCTTCACACCTTAATCATGTTATTTCAGTTAATCTAATCATAACCGCCCAGATGACAGAATTTTAATTTGATTACTTTGGTATTTAATAATTAAAATATAACACATTGTGAACTGTTTATAATGTTCAATCTTCTATTTAGATACAAGTCTTTGCTAGGCCTAAAGCAGCCTCCTCCTCCTAATGGAGAAAACTGTGTTATCATGCTTGGGAAGCTTTGTCCTGTAAGGCCAGGAGGTTTTCAAATTGGTGTCACAAAGGTGGTTACACTGATGAGCATGTCACAATAAATCCAATTCCTGTGGTTTAAGTAAGCTGCTTCTCTAATATTCATTAGATTTTTCTTTGCTTTAGCTGTTTTTGAAAGAGGACATTTATTATGTCTTGGAAAGTAAAAGAGATCGTGTAAGACACGTGGCTGCTCTGACCCTACAGCGTTACACTAGAATGTTCTTCGTTCGTAAACGTTATGTAGCTTTCCGTATGAAAATCATCCAACTGCAGGCCCATTGCAAAGGCTTTCTTACACGGTAAACGCTTTTTTTTGTTTTACGTTACTTTTGCATGGGATCTTTTTTAACTTGCATTTCTTTATGTGATCTCACAGAAAATACTTTGTGAAAATGCGTGAAAGTGTGTTCAGATTCCGTTCATTAATCCACATGTGTGTCAACCAAAAGAGATATGTTAAGGTACAGAAGAACACTAATAAACTACACTTTTCAAAGAATTTACTTTGAATTGTACATTGCTTTATAATAACTAATAATATTTTTTTAGATAACATTAGATGCCAAAAGAAAGGCAGAAGAGGAAAGACTGAAAAAAGAAATGGTTAGATTAAAAGACTTAAATTTAAAAATAATTTCATGTTTTTTTTAAATATTATTTTAACATGTGTCTTAAACTCGTAGGAGTTATCAAAACGGGAGGTAGTTAATGTCACTCACTTGATCATTCCAGCAGAACTTGGAGGATTATTGCATGCTGTTGCAGGTATGTTCACAATGATATCATGATAATATTTACACTTAAATTTTTTTTTTTATTTTAAAATTATTTTTTAATATATAGAAGGGTGGCACAGTGGCTTAGTGGTCAGCACATTTGCCTCTCAGCGCTAGGAATTCCTGGTTCGAATCCCAATCTGGGTGGAGTTTCCGTGTTCACCCCATGTCCGCGTGGGTTTCCTCCTGGTTCTCTGGTTTCCTCCCACAGTCCATAAACAGGGATCAAGGTCAATTTAATTCTCCAAATTGCCCCATATAGAGTGTGTTTGTGTGTGTCTGCATGAATGAGAGTGTGCCCAGCGATGGATTGGCGCCCTGTCCTGGGTGTATCCACCCAGCACCCGAAACGTTCTCCCCTGGATGGGCATGAGGAACCCTTCCGCGACCCTAGTAGAGTATAAAGCGGAAGATAATGGATGGATGGATGGATGTATTAACATATAGAAATGTAATTTGGTGATATTTAAGTGCGTTTTAAAGCTGACTGTCTTACCACATGTGACTTTTGGGTTCATATGTGTATTTCTTGTGTTTCACAGGTGGAAGAGAACTGCATTCTGATTGCATAGCTCTGGTGCAAGCCCCAACTGTTCAAGTGGAATCTCAGTTCACTTTACCCCTTGACATCAACAACTACACACTTTCTAAATTCATTCAGCTTCATTTCCAAGTATGAAATTTGTTCATATTGCTTATAGAATTGTACTAATGCACTCATGGAACAACAAACAAAATACCAGGATTTACAGATAGTGCTAATTCTATAATTTTTTACTCCCCTAATTCAGTACTCCTTTACAGGAGCCAAAATTTGGAATGTTAACCACACCTTTGAAAACCCCTTTGACTTATTTGGAAGATGATCTAACACATGAAGCGCTAGATGTCTTCATCATGGTATAAACATATCACTTTCTGACTGTACTGTTGTGTTACTTTTATCAGAATAACAAAGTGCCAATTGCATAGCTATCTGCTTGCAGATCTTAAAATTTATGGGTGACCCACATTTAAATGGGGCACAGGAGAATTTACTCGGAAACTACATCATCCAAAAGGGTCTTTCTAACCCTGGTCTGCGGGATGAGATCTTGTGCCAAATTGCCAATCAAGTTTGGAAGAATAGCAACCCAGACAATGCTGAAAGGGGATGGTTGCTGCTGCTCGGCTGTATCAGTGCATTCGCACCATTAACAAAAATAGAGAAATACATTCTAAAGTGAGATATTTCTGTCATTAAAAGAATGTAAGGTTTGTGCTCAGTATGACATGTACATAATGCAGTGATCTATTTTAAATGCTATAGGTTTGTCTCAGACAATGCTCATGATGACTATAAGGCAGTTTGCCAACATAAGCTGATACAGGCCATGCAGAAATCACTTTATGGACCAGAGACTGCACGGACTTACCCACTGTCCCTACTAGAATGGACTGCCAATAGGAAAAAGGCCAACATGGTGCTGCAGGTGTATTGTTTTGATGGTGAGAGTCAATTGTATGTCATATGGGCAGTTGTACAAATTTACAAATAAGAATCAGAATATTTTATTTATCCCCTGGGGAAATTCTGGTAATCACAGTTGCACCATTTACAGAGTTATTAATATTAGAGTTAATAATATACTAAAAGAATTAAGGAATAAAGAATAAAACAATAACTGCCTCAAAAATGTGAATACAAAAATACAAGATAATTCATAAAGGGGCAGTTACAAAATAAATATTTGGACAAATTTCCAAATTACTAGGAAATAATCAGAACCCCACATTTTATTTGCATTGGCCATACATACAATGACTGTAAAAAAGAGACTTATCTCTTATAAATGAGTATTCTGTCACCGTGGGTCCCTCATGAAACCTAAGTGTGAAATACAAGGAGTTCTAAAAAGCTTTTTGAAGACATTCAGTATACTGCAAGATCACCATCTGAGGTTTCACACTTTAATGTCTGAAGATTTTGTAAGATAAACTCACAAAAAAGCTAATAAGACTTGTGTTCTCTCTTTTCTCTTTACCATATCTGTCTTAATTAAACCAGCTAAGACTGTAAACACTGTAAACCTATGCAAGGTATTATGTACTTGGATAAATGATGAGAAACATGATCTGTAGTGCTAAACGGAATGGAAAATAGTCCTTGAGGTGTTGTCTTTCTTCTTCACACTACCCCCTCACTATCCTTGTGCTTATCATTTTCTTCCTAAAGGGATGTCCTTTCTATGTCCTGTACACTCCTGGACCAGTGGAGAGGATTTGGCTGGGGACATCTTTCAGCACAGGTACAACACAGAGCAATAACACCCTAAACCTATAGCCAGATATTTGGCCCCCATTTAATTAAAGTGAGGGCCTCCTCGTAAAGTTTTTTGGTAAATTATCTATTGGTCAACTTTTGTTTCTTTTTATAGGGGCATTACAGAGGCATGGAAGGGTTGCTCAGTTATTATGAAGGAGCATGGGCAGTGGGCTGAGCTGGCTGGACATGATTATGTGATGGACCTGATTGCAGATCTGGAGTTGATGCGAGACTTTCCAAAGCAGAAGTCATATTTTATTATCTCAGCTGAAAGTCCCACCAGAACCAGACACAATGCCAGCCTGTTAGTAAACTAATAAATAATTAGTACTAATACTTTTACTACTACTGCTAGTTACACCATTACCACCACTCCTACTACTTCTACTAATAATAATATAGTAGATAAGTGGTTAGGGTGTTGGGCTGTTATGGGTTAGGGTTAGATCTAAATCCAACAAGTTGCCAACATTGGTACTTGAGCAAGGTCATTAAATTTCACTACTACAGGAGAACTATATCATGGTTAACCCCACAACTGTTAAGGTGGCAATCAAGTTGACACATTTTTGTGTGATGCAATTTTCCTATTTAAAATATTAAACACATGACTAGATGCACATTAGCTATAAAACCACTAATATCTTATTTGGATAAGCTTATTTGTATAAGTTAGAAAAAAATTAATAAACAAATCTATGAGGCAAACATGAACAGGTAGCATTAGCAATAGGAGCTGTCATTGAGCAAGGTGAGCAAGGTATTTACTTATTAAAAGATACATTAAACATATACATTACATTACATATAGGGCGGCACGGTGGCTTAGTTGTTAGCATGTTCGCCTCTCAGCACTAGGGATTCCCGGTTCGAATCCCCATCTGGGTGGAGTTTCCATGTTCTCCCNNTGAGTGTGTGCCCAGCGATGGATTGGCGCCCTGTCCTGGGTCTATCTGCCCGGCGCCTGAGACGTTCTCCCCTGGATGGGCATGGGGAACCCCACCGCGACCCTAATAGAGGATAAGCGGGAGATAATGAATAAATGAATATTTTAAACTTGTTGTGGCCAATTTTATATAAATGAAGACCTCAAAAAACCTGTCTATATATACATCACACTGTGTTTTTGTGTTGAAATATTAGGCATTAAATGTCACTGCATAAACTGGTATGATAAAAAAAGTTCCTAAAAGTTGAAAAATACCTGGCTGATGAGCCTTTTTTATGTTAGCTAAAACGTAACAATGTGTCATGTTTAGATTAAGTCAAATGATGCTTTTGAACCTTTGTGCCTGTCTTCTGCTCTTTTGGATGGTAATGGTGTATAAACTTTTTTTGATGTATACAAATGCTAAAACATGTTTAAATGTTCATTGTGAAATATTTTGCTGCCACAGGGCTTTATTTGGAAGTGGTTTCGATTCAGAAGATGAAAACATGCTCCTGAACCCTCCACCAACAAGTCTTGCAGATTCAGATGGATACTACAGCCATGGTCAGATGCTTCTACACTCTTTGTGTATTATGTTCCTCCCATAATTAGATGGTCTGTGTAATAAGACCCAATTATGAAGCATTTTATTGAATTATTTAGTTGGATCCACTTTGATCATTTTTGTGATTTAGATTGCTTGTACTCAAGTTACCCCAAGGTGGCAAAAGGTTAAATATATTCAGAAAAGGACCTAAATTACTGATATTTTGTTTCAGTGTGCTGGTGTTAATTTGTTTTTCCATACTCTGTCTAGAATCAGATTTCAGTGAGTCCCCACCACAGAGAGGTATGGACAGATATCTGGACAGCTTATTTGACCCAGTGCTGTCTGATGCCAGTGTTGTAAGTCTTTTTTTACGTTTTTCATAGTCAGTGTTTTTGAAATTTGTCTTGATATTAAGTCAGTATCTGGACATGTATGTTTTATAGATATCTTTTTTCAATCAAACATGCAACTAATCCATGTTTTTAAATAGTTAGACTTTAGATCAGACTTTACTGATATAAGCTTCCCTGCAATGCAAACATTAACAAAACAACCTCTAAACAGTTTATTTTTTGCCTATCCCTTTGATCATATGTTACAAAGATTAACATAAACTTGTAAACTTAACATAAATGTTTCAAATGTACCAAATGTATTGTATCTATGTCTCAGTTGTTACCCAATCATTTTCCTATACTTTTTAATTGTTAATGAAGAGAGTAGCAGCTGAATAAATGGACAATGTGCATATTGCAATAGTGTGGTTACAATCATAAATAATTGTTCTTAAATTAAATTGTATTAACTACGGAACAGAAACACTTTGTGGGACAGATTCTTCAGTTTATTACAGTGTGTTATTGTGAAATCTAAAGTGTGTTTTTACAGTTGTAGGTGGCATCAATTAAATTCAAATAAATGCTCACACAATCAAAAATAGAATCAACGTTTATTTGTATGTATTATGTGATTTTATTTTTTGTAGTGTGTTTTAGTCATAAACTATCAGAGCTTTATTTGTTAATAAACATAGGGATGCAATAATTGTTTTTATTTTCATATGTTGTTTAAGGTTGAGGTTTCTCTAATATTTAAGTCTAAGATTGTAATTTTAATTGTATAGTTTTTAGTTTTATCATATTAATTGTTAATGGTTTCTGTAATGGTTTCAGTGTTTTGAACCTAGGAGCATAATTGAGCATCAAATGTCCTTTTGGCATCAGAGGCCCTGAAAGCGATTAGGTTACTGTATTACCGTATATCTTACAGCATGATAGTCACCTGCTTTTATACCCAATAGCAAAAAAATACTAGAATTTAAATAGTTTTTTATTTTATTTATCTGCATGCTGAAGTTAAAACAAAAATTATAAACTGTTCTCATTTGATTGTTTTATCAAACTACATAAGGCAAAAGTCTACCATAACACAAAATGCAAAATGGATTTCAGCATTTAAAATTAATTTACTGCATATGAAAAGTACATTTGTAATAGATAAACTATTAAATAAACACAGAAGCATGGTTGAAACTGACATCATGTCATTTCTAGTTACTGTTAATTGGTTGCCCTGCTTTTAGAGAGTATAAGGTAATCCCAAGGGAGTATTGATGTCTTGTATATCCTAACACAAACCGGGCCCTGGATGAGTAACTGTTTCTCTATGCCTTATCTCTGTGAATCAGGATATGGAAAGGCCGATTAGTGTGTCCAGTCGGTTGAAGGGAGCCAGTGGGATTGGAGATGGGGATGGAAGTGAGGAAGAGGTACAAGCAAGTAGATCCTATCCCCCAGGACTGCAGCCTGGAGGTGAGTCATTGATCTGTGCTCTTCTTGATCTCTTCTTACTGTTCATCAATTATGGATAGAGAGGTCCTTGTGTCAATTTGTCCCTAAATGTTGTTAGCCTTTTACAGAGTGAGATTTTGCTCAAACCATGTTGGATTTTTTTAATTGTTTTTCTCTACTTAAATTTTTTTATTTTTTTTTATATTATTCACTAATAATGTTTTTTGATTTGTGAAAACTTCCTGTATTATGTTCTTGTTTAGTTAGTTAAAGGTTTAGTTAAATTTGATCTGCTTTTGAAAATAAAAAAGCAACATGTATTAAGTAAGCACATTTAATGGTGCAGCAACTAAAATCATATTGATCATCACTTGTACCTATTTCTTCAGCTGTTCCTGTACTGCCTGTTATGGGAACAATGATGCCTCCCATACCAATGCCAGCTATGCACTCTTTACCTGTGATTCCCTCAACTACATTCACTACTTCAGGACCCTTAGCACCCACAGTCCCCTCAGTACCATCAACACCACAAATGTCTGCTGTGTCTTCTATGCCAACTATGCCATCTATGCCAGCTATACCTTCTATGCCATCTATGCCAGCTATACCTTCTATGCCAGCTATGCCTCCTATTTCAGTTTTGCCTGCATTACCTGATTCAACAGGTAATTGTATTGAATATTTTGTAAATAAACATATATTTATTTAGTGTATTTATATTTATTTTTATATATTAAATTTACAAGTTGATTCCTTTTTTTATTCAGCTGATCATAACATCCTTACTCAACATCAACAAGCCATCATCAACCAGCAGGCCATAATACTGGTGAGTAAAATAATAATTCCCATTATATTTTAGGCAAAGGCGTAAAACAACTTCTGAATGAAGCAGCAAATAATATTGCATAAAATACTAAATACAAAACAAATTCCACACACTATATCTCATCCTCTACAAAATTATAAAATTAAATGCATTAATAATGCTATTTATAAATTGTTAATTGTTATTAATGTACCTTATAATATTAATACAGTGTCAGTCGTGTGAACAGAAGTCACAGACACTATATTTTTTTACATTTTACAGGCTCAGCAAATGACAATGCAAGCAATGGCCCTTCAGCAGCAGATGTATAATTCAGTTGGTAGGTTGTACCCAGGACCTCATCACAACGAACATATGCCAATTCCCCATTCTGGTCAATCAAGCCCAGTGAGTATCTGATGCCTTTATTCAGTTTAATATACAGAACATTTAGGATGCATTAAATTATTAAATGTGTAGGTACATTTTTAAAAACATTTATGTAGGTTAAAAAAAACATTTATGACTTACTTTTTAATGTAACAATTACATTAACATTAATAAAAAATACATATAAAATATTTATAGGCTTTTGACATATATCTGCTGGTAGATTTTTCCAGTCTTTGCAATTTGTTTAACGCTCTTGAATGTTTATAGGATTTCATTTCCCAGTATCAAATCCCAATATCAAATCCCAATATCACAGTTTTCTTCCAAATTCTTTTTCAGTTGGAATGAGATTAAGACTTGCTGGACAGTTTAAAATAATTTCTCTCTCTGGGGTCTAATACTGATATTGGACACTAAAACCTGATTGTCCGTCTCCAGTTAACATTAATTACAAAGGTTTTCAATGGTAATGAATATATATATATATATAAAGGGTGGCTTAGTGGTTAGCACGTTCGCCTCTTAGCGATAGGGATTCCACCTGGGTGGAGTTTCCATGTTCTCCCCGTGTCTGCGTGGGTTTCCTCCGGGTTCTCCGGTTTCCTCCCACAGTCCAAAAACATGGATCAAGTCAATTGAGTTCTCCAAATTGCCCCATATAGAGTGTGTATGCGTGTATGCGTGCCCAGCGATAGATTGGCTGATAGACTGGATTGAAATGGGGAAACCCACCCGAACCTAATAGAGGATAAAGCGGAAGATAATGAATGAATGAATGAATGAATAAATATATATATATATATATATATACATATATATATATATATATATATATATATATATATATATATATATATATATATATATATATATATATATATATATATATATATATATATATATATGTGTGTATATATATATATATATATATATATATATATATACACACACACATATATATATATATATATATATATATATATATATATATATATATATATATATATATATATATATATATATATATATATATATATATATATGTGTGTGTGTGTGTGTCTATGTGTGTGTGTGTCATTTGGTGCTTGCACATTACTTTATTGCTTTTCTACATTTTGGCTTTATAACAGACCAAATTTGAAAGTGGACACATTCATCAAACTCAAGTTCCAGTAACCCCTGCTCAGAGGCCCTTCCAGCATCATTATGGTAATTGATTACAACATATCATACATACTTTAAATCAGTCTGGCGGTTTTTAAACTGGTGCATTTAAAAACAGTGAAAAGTTTATCAATACATCAACTATAAAAAAACACTTTTGTTTACTTTGTAGATATAATTAATTGAATTATAGATACAACATAATGTAAATCCCAAAAATTATATTAAATGCAAATGATAAAACATTATAATATTGGGGAAATAAAGATGTATTTTAAGCAGTTTGTTCCTAATTATTCTTATTTCTGAAAAAAATAATAAAGTGCCTCTTGGAGTCTGGTATTATTTTCCACTGCATCATAATGTTCACTAGATTGTGAAAGACAATGGATATACAGTAAATCTCCCACACGAAATTAGGAATATATAAATACACAAATATTTATAAATAATTTAATAATTTTAACTCTATGTAAACCAACAGTAAAATAAGTAAAATAAAGTGTGTTTTTTGAAGGGAGGAAATGGCCAAATTTAAATTGAATAGCAATTTAATATTCCTTAGAATTTGAAGCCAAATTTTTATTTTACCTAATTAAACTAATATTTTTTATTGTAACATTGTGTACATTCAAATGCATTTTGCAATTTGTCACAGGCCCAACGAAAACAGCCCCGCCAGGAGATGTGGTCAGGTCCACCATTTCAAACTCTGAGCATATAGAACCAAGTCACAACATAAAGGATATCATTAAACAGTACCAGCCTGGCACAGTCAAACCTGTAGAAGTCCCAAGGTCTGTACATTTCCACAAATTTTGAACTTCCAAACTGAACTAATTACTGATGATTAGTCTCTGTTACTTTTCTGTGATCACAGACGAGAGGCTAAAATATTTGTCAAAAAGCCAGATCCTCATGATGAAGCTATGCTGATTCTTAAAGACCAAATGAATGCGCCACCTTCCCAGGTACACTTGTAATGTTGTAATTATTTAAGTGATTTTATAGATGCAAACTAAATGCCTAGTGCAAATGGTCAACGTGTCTTTTATGATTGGAAATTCAGAGAAAAAAGAACTTTGGACAAGACCTTTCTGCTTCAGAGGGTGGAGGATTACAACCAGCAAAGAGCATTAAGACAAAAAAAACACCTCCAGTCCCTGCAGTTAGTCAAAGTGCTCCACCTCTACCTGGTAAATGCAATTTTCAAGTTTAAGTTATTTTTAGTTTTAGAAATAATCTGGTTTTGCATCTCTTAACCCCAGGCGAGATATTTGTTGCTGCTGCATGGTTGTTGTGTAATCGGCACGCTTGCCTTGATGCAAGAATATCTAGAGTTCCTTTTTTCATATAAGTTGATCATTTTATATTATATATATATATATATATATATATATATATATATATATATATATATATATATATATATATATATATAATTTTAATAATTCAAGTTTATAATTTGAATCCAAGTTTAAAATCATTTAAAGAAAAAGAAACTAGCACCGGACATCAGGCTTTAGAACACTTTATGTGGCCTGAGGACAATACTGTACAATAGAGGGTTAAGAGAAGCAGCTTTAAAAATAATAAATGAGTAAATAATGAATTTAATATTATATCTCACTGTAAGTATTTGATCTAGTCTCTCGAGAACTTCCAGTTGAAGAAGAAACCATTCAAACCCAGCTTTACAGGAAGATTAGTGAGGAGCACTACACCTATACAAATGTTCCTTGGAAAATTTATCTGAGGAAGGAGGTTAGATATGGTTGTAATGGCAAGAAAATCATTTGTAAGCTTCATCAAGTTTAAATTGTTATATGTTGTTTGTAGGTGTTCTATCCCAAAGACAGCTTCAATCATCCACTGGTGTTGGACCTCCTCTTTAAACAGGTTAATGCTCGAAATGCATACTGAACACATTTAGACTTTTATAACAAATGGATCACTTTCTTTTTTATCAGCAAATTTATATTTCAGATTGTTCATGATACTTTTTCTGAGGCATGTATTCGCATCACAAAAGAAGAAAGAGAGAAAATGAAATCCCTCTTTGGTATGTACACTTTACCTTGTAAAGGAAATAATTATTTTTACTTGATAAGATCTGACCCAGTTGTATCTCAATGTGATAGCTGAGCACAAGATTGATGTGGGTGCAACTACACCAGATGAAAATCTTAAAAAACGAGTTGTGATTGCAGCAAAAGACACCTGGGAAATCTACTTCTCTCGCCTTTTTCCTGCGTCTGTAAGTAACTTGTCATGCTTCCACATAAGTATAATACAACTCTCTGCAGTTTGTTTAAAATGTGTAAACATTAGTTTGTTGTAAATTAATTTATTTACTTTATGAACAATAAAACAAATAAATATGAACAATTTGACCAAACACCTGATTTGCATGGACACACACACATACATTTAAGACATATATTATAGAAATAAATTTCCTCGCTTTCATGCAGGTCAGGAATGACATGCTAAAATTATCCCAAATAATAGGCGTCAGTATACACTCACCTCGGCTCTTTTTCAGCACGAAGAAATGTATTACTGATTACTTACTGATTTCTACATTTATTTGTTTTATGTTGCAGCAGTGAATTGCATAAACCGATACAGTTTTAGGTAATCGACCACCAAAATAGAAGAAAAATGTGATTACTATGATATTGACTGTGGTATGTTTGTTCAAGTGTTTCTGTAATTGCTCCTAGGATTTCTTACATCTTGGCCCTCATAACATAGCACATTGATTTGAAAGTTAAGACGGGTATACTGATGCAGCAAATGTAGGGTTATAGGCTGTAAGTGTTATGCTATTAATTGCTAAGTTTAAGATTTTAAGTACTTAATGGGAATCTAAGTAAATACTTTACAATGCAACCAAATTAAAATGTGTTTGTGTTACAGGGCAGTGTGGGTACTGGAGTTCAGGTGCTCTCTGTGTCTCACAGAGGAATTAAACTGCTAAAAATGGTCAGGAGCAGTGCACTGGCCCCCGATTACTTTAGAGTTTTAAGACCTTACAGGTAAGTTAGAGACAAGAACCATTGATGCAATAACAAAAATAGAAGCGTAAAGATTGTAATACATTGTGTGTGTTTTTTTTTTTTAAATTGCAGCTATACAGATATCATGTTTGTTACCATTCCTTCCAAGAACATGCTAGAGTTCAATCTTACCAACGAGAAACTAATACTGTTCTCAGCCAAGGCACCACAAGTAAAGACCATGATTGACTACTTCATTACAGAGTTAAAGAAGGCAAGCTGTCCACATACACATTTGTGAGTTTAGCCTTTGACATTAGAGATAAGATTAAGTACTGATATTCTTTTGTTGTTGTAGGACTCAGATTATGTGGTTGCAGTGCATAATTACATTACAGATGACAGAGCCATGCTGAGCTTTCACAAAGGAGACATTATACGCTTACAGAAGATGGAAGGTCTACGGGAAGGTGAAGTAGCTTGCAGTCACGCTAAACACATTATATATTAACACAATGCTGTATATATAATAAGCAGAGAAATACTAATTTATGGAAATAATTTATAGGGCACTGGTATGGGTGCATTGTGAAAAAGAAGGTCATGCTTCTTGAGGAGTTAAGGAGAGATACATCTGACTTTGGTGGGTCAATATGGACTGCCTGCATCAAGTGGTGTTCTTTTATTCTGTGGATTTTCTCAGTCAGTTCCATTGTGGTTAAATTTGCAGTGTTTTTTGTGTTGTTTAGTTCCTTAAAACTGATTTATCTTCCGAATTTCTGTCTCTCTCTTCATTGTGTTATTTAATATAAAATTTCACTGATAGTATAATAATTTTGTTGTCACATCAAGGATGGAAATTCGGAGCAGTCCATGGTCGAGCAGGGGTTTTTCCTGTAGAATTAGTTCAGCCAGTGGCTGCTCCAGACTTTATCAACCTCCCAGTAGACAAGAAAGATGAACCCAAGAATAAGCAGGGTCATGTTGCTGCCTCTGCTGCTGTGGCTGTGGCTGTTGGTTCCATTGCTGCTGCCCATGAATTGGATCGATCCAGTGAGGTATTAACTGCTGCTGTGTATAGAATGTCTTCTATTGTATTTTTGACTAATTTCCTAAGTATCTTGCATAGAAACAATACCTTTTGTGTATATCATGTTGTTATCTAGGCAGCACGGTGGCTTAGTGGTTAGCACGTTCGCCTCCCAGCACTAGGGATTCACAGTTCGAATCCCAATCTGGGTGGAGTTTCCATGTTCTCCCTGTGTCCGCGTGGGTTTCCTCCGGGTTCTCCGGTTTCCTCCCATAGTCCAAAAACATGGATCAAGTCAATTAAATTCTCCAAAAATTGCCCCATGTATAGTGTGTCTGTGTGAGTGAGTGTGTGCCCAGCGATGGATTGGCTCCCTGTCCTGGGTCTATCTGCCCAGCGCCCAAAACGTTCTCCACTGGATGGGCATGGGGAACCCCACCGCAACCCTACTAGAGGATAAAGCGGAAGATAATGGATGGATGGATGTTGTTATCTATGTTCCTTCTCTTTCACTGTTATTGAACAATAAAATAATCTTTGATGTTATTTCATATATATATATATATATATATATATATATATATATATATATATATATATATATATATATATCAAATTAATCAACATATATAATTGTTGTATGGAAGAAGATACAGATCCTTCTAATATAAAATATATATATCTGTATCACACAAACTGGAAACAGTCTGTTGTGTTACAAATTGTCTTTCAGTACTGGTTTTGAATTCTATTACTTCATATCCCCTCTAGGTGGCTTTACCAGTCAGTGAGTACACAGAGGCTCATTTCAGCAGCGTTATTATGGATCTTGATGAAAGTATTTTGCAGAATAGCCAATACTCCATGACAGAATTTGCCAAGAAATATTTCAGAGAGGCTCAAAGAAAGACCAGGTTAGCTGTCAACTATAAACTGAGCTGGATGAGTGTAGACATCAAGCTGGGCTTGTTTCTATTTACAAGAACAACAAATATGACATGCAATCTTTTTGCTTATACAGTGATTCTCAAAGGCAGAAGTCAAGAAAAGGAAAGGAAGCCAAAGAACCATCAGATCTGGTGAAATTTTCCAAGGTATACAATACAGTGATGAAGTGCTGGTCATTTAATGAAGTGCTTCATTAGCCATCAAATCGTGTTGAATTTATGTATAAAAACAAAGAACATTTGTTATATATGGCACATTTCATGAATTTTGTGTTTATATAGTCCCCTATTCAGGCCTCACTAATTGAATTCACTGATGAAAATATGAACAAAGTTGCAGCAGATATTTTTCTGGGTAAGTAAAAAAATATATGTATATATATTATTATAGTGAAAGGTGATATTTTTGCTTACATCATCAAACATAATTAAATAAACCCACTTTTGTCAGTTTTAAAATATAAAGTATATTTAATGCATAAAATGTATTTTTCAGTATACAAATGTCCACATGTTTTAGGATGTCATGCTACACAGATATAAAGTTAATCATTTAAAACTTTGTAATAATGCTAATTTATAAATTTAGAGATAGTCTTAATAATTTGATTTAGTAAGATTCAGGGGTTGTTCCATCGAAAGATCTGCAACCTTGTTTCCAAAAATGTTTAGATGTTGTATGATGTGCAAAACTCTACGGTGTAAATGTATATAAATGCATACAAATTGTATACAAACAGTATTGATTCAATCTATTAATTTGAATAAAATTCAATCTATTCTTTCTACAGCTATAATGAAGTTCATGGGCGACTATGCAATGAAAGGCCAAACTGAGCAAGATATTGTTTGCACCATACTGAGGGTACTTAAGAATATGCTACTCATTTATAATTTACTATGTAATATAACACAGTTATGTAAAAATACATAAATTTAAACCTAGATGTAATTTACAATTTTTTTGTAGCTTACTGGCGAGTATGGATTATTGAGAGATGAATCTTTTTGCCAAGTTCTCAAACAGATCACTGGGAACACCAGTTCCAAAACGTATATTTCCCTATTATCTTTTTTTTTTTACTTAAAAATTATTTTAAAAAAACACTGCCTGGCCAAAAAAGGAAGTCACCACCAAAAAGAAAGGTCACACACCCTAATATTTTGTTGGACAGCCGCTTTTATTATGGCATACATTTCCCTGGAATTGTTTTGATATGCGTTTGCATTGCCTCAAGATATATTTCCGTCCAGTATTGCATTGATTTTTTTTTACCAACTTCTTGCATTGATGACGGCAAAGTTTGACTTTCAATGCGGTTAAAGTCTGGACTCTGTGCTGGCCAATCCATGTGTGATAATGATTTCTCATGCTCCCTGAACCACTCTCTCAAAATTTTAGCCTGATGAATCCTGGCATTGTCATCTCAATATGCCTGTGTCATCAGGGAAGAAGAAATCCATTGATGGAATAACCTGGTCACTCAGTATATTTAGGTAGTCAGCTGACCTCATTCTTCGAGTGCATACTGTTGCTGAACCTTGACCATGGCATTGCCCCCAAGGCTTGTACAGTAGGCTCTAGACATAATGTGTGCATCACTTCACCGGCCTCTCTTCTTGCCCTGATGTGTGCAGCACTCTGAAACAGACGCCATTTTTCCAGTTAGCCTTACTGTTTTACTTAATTGTTTTCATAAGGCTATCGTCTTTGAAGACGAAATGTGGCTGCAAAAAAACGTTCACTTCACATTGTACATGTAGAAATGTCACATACTGTCACTAATAAATTTAACCCTGAGTTCTTCTGTTGCTTTTCTACGATTTGATTTCACCAAACGTTTAAGTGATCGCCGATCACATTCATTCAAGAATTTATTTTTCATCATTAATCATTGCAGCTTTTAATGAAGCATTGGACAGTTCCCATTGGACAGACCCATTTTTTGTCATTTCTGCTCAACTCCTCAGATCTTTTCTCTGCTTGATGCATGCCAATGATTCAACCCTTCTCACATACATACAAACACATACATACAAACTCAAACTCATAATTTTCAAACTCATACACATCTTGTCTTTCGACATGGTCGTTTATTCATTCATTCATTATCATCCGCTTCATCCTTTATTAGGGTCGCGGTGGGGTTCCCCATGCCCATCCAAGGGAGAACGTCTTGGGCGCTGGGCAGATAGACCCAGGACAGGGCGCCAATCCATCGCTGGGCACACACTCACTCACTCGTACCCACTCTATATGGGGCAATTTGGAGAACTCAATTGACTTGATCCATGTTTTTGGACTGTGGGAGGAAACCGGAGAACCCGGAGGAAACACACGCGGACACGGGGAGAACATGGAAACTCCACGCAGATGGGGATTCGAACCGGGAATCTAGTGCTGAGAGGCGAACGTGCTAACCACTAAGCCACCGTCCCGCCCCCATGGTTGTTTAAGACATGAGAAACAACTTATTGCACCAGTAGGGGTTAAATAACTTGATGCCAGCTAAAAGATAATCGCACATGCGTTAATTATCCAATCGGAGGCTCCATGTACCTGTTTGCTAATTTACATCCAGGTGGTGACATTTTTTTGGCCAGACAGTGTATTTTCCACAGGAATTTAAAAAAATTAACTAACTTTAACTTTACTAAAATTAATTAACTTGTGTTGCTCAGGGATAGTTGCCAAAGAGGATGGAGGCTTCTATACATTCTTACAGCATACTACCGATGTTCAGAAGTACTTAAGCCTTATTTGTTAAAATACCTTCAAGATGTCTGTGCAGGGCCAGAGGTACACTTTCAAGGTATGTCACTACTTAAGACTTTACATTTAAAAAAAACTATTTTTTTTTCTGCTTATAACGCAAGAAGATTGTCTTCCTACCAGGCATTGCCAAAGCTTGTGAACAAAACCTAAGGAAGACATTCCAATATGGTGGGCGCACTAAATATCCTAACAGCATGGAACTAAAGGCTATGATGGTTAGAATGTAAAACTATATCAGATTTTTAATATAGCTACCCAACATATTCTAACCATTTTTATATCTACATTTTTAGGCTAGCAGGAGCTCCAAGCGTCAGCTGTTTCTTCTCCCTGGAGGAATTGAAAGACATCTAAAAATTAAGACCTGTTCTGTGGGTTGCCATTTAAAAAATAATTTTTATAAATAATAGCTGTTTTTTTATTTATATGAGCTAGTTAATCTGTGTTCCATTTAGGTTGTCCTTGATGCTATTGAAGAGTTGTGCTATGAGATGGGCTTAAACAATATTGAGGGGATCTCCGAATATGCCATATTTCTGGTCACAAACCAAGGTAGAAATTTATGTTTACTAGTTTGCTTAAGTTGATGATACAAGAGATAATTGTAACTGATCAAGGCATGTGAATGGTGATGCATGTGCAATCTGTAAATCTCCAGGTCAGAATGTTCAGCCATTAAGCAAAAGGGAGTTTATTTTGGATATCACAACAGAAGCAGAGCCTATTGACAGCAACTACAGTTTGTGGTTTAGAAGAGTAATATGGAACCAGCCACTAAAATTTGACAGTGAGCTGGGAGTCACCATGCACTACAATCAGGTATCGGGCTATTTAAGACTGTTTTAGTTAGGAGTGAAAAGTGTTTTTAATCATGTTAAAATCATCGATAAAAGTTTAATATAATAAAACTGCAACATTTCAGGTTTACACAAAATGTGTCCTGTATATGTATATAATATTTCAATGTAGGTATAAAAAAAAGCTGAAACTCTAGACTCTCAAAAAATATAAATAGTTTTTTGTAGGGTAACAGTATGTAACTTAATGTGCTTGTCAACAGTAAAGTCGTTGTGTATAAATGCCATATTACTGTTGTAGTTATATAAGGCTAGTTTAAACTATTTTGTGTAAAATTTAATGTACAGAAACACTAGATCAATGTTCATATGGTCAGATGTGATATGATTAGGAAAGGAAAGAAGAAAAAAATTGACACACAAATCTGTTTTCACTATTTTGACTTGTAATTGTTTCCTGTTTTTTGTGATTTATTGGATTATTCAAAAATGTAAAAAGTGTAGAATGACAGGCATGACTGTGTGAAGTGAAGTTGTTAACATCTGAAAAAACACAATACTGTATCTTATGCTTTCTGCTCCACTTGATTTGACAGCTTTGTTTTCTAATTTCTTACTTGTAAAATGAATCTTTTACATGATAGAAAATATAGTACAAATTGTTTTAAAACATTTAAAGCATAAAATATATATATTTTTATTACACCTTCTTGGTCTCTAAACTGTAGTGCAGTGGAAGTATGAAATTTGCATGAAAATACTCTAGTAAAGTATAAGTTACTCAGAAAAGCATTTAAGTTTTATACTTGTTAAATGTAAATGTAAATGAGTAAATGTAGTTACTTTCCACTAGTGGTTTCTACGATACCCAGAAAATCCTGACTATGTTTTTTTTTTTTTGCAGGTTATTTCTGACTACTTAAAAGCACTTCTAAATGTTCTGCCACAGGGGAGAGTTAGTGAGCAGCAGCTCCAGCAAGCATCAAAATTAGCTGCGCTGCAACACTGTGCCAAGGATTCCAGATCACTTCCTGCCATGTAATTTAACTTACATCAAACCAGTGGTCCTTAAAGCTTGGTGAAAGTTAAGATATTCACTGTTATAAATGTATCAAGTACAAATATTAAAGTTGTTAAGTGGGCCACACACCTAATTTCTACCATATACCATATTTACATATTACATACATATTTACTACATAAAACTACAGTAATATGTACATTGTTTTGTTGTGCTATTTTTTCTAAAACAGAAAATCTTTTATTTTAACTTTTAAAGGCGTGATGTGCAGGAATGTATTCCTCTTCCCTTGTATGGGCTGCAGTCTTCCCAACAGTGGCTAAACATGGTGACCCAACACATGCAGCAAGTCCAGGCCCTCAGTCCCCATCAGGCCAGAGCCCAATTTTTAGGTAAAGAATAAGCAAAGTCAGTTTGTCTTTTATAGAGTATGATAATGGTAATTGTTTTAAATGTTTGCTAATTACTTATAGGGCTTGTCAGTGTTTTTCCCATGTTCGGTTCCACATTCTTCTACATACAAAGTAGTAGCAACAATTCTATTAACTGCCCCTGCATACTGGCTATTAATCAAAATGGCGTGAATTTTCTTAATAAAGAAACACATGTAAGTAATTCTGTGCTGGATACATTTTTAACATTTTAAAAACTAAAATGTACATTGCAATTTATAAATGCATATTCTGTATATTTTCAGGAGCTGATGGTAAAGTTTCCTCTGAAAGAGGTTCAATCCACAAGGACACAACGACCTCTAGCTGGCTCTAGTTATCCTTATGTGGATATAATGCTGGGAGATCTAACATCTCAGCGCATAACACAACTGCAAGTGGACCAGGTTTGAGCTCTATACAATAAATGAAATACAATATACATGCATTATTAAGTATGTAAGATGAGGCTGTGGTAAGATGCAGGTTATATTCATTGTAAGCATTTTTTTAACAAGCAAGCATAAAACCTTGAAAATAGTTTTTTAACTGCTTAATTATTGATATTTCTTTTCAGAGTTTGGAGCTGTGTCGAGTCATTGCCATGCACATGGAGAACATGCTGTCCGTTAGAGAGAAAAGACTCACGTTGCCTCCCAGTGAAATCACATTGCTCTAAAATGCTTTTTTGGTCCCATATCATGATTTAAATGACACTATGACCAGCTGTAATTTGAATTACAGTATTTAATATAGAATTACTTCCTCTCTGAAGGTTAAAGAAATAATTTCTATTTCTGTAAATGCATCTGTGCATTAAGCTTATTGTAAATATAAATGTATTATTGTTAGAAGCCGCTCGTCCTTTCCCGGGGGATCGGCTACGCGGGAGGAATGCGTACGCCGCTTGTGCCTGGTGAGAGTTTCCTGGGAACCGGCTACGCGGGGAAAAATTCGTACACCGTTCCTTTGGGTAAAACACTCCTACGGATGCAACCTGCGTGGGAGTAATGCGCAGCGCCGTACCGTGGTTGAGCGCGGAAGGAGAGTTCGAGACACCGGGAAATAAAAACAAACAAATTTATTATTAAAATGGTGTAGGGACACCAACAGAAAGGGGGAACAAATGAAACGAAACTAACACCGGGATTATACCGAAACAAAGACGTGCACGGGGGAGAGGGAATACGGAAACTAAATACAAAAACACCCAGTCACGTGCACAAAATAAACCAATCACCCAACGGAGACAATGAGTCCATTAAATGAGGGACAGGTGCCCCAGGCACCTGTGACAATTATGTTGTTTAAATGCATTTTAATTTTCCTCTGAAACATTATTAATTGATTAAAATTAAATTACATTTATTATGATAACAATTGTGTGGTCTTTACATTTTTAAAAAAAGTTTTTTAAAGTTAAATTAAAATTATGACATTTTGTAACAGTACAATAAAATTACACAACAATACAATTGTGATTCCTACTAAATACCGATTTCATGAGAATCTCATTGTTTTCATAAAATTATTTTAGAAAAAAAAATCCTGATTTTAAACAAATGACAAAATAGGCACACATACAGGCGACCTTTCATTAAGTACACTTCTTATTTCTACACTCATTGTCTGTTTTATCAGAACCGAAATCTATCTAACCATATAGAGACACCTTGTATTTTAACAATTACAGACTGTAGCCCATCTGTTTCTTTGCATATGTTGATCTCTGATCAGGACCCACACAGGAACCACATAGGACAATTACAGATTACATATATTTAGCTGGTGGATGATTTTAAAAACTACAGTGACATTCTCATGATGTTGGTGTGCTTGCGTGTATTGCACAAAATTGCTCTAACTGCCTACTTGAGCAGTTTATATTTTTTATGGTATTTTGAGGTTCTTGTCTCATTAAGGACATTAAGAATATTCGTTTTTCTAAAGTTTCAATGCTTTAAAGGTTCCAAAATTAGAAATTAAGTGGTTCTCAAGGTGTCAAGAAACAAGCATGAAGCCATATACTCTCTGATATTTAATGCAACCAATGAGGGTTGTGTTCTGTTTGTATACGAACCGGGAATCCCTAGCACTGAGAGGCGAACGTGCTAACCACTAAGCCACCATGCCCCCTGAAATACTTTAAATGTATTTTAATTTTTGTGTCTTGGCATCCATCTATTAATTTATAACAGTTTTTTTGCATGCATCTATGTAATAATCTTTTGTCTTATTAGTTGTTTAAAATAGGGCCAAACTCCCCCAATCTTTATACTTTATAGACCTTACTTTATATATATATATATATATATATATATATATATAGGGTGGCACGGTGGCTTAGTGGTTAGCACGTTTGCCTCTCAGCGCTGGGGATTCCCAATTTGAATCCCCATCTGGGTGGAGTTTCCATGTTCTCCCCGTGTCTGCGTGGGTTTCCGCCGGGTTCTCCGGTTTCCTCCCACAGTCCAAAAACATGGATCAAGTCAATTGAATTCTCAAAAATTGCCCCATATAGAGTGTGTCTGTGTGAGTGATAGTGTGCCCAGCGATGGATTGGCAGCCTGTCCTGTGAGTATCTGCACAGCGCCCGAAATGTTCTCCCCTGAATGAGAATAGGGAACCCCCCCCCCCCCGACCCTAATATAGGATAAAGTGGAAGATAATTGATGAATAAATGAAGGATAGGTAGCACGGTGGCTCAGTGGTTAGCACGTTCAGCTCTCAGCACTTGGGATCCCGATTCGAATCCCTATCTGGGTGGAGTTTCCATGTTCTCTCTGTGTCTGCGTGGGTTTCCTCCGGGTTCTCTGGTTTCCTCCCACAGTCCAAAAACATGGATCAAGCCAATTGAATTCTCAAAAATTGCCCCATATAGAGTGTGTCCAGCGATGGATTGGCACCCTGTCCTGTGTGCAGCTGCACAGCGCCCCCCCCCCCGCGACCCTAATATAGAATAAAGCGGAAGATAATGGATGAATGAATGAAGGATAGGCGGCACGGTGGCTTAGTGGTTAGCACGTTCAGCTCTCAGCACTTGGGATTCCCAATTCGAATCCCTATCTGGGTGGAGTTTCCATGTTCTCCCCGTGTCTGCGTGAGTTTTCTCCGGGTTGGATCAAGTTAATTGAATTCTCAAATATTGCCCTATATAGAGTGTGTATGTGTGAGTGAGTGTGTGCCCAACGATGGATTGGCGCCCTGTCCTGGGTCTATCTGCCCAGCGCCCGAGGCGTTCTCCCCTGGGTGGGCATGGGGAACCCCACCGCGACCCTAATAGAGGATAAAGCGGGAGATAATGAATGAATGAATGAATGAAGGGTGGATTTTGCAGACAACCCCGTCCGCTCCGCCGCATTCCAGACCTTGTTTTGATGGCGCGTTGTGGGTGTGTTTTGTCGGATTGGTTGCAGATCCTCGGTCGCTGATTGGCTGTTTTTGGCGTGGCTACTGTGAACTTCCCCTGCGCTCAAACCGCATCCACACGAGTGAAGAGTCGCAGGTCTGAGCTGCGGACACAAAGCGCCGCGGAGCCGCATGTCCGCTCGGGTTTACCGCGCACTGATTTCATTTTAGCGCCTTTAGCTCCGGGGACGCCGCGTTTGGATCCGCCGGGGATTCAGGATGATGAAGTTTCGGTTCAGGCGGCAGGGCAATGACCCTCAGAGGGAGAAGATAAAGCAGGAGCTCTTCGCGTTTAATAAGGTATGTGCGCTGTGTTCGTGCGGGGGCTCTGCTCCTCTCCCCGGGGCTTGAGTTGCAGCAGCACTGTTTTGTTCTTTCTTTTGCCGTTTTATAGCTAAACAACATCATCTCCACAACGCTCTTTGTTTATTGTGTTTGCGTTAAATGACGCATTGACCTAATATTTTAGCACCCTCTCCTAAAAAACAAATAGCAGTAAAACTTGCCTTCACTTATCTATTTTATTTTACAAGATGGACCACAATCATTTACAATTTAACATTTACATTACAATTAACTGTGCATGGCTGTGGAAATCCCATTTACACACTCGCCGCTGAAGAACTTTGGATGCCACTAACCTGAAGTCATGTGCTTGCAAACAAAGAAAGAAATTAGAAGTTTTTTTTACACTGTCTTCCAATACAGTCACCTGATCTTTTACAATTTTGCTATCTACACCTATAGCTTTATTATGGTTATGGTTAATTCTAGGCTGTATCTAATATATTGAATTATGTAGTTGCATCAAAAACATCAATAATCCCAGTTCAAGAAGATGGTACAAATATTTTAAGTAAATTGATAATTGAAAGTTATTAAAAGATAATGGATGGATGGATGTATGGATTCAGTGGTACCATATCTATGTTTCATCAAAATAGATTTTATAATATAATTTGATCTGGTACTGAAATAATAATAATAATAATAATAATAATAATAATAATAATATATGGCCCATAACCTCCTACTTCTCAGATCCAGTTGTTTCCCCATCAAGTTAACAGTAAATTCTTGATATGTATGTACTTGGTGCTCACAAAGTTAAACATGTTTTTATTCAGCCCTGTTTAAAAAAAACTTCCTAGTCACAGCCAGTTTTTAATGATTTGTAAATATCCTGCAAGTGTTTGATTGCACTGTGTGAATTAACTGAGAAAAAGACTGAATTCTTTCCAACCTACAGCTTCACAGATGTCAGTAAGAAAAATGACTCTGATTTCACTTTTACAGTGGTCCAGTGCAGCTGGTTGAAACATGCTGTTTTATGTTCGTGTGTCTCATTTTTGATGGATGATCTTTTGAATGTCTATAAACATCTGACCAGAACAGTTTACCAAAGAACCAAGTTGAAAATCTTTAATAAATTTTCATTAATTGAGCCATGAAAGGTATTTTCAGCTGCTCTATCGTGTCAGATAAAAATATAGGTTTGTCATTCGGGGCATACGCTTTATTTTCCCATCTGTTTTTCCTACTTGCACAATTGTTGTACTTGGAACATCATGAATGCTTCTCATCTTTGTTTAGAAAAGCATTTTCCTGTTTGGATTGGATTTTATAATTTTGTACAAGTGAAGTCCTGCCTACTTTATTTAATTGGACAGTTGACTTGCAAATGTTTATGTTGCTGTTATTATTGTGAAATATAATGCGATGTTGCATTATGTCTATGTGTAGCAAATAAAATATAATGAAATGCATATGTTTCCTGTCTTATTTTTCCAGACTGTTGAACATGGATTCCCAAATCAGCCTAGTGCTTTGGCCTATGATCCCAAACTGCAACTAATGGCCATTGGAACTAAATCAGGAGCTATCAAAGTGTATCCTTTTTAACTTGAAAACATGTACTGCACTGTATGACCACAGGAGCTGGTAAGTGAAAATAACTGTATTATTTGTTGCTTTTTACCAGAAGGATCATAAAAATAAATAAAATGATGTGTACAGATGGGCCGTCTTTTGGACAACTGAGGTACATTGTTTACCAGTGGTTTTCTTTTTTTTCCTTTTTTTTTTCTTTCAGTCCAATAACATTGTATTAAATCTTGCACAAAATATCAGTGACCCTTGGTATGTGATTTGGGACACTGCCAGCTGTTTTCTGCATTGTTGTTCTTGATGCAGCTGCTATTTGACTTCTTGTTTTTTTTATGTATTTCTCTTTTCCTGTTGGTGTCCTTTTTTTAAAAAAAAATTATTATTATTATTATTATTTTTTTTTTAAACAACAATTGGCCTGATGTTGAAGTTTTATGTATCATACTAACAAATCTGAGCTGTTGGCTAAATGTTGTGTGTGGGAAATAGTGTATAAAGCTTTAGAAATATTACTGTGTTGGTACCAATATACTGATCATAATATTATTGTTGCATATAAATTGAGATGTAGTCTCTTAGGATTAACTAGATACTGAAAAAAAATCGTAACACTTTATAATACTGAGTAGTTGAGGTAAACATGGAATCAGTCATTTAGTATGTTCAATTCACCTAGTGTATTTTTCAAATCTTTATTTATAAATGGTTCATAACAAACAATATTGACCCCAATTATGTTGTGTTGTGTTTACACTTGAAAAATTCATCAGGAAAATAGACTTTCATGGTTCGATGTTTTGATGTTCATGCTGTTATTTATTATTTTTAGTACTAATAAGGATACTTTTAAGAAATAAAATATTGATCTTACTATAAACGTATTCTACATATAACAGTAATTCCCACCATCAGAATTTGTCATTTGAGACACTTTTTCAGATCTTCTCTTATCTGTATGAATTAAAGGTGCTTATCAGTTGTGAATGTAAAGAATTCAGCTTGCCCTTTTTGTCTCACTTTAACACAGGGCAGTGCTAGTGCTAGGACTGAGTGTGGCCGGGTCAGGCTGTTCCCTGTAGTGTTGCAGTGAGCACACAGTGCAGGTCTTTGAGCTCCAGTAGGGAATGTTAAAGGAGACTGGTACTATCAGGCACAGAAGGCTGAATATCAGGCCTTGACTTTCTCTCTTGCTAGACTATCTGTCTACCACCTTTCTGCAGCCTATTAACTTAGTAATCGGGTAGTTTTTGGTGCATGTCAAAGCATGGAATGGTAGTGTTCATGAGTAGAAAATGAAGATGTTATTATTTTCTGTTGATTTCACAGTGTTATAAGTATTACTATACTAGTAATGTTGTTCATGTTTTCTTAAAAAAATAGCTATTCACATCAGCTTCTTTGTAGTGTTTTTTTTTTATTTTTTATCTTTGACATTTGTATTTTTTTGCCAGCATTATTTTTGAAGCATGCCATTTGTAAATTGGCTGGTTTTGTTTGTTAAGCAGCGAAAAAGCTTAATGAGCTTAAGTAATTCTCTTCATGTAGCTTTGGGACAAATAGATTCAACTGTCACAGTTCAGTTTAATCTTTGCATTACACCTATTGTTCTTTCTTCGGTTTCTCTTACCATATAAAACTTTGAAGTTTTATAATTACAAGCTATAGTCCATTTATTATCTGCAGAGTTTTAGCTCCCTTTACTGATCTAAGGATCCATGCCACTACAAAATAGGTACTGTGTGCATAATGGATTATTTTCAACACTGCTGTAACACTGCTGTGGTGATGTGTTTCGCTGGTACGAGTAGATCTGACTTAAACACTAAACTTGCACTTGTTTAGACAAATTTATATGATGGATGGACCAAATTTACATGGTCACTGTCTGCTGAAACCCATGACCTGCTTAAAAATCATATTGTGATACATTTTTCATCACAATAATGATGACCATTTTACAGCCTTGATGCATATCTTACTGTGAATTCCCTATATGCTTATGACATTATGGCCACATTGGCATTTTTTTTTATGTCTGTACTTTATGGCCAGTAATGGCGCCATATTGTCATTTCCAAAAAAAACCCAGAAATTAAATGCAACAGAAAGCCTTTAAGCTGTTGTAAGTACAAACTATGTTGTGTATATTTTAAGGGCTCCCTAAGGAAATGTTTCCCAAAACATTTTTCCACATTGTCATAAACAACTGTGGTGATATATTTAAAATTTGTACATGGTATGTTTTCGTTTTAAGAATTTTTTTTTTCTTAACTATGTCGTAATTATTTGAGATATTTACTAATTTTATTTTGTGCTGCCTTCAGTTTTTAAGCTGAGTATCTTTTTTTTGTGTTGTAAAGAAACATTGCACAGTTTGATTTTCTGCAAATTCTGTGAAATATTAGCTTCACAAGCATAAACATACATTTGTTCCAACCACAGATTGAGGCTTTTTGGAAGGGTATGTGCTGCAAAAATGTGTGTTTGTGTTTGTGGAGTTTGATTGGAGTGTGGGAGAATAGAACTGAAGGAGATGTCTGGAACATAGAGTGTGAGTAGTTGGGATTGACCAGTATGAATATGTACGCTGTCTTGCCTGGAACTTCACCCTTTTAAAGTAAGAGGAGTTTATTCCATGGCTTTGCCCCATGAATGGTCTTGCTTAAGATGCTTTTGAAACCGTTTCCAAGGCTACCAGTCTAGGAGCCAGATAATCGTGATGCATTCCAGGTTTTTTTTGTTTTTACCATTAAACTGTCAAGTCAGTACTATTGCATTGATTGTGGTAATACATTTATTACTGCTTATTGTCTAAAGTATTTGTAAGGAGTATTTAAATTTGATTCAGTTTGTCATTTTGTTGGATTCATGAAAGTCTTGAAACACATCCCTGCAAACTTTACAATCATGTTATTAAATACTTAACTTTTTTTTTTATCCAGACAGGCCACATCTGGCAAGATTTTATTACCCCCATATTTCTGCTTACTGTACACATAATCAGTGTTAACTATATGTTTAATAGATATAGAATTTAGGAAAAACAAAGCCTGATTGTTATACAGCCCTGGAGTTTCATTTCATACAGTCAAATTATGGGCAGCATGGTGGCTTAGTGGTTAGCACGTTCGCCTCTCAGCACTAGGGATTCCCGGCTCGAATCCCAATCTGGGTGGAGTTTCAATGTTCTCCCCGTGTCCGCATGGGTTTTCCCTGGGTTCTCTTTTTGTTTCTTTTTTGTTTGTTTTTTTCTCCCACAGTCTAAAAACATGGATCAAGGTCGATTGTATTCTCCAAAGTACGCCATATAGAGTGTGTTTGTGTGAGTGTGTGCCCAGTGATATATTGGCGCCCTGTCCAGGGTGTATCTGCCCGGCGTCTGAAACGTTCTCCCCTGGATTGGCATGGGGAAACCCACCGCGACCCTAATAGAGGATAAAGCGTAAGATAACGAATGAATGAAATATATATATATATATATATATATATATATATATATATATATATATATACCCCCCCCCCCCCCCCCCCCCCCCCCCCCCCCCCCCCCCCCCCCCCCCCCCCCCCCCCCCCCCCCCCCCCCCCCCCCCCCCCCCCCCCCCCCCCCCCCCCATCAGCAATGCTGCTAAAGTTCTTATACCACTATTTACTCAATGTAAATCTTTTTCAAAATTATTACTCCACCTTGCAGTAGGAACAGTAGCTAATTTGTTGCTGCACATTTGTCTTAGTTTCCCCTAATCAATCATCAGTGCTTACAGAAATTGTCTACAGCATGTCAGTGGCTAAGCAGTTTTGATTGGTAGATTATCTTCAGTCAGCAGTGACACTGAGCCATTTAAAACCTCCAACAACAGTGATGGAAATATAAAGTGATGTTAATTTGATGTTAGGGTTCTCATGCTGATAATGTTTTATGAAATGTATAGATTATCATATAAAGTTTTTTATAACCTGCAGTGTGTCTTTAAAACTTACAAACACAATGACCATTAAAGCTCACAAGTGTTTTTTTAATATGAATCATACCTGAACGTTTGGTCTTTTTTTTGGTTTACAAGTTTTATTACCCCTTGTACTTTTGTTTAATAAATAACTGTTTAGCAAAAGTATTTTTACACTGTTTAACCTTAAAAAAATCTTAATAGCGTGTGGAGAAAGGCAGAATATTCAAGTATTACCTGCAATTTAGATATTTCCATTTATGTTCTGATACATAAAGCAATAGATAATAGGAAAGGTGTACTTTATTTTCACATGACTATACATATCTAAGTATAAACTTAGAAATAACTTTTATAAATGACTTATTAAAGAACATAAATCTGTGTTTTAAATGGTAACTTCCGAATATATTACTCGCATCATTAATAGCTAAAATATGTACTGCTTGCAACTACAAACAAATTGATCAGCACAGTTTATTGCTTTATTTTTAATGTTTGTAAGTAAGAACATTATGAAGTTAATTTCAACTATTTTTAATTTGTGATTTAAGTAAATGTGTATCTGTTAAAAATGTGTATCTGTTATAAAAAAAAACATTTGTTTTTGAGGTGATCTGCATTTAATGTTTCAGGTGTCTTGAAGGCTAGTGTGAGTTTAAAGATGTCAACTGTGTAGATATATTTTATTTTGGGTCTAAAACATTGACCACTATCTTTGTTGCATTTCTATGCATTTGTTGCAGTACACTTAAATATTTACCTACGTCAGTGTTAACTCCCATGGCTGCCATTTGTGTACTGATACAGCTGTCTGAATAGAAAAGTTTTGACTATTGAACCAGTGAGCTACTTTTAGTGCATTACAGTCTGTTCTACTACAAACCCTTAAAACCATGGCATGGCAGTGCTGTATACATATGTTTTGAAGTGGTGTCCTTATCTAAAATAATTGTTTGGATTAAAAGAAATCTCTTCATCTTTAATTCTAGCAAGGCACATGGTAATGAAATGGAGCTCATATTTCATGGGAAACCTTGTTCTCACTTTGTCCTGTGCTCTATCCTTATTGAATTCAGCTGAGGAAACAGTCCAGTGTTGTCTCATTATGTCCCTACTCCTTTCTCCTCTGTTTTGCTTAAGCCTCATTTCTCTGAATGGGCTAGCTTGTTGTCTCGATATCTCGGGAAGATATTTAAGTATCTAAAAACTTTTCCTTCAGTGTTTACTTGCTTTAGTTGTACAAACTTTAGACTAATTACACGCAACTTTTCATAGGTCATTCACAGTAATTTCTTATTCTTTCACTCACTTACTCCCTGTGGATGCATCAGTCAAAAGGCATTAGTATTCAGATGCAATTCTCCTGAATACACAGAAGGGCTATAAAATTGGTCCCCATCCCCCTCTGTAGCTCTTCTCATCCACTCTGTAGACCCCAGGTTACTCAGCCTTAGGAATAAGATGAAATGTAGCGAGTCTAAACCATTGATTAATTTCTGATAAATTACTTTGTTATTACACCCAAAGTTAAACTTTTATATTAATCTGATATTAAACTAATTACAAACTAATTGCTTAATGCTGCTGTCTGTTCTAGCATGACCTAAATGCTTATGCATTCTATGAGTAACGTGCATTTGCTTTGTTTGCTCTGTTTAACTGAAACCACTGACATTTTAAATATATTTAATGAAGCAAAGTTCAGTTTCAGTATGGTAATTAAGCTGACTTTTTTTTTGGAATGCGTGTGTACTTAACCCTTGTACAAACTTTTATTAAAACTAAATTCAAATGTTTAAGGGTATTTGACTGCTTTTTTTTTGTATAGTCTTTAATTACGAAAGTAGTTCACATTGAATAGTTGTAACAGAATTGGATAACTGCAGATTAAACACAAGGCCTGCTGTCTGTCACTATACAGACCGTGAAATTGCATTCTCTTTTGGTAGGTTTGCTGTAAGCGCTTCAATGAATAATTGTCCAGCATTGTTTGGAAAATGAGAGATACTGTGGCCTTTGGGCCACTTCAGTATGTTTGCATAGCAGAGAAAAAGCTGCCTGGGGCCCAGGGAACTTTTCACTGATCAAAGCTGCCCCTTGTCCCCTTGTTTTAAACATTGTGTTTTATTTTACTTGCAAAATAAATAATTCTAAAACACACACTTGTTAACAGGTGAATGTACAAACTGAGGATGAGATGCTTACAATTTGCCTGATGGTTGTTTAACCAGATATTCCAGCACAGAATTATTAATGAGGGTTAAAATGTTTTATAAATGAATAGAATAATCAGAGGAATTTTTTATTAAAAAAACAAATTTAATTCACCCGGAATGCCTGTGTGATTGTATTTTTTTTTTTTTTACAGTGGCAGCAGTTTAAGCCTTCCAATAAGGCTTAAACTTTTTAATAGCATTTTATAGCTAGATATTATGCCTCATTCCATAATTATTTAGGCTAATTTACTATTGTTTCTGCATAGAGGTGTAAGTTGAAGCTTTTATGACGATACAATATAGAATCATCAAGCCAACAATTTAGTTATTTTCTGTACTTCAGAAATCCCCTGTAAAGGATAGGGAAATAAAAAGCAAGGACAAACAAGCAAAAGTTGTTTGTCCTTTACTTTAAATAATTCCTTACATTCTATATTTCTATAAAAGACAATATAAATATATACAATGTGCATGCACTGTGTCCACCTTATTGAAGTGTAATTGTCTTTTGTTTTTCAGCTACAACAAAAGTACAAATGAAGTTGTATTTCTGATTTTTTTTGTGTGCATACTGTCAAACATCAATTACTTTTGTGCAGACCCAACTTGGACTTAGAAGTGACTTAGAAGTATCCCAACTCGGTTGAGGCAATTGAGCGTTAAGGGCCTTGCTAAAGGACCCACAGTGGTAACATCAGTGGACCTGAGATTTGAACCCACAACCTTCTGATTGATAGTCCAACACCCTAACCATTGAGCTATTACTCCCCAAATGTTAGGGTTTAAAATCTTTTGTGTCATTCCCCCCCTCTCAGGGTGTTATGTTCATAGTTATTTTATTTATTTTCTAGTAAATCTAATTCAGCAACATATTTATTACATTGATCTATTGGACATTTAGTAAGATTTGTATGTTCCTTTTGTACTATTTATTCTTTCAGTAATTAAGTTGGTGTAAGTGTCATTTTTAAGGTGTGATTTTTGTTGTTCACTGGCTAGGAACAGAATGTTTACTTAGATGTGTACATTCGTCATTCCGACTATGCTATCTCAGATGAAGGTTCTGTGCTGAACAGTAATACAGTAAATGATTATAATTTTTATCTGGAAAGGCACATAAGAGCACAGGTTTATCTGAGAAGTTCATTAAATACAAAGAGCAAAGCAAACAATAAATGATGGGTAGAAAATCTGCCCTGTTTTAAAGGTTTAGGAAAGGTTTTATTTATTTTTTTATAATTATATATATTTTTTGTAGTTTAGGAAAGCAGTCATTACTCCAAGCATTCATTTTAATATAAAGCATAGTTGCTGGATGGGTTTCCAACTCAGATTTTATATATTTTATTTAAAATATTCATTCATTCATTATCTCCCGCTTATCCTCTATTAGGGTCGCGGTGGGGTTCCCCATGCCCATCCAGGGGAGAACGTCTCGGGTGCAGATACACCCAGGACAGGGTGCCAATCCATCGCTGGGCACACACTCACTCACACAGACACACTCTAAATTGGGCAATTTTGAGAATTCAATAAACTTGATCCATGTTTTTGGACTGTGGGAGGAAACCGGAGAACCCGGAGGAAATCCACGCAGACACGGGGAGAACATGGAAACTCCACCCAGATGGGGATTTAAACCGGGAATCCCTAGCGCTGAGAGGCGAATGTGCTAACCACTAAGCCACCGTGCCGCCTATTTAAAATATATTTTATATATTTATATTTTGCACATGTTTATGTGGACATTGCAATATGTTTAAAAAATTGATCTGCTTTCAGGAAAAAATATGATTGAACACATTACATGTATTATCTGAGGTAAATTAAAGCAGTTGTTTTGTTCTAAATCCATTGCCTGCTAAGTTTTAGGTTGATTTGTTTATTTTTATTTTTTTTTTCAACCACATAGTGGGAAAAATGGAAGAAGTAGTCTGACAAAAACCTTTTGCACATTTATTCCTCAGAGCCACAGGGTGTACTGACAGGTTCTTTGTCATCAGACCTGACCATGAATTGGTTTTAAAGCAGAAGAACACAATTTAACAGAAACTACTTTAGGTACTTGCTTTATTTAAAAATGATATATAAAAATGTCATGCATGTTAGAACATTAAATGTATTTATACCACAACAAATCAATTAAACCATTTTATTCTTTCACTGGTTAACGATAAGGTAGAATTTAGGAGGCAGGATGAACCGAGTGCCTATGAAAAAGCAGAGGGTTTTCTGTTAATGATTAATGAACTGTGAAGTAATCAGGCCTGTTTCTGAAAACCTCATCCAGCTGCTTGCAACCCCTCTTCCTCCCCCTCCTGGGCTCTAATCCCCACACACTAGTACATTCCAACACTGAGGCCCAGTCCAGAGTGTTGCAGGCCCCTTTCTTCAGCTCCCAGCATATTGGCATCACGTTCCACACATCCTAAACCTCACTCAGTCCTAACCTTGTTATCTCTTTTTCTCTGGACTTAAATTGTCATATGCCAAGAATAAGGTGCAAGCTAGAACGATGGACTGACATAAGTTTTGTCTTAATCATTATTGTGATGTGTATTCTGTTTATTTATCACAGTCATAATCCAAGACTATGATTTCTTCTAGTTGGTGTTGCCGTTGTAATTCCTTTTTAATTAATTAATTAATTAATAAAAAAAAACGTTTTTCAAGTTAAACATTTTTTTGTTTTGCAGTTTTTTTTTAAAATTATTTTATTATAATTTCTCTGTACAAAAGTTTTTGTGGCCTTTGTGTAGTAATTCACTGTCCTACTTGTATTAAAAAGCCTGGATCTAGTAATGTGTTTCAGTGTAAATGTTTTGGCCCCAATTCCCCATCACTGTGGATGCAGGCTTGTTGTTTGGAGACGGTCTATTGTTTTGTTCCATTCTGAATCGATTCTTTTTGCTGGAGCAGCATAGTCTCTCCTGCATCTGTGTCCATTCCTTACACTCCTACAGTTGTGAGTAACCTCCCCCTTTTCCTTTAATATAAATCTGCTGCAGTGGTGAATTTACAAGTCCTGCAGCCTTTTGTTACAGCACTATATTCTGTCCTGTTTCCACATAAGACACATTTCCACATTGAGATTTAGTTATTTCTCTCTTGGTTAAGACGGCTCACAGTATGAGGATATTCTTTAATAAAGATATTTTAACATTTTGGAAATGTTTTAGGTTCTAACTTTGGGCTGAAATTTAGTCTAATTAAAAACCTCCTGTTATAAGTAGATACTGTACAGAGTTGTTTTACAGAAAAATAGGTAAAGGTTTGGATCCAGATTACACTTGGTCAACTAGGTGCTATTCTTTTCTATTTTGATTGTCTGGTAAGATACCACTGCTATCCATTTACTCCAGAAATCACTCTTTTTGTAAGAGCAACACATTTATTTGGGGAAAAACATTTGTGGAGGGGTGCTAAAAATTTCACTTATTAGGTAAAAGTTTTGGGAAGCACTATGAAGAGGTACAGTAATATGTAACATTACATCACATTTTGTCATTTTGCAGACACCAAAAACAAATCACAAGTGTAAAAATAGCTAAACATAATAAATATACAGCTAAACTCAATATTCTTAATCATGATTTTGCCTGTCTGTTTACCCCAAACCTGTTAATAAAAAAAGGTATTATAACTTGTGGCAGAGGTGTTTCTTCAGGTATTTTTTGAAAATACTGTATGTCAGCATTATGGAAAGAGCAATAAAAAAAGGTTGGTTGTCCAAGATAATAGATTGCATTGCATTGTAAAGTTTGTACAAATGGTTTAGAAGCCTGCTTTGTCAGAATGGGTCTGATCATTTTGATATCGTAGAGAATGAATCGTCAAGAACAGGTTTTTGTGATCTGGTCAGGTCCAGTAGGACAAATGTGTGTACATTTTTATTATTATTGTTATTATATTACTGCTTATTAGAGGCAGAAATACACAAAATTTACAGCTCCTTGATTCAGTCCTCAGATATGGAACTCCTGGAGTTGAATTTACTGGACTTCATAAAGAAACTGCTACAGTTACACAACTGCACTTTCTTCATGGTCAGGTAAAACATGTTTTAAAAGCTTTATTTTATTAACTCACTACATTTAAGAACTGCACATTGGGTTGAGTCCAGTTGATCTCTTAAGACCAGTAAATGAGGGGGGTCATCAGATCCAATTCGGTTTTACCTTTGGATTAGATGGACTTGAGTCCTACTTTTGTTTGAAGTTACAATTTTGAAATGAGCTTTATAGCTCTAATGTAAATGAAGTGTAACAGTCCATTTAAAACTGTATAACATAACTAGAAGGCGGCACGGTGGCTTAGTGGTTAGCACGTTCGCCTCTCAGCGTTGGGGATTCCCGGTTCGAATCTCCATCTGGGTGGAGTTTCCATGTTCTCCCCGTGTTTGCGTGGGTTTCCTCCGGATTCTCCGGTTTCCTCCCACAGTCCAAAAACATGGATCAAGTTAATTGAATTCTCAAAATTGACCCATATAGAGTGTGTATGTGTGCGTGTCTGTGTAAGTGAGTGTGTACCCAGCAATAGATTGGCGCCCTGTCCTGGGCGTATCTGCCCAACGCCCGAAACATTCTCCCCTGGATGGGCATGGGAAACCCCACCGCGACCCTAATATAGGATAAAGCGGAAGAAAATGAATGAATGAATGAATGAATGAATGAATATACATAAGGGGAAATCAATAATGTTTAGACCAACCTTAAATCATATCCTTTTTCAATTTGTTTCAATTAGCTTTTTTTATATTTGTAGAATACATTTCTATTATTTGAAAACTAAAACTAGGATTAAAATAATTAGATGAGAACAGGTTTAGCACAATAGAGGGAAAAGTCAGTATGGGTATTTGTTTGGTTCTGAATTATTTTCTATTCTGATGAGACTTGATCTCACTACATGTTTGAATTTACAGGGTAGGCTTGTGTCACTGTTGGATGATAACAGCTTGCATCTTTGGGAGATTGTGTGGAAAGAACATTGCTCTCATCTGGAGGAGGTGCACAGCTTTTCTCTTCCTGGCAAACCTGGCATTGAAAGCACCAGGTGAAATTATGAAGGTTTTAAAATGCATTTATTGATATAATCATTTATGTTGATGTTAAGATGGTAGCATAAACATGCAATCAAAATACTGACCACACATTTAATGGGTTGTGATTCACACTGGTTCTTCGTTTTAAATATAAGATGAACATGGCATTAGCTAGGAAAGTGAAATCCTAAAATGTTTGCTTAATTTTTCTTTATTTTTTTTGCAGTGCTACACGTGTGACTGTTCTGTTGCCAAAACTCACCTGTGACATTTTGGCTCTGGGCACTGAGGGAGGGGCTGTCCATTTCCTCAAGCTGCCTACTTTTACACTGCTGGACAAGTCGCTATTTCAAGATGAGATTTTGCAGAGGTTTGCTGACTAATTAACTCATTTAATTTTATTTTCTATTTTTTTAATAAAGCATGAATAATTTGTAAGATGTATTAATTTAAATACTGCATTAAGACTCATTCATTTCTGCACTCTTAACTAACTGTTCACATTTGGTGATGCTTTTAACATCTGACAATTCAACAATCTTTTATTACAACAATTCAACCTTTATGTAGCCTTACTTTGGGCTAAACTTCCACTATGTGGCCACCTGTGGCTGTCCATCGCAGGCTCCAGATATAACAATGTTTCACAGCTCTAATCCTTGGGAGAGAACGTTCAGGAGAATTGACCTTTTTCAGCCAAGTTCTTGAGTCCTTGCTGTGATAAAGATGCCACAGTAGAACATATTCCATAACCAAATGTCCAGCTGCTCTGTCCTGAACCATGTAATCTTGGTTTGTACATTAGTAAGACTTTATGAGAAGTCCAAAATTTGCGATGGCCCTTATTTCTTATTACCTTAAAACAATTATGTGGTTAATTATGTTGCATTGAATATCTTATTTTGCCAGTTGGGGTAATGATGCCTTTTAAAAGGTGAAAACTTGTCTGATTCAGTTGTTAAAGGAGCTTTTTATGTCAAGGTAAATTATAGCTTTCTCATTGTTCTAGAGCTTGGTTGTCAATAAGCAAACTTCATCTTATAGAGGAAAAGGCCAGAAACTACTCATTAAGCAGCCGTAATTTGCTCTAATGGGTGGCCTGCCTGAACCACTGCTAATAAGTACGTGTCAGCTGTAAAACTACAGAACAAAATGCTTTTGTACCATGTGCCAAATCCTCTGAGTCCTAGTTACAGAAGCATTTAAACCAGACACTGCATGCTTCATAAGCATATCAGTAGGTTTCAGCAGGATGCTAGAATTCCAAAATAACTACTCTGAGTCTTTGTTGAAAACAAAGTGTCCTACTTTGTTTGGATTCTTTTGTCATGTATTAATTATAAGGCCTTAAAATCTTTTATTTTGCTCCTTCAGACTGAAGAAAGTTCACAATGTGTTTTAAATTTAGTTCTGTTCTTAGTTGTAGTGTATTTTGGGATGTTTTAACTTTTTCCATATGGATTTGAAAACATTTTATTTTTGTTATTCTGTTGATAATTCTCCCACCACTATATTAAACACAGTGGTTTAGTGTGTGCTTTTTTCTGTTAGACATTCATATTGAAACAATCCCAGAAACAACTGTCCCTGTTTTTTTTTTTTCTTCATGGTTTTCTTCTGTTGTTTCTCTATTGTCTTCTCTGTATACCATGTACATTCCAACACTTAAGCCACAGCCAGATTCATCAAATGTAGTATAATTGCTAGCAAATGGTGAAGTCATTGCTTATGATTCTCAGTTCTAAGACATGTGTATACACATGAAATTATATAAACACAAGAAAACCTTTTAAAGTAGTCATAAGCTACCTTTTGCTTATATGCTTTGTTTTGAGCACTGACAGACAAATTCTTACTGTCAGTTTGGAAGCCTCTTGTAATATTAATATTCTTGAGATATTTCAGACACCTGGAGCTTGGTAGGAGGGCATTTGGGAGCTTTGATCCTCCCTTGCATAGAGGAGTTATATCTTGGATGATGCCTGATGTGTACTGTACTCACTAGGCTACTGTTTAATTTTTTTCTTTGTAGTCTATAGTAAATATAAGTTCCTCCACTAGAAAGAAAAGTTTTTTTTTTTTTTTACTTTATTGTTTAACTAGTACTATTATTGTTAGTACTATTATACAGTATTGTTACTGTACATTTGTGGCCTTATTTTTCCAGTGTTCCTGAAGGATACAAGTGTGGGAAATCTCTGGGGCCAGTGGAATCTCTACAAGAGCACCCTCAGCATTTAGACAAAATTCTCATTGGCTACAGTAGAGGCCTCGTTGTGCTCTGGGACCTTCAAAGTCGACACATGGACAATCTCTTTTTGGGAAAACAGGTGTGTAATTTTAATTAACCATCTAACTTTATAAAAATATTAAAGGATTTACAGTAACATTTCACTTTCAAAATTGGGTCTCAAAATATAACCTTAAGTTTGAGCAGTTGTTTTTTACGGTGAGTTCTCTTTTAATGTCAGTTATTTGAGTCACTGTGACTTGTAGCAACTGTTTAGGTTTTGAGATTTGTACAGAACATTGAAAAGTATGGCATGGGAAAAGTTTATAACAATTCCAATAATGTATGTGAGTTCAAATAATCAGGTTTTGTCAAACATAATCCTTGTCATGGTCTTGTATTCCTTAATTGAACAGTGTGTGTGTGTGTTCTGCAGCAGCTGGAGAACTTGGTCTGGGAACGCTCTGGGAGCAGCTTTGTCAGTTCCCATAGTGATGGGGGTTACATGGTGTGGGCTGTTAGTGACGAGAGTCCTTGTAGCAATGAGCCTGTCTCATCTACTATACCATATGGTAAGTGATACAGTGTAGTACTGTGACCTTTTTTTTTTTTTTTTTTTTTTTTTGCACAAAACACACACACACACACATAGGAGTTATATATAAACTCCTCTGCTTTTGTTGAAACCATCTCAAACAGGAACCTTAACCATACTCCAAAGTTGAATGCAGACACTTGTCAATGCAGCCCTTTTACAGACAAAATATTTCAGTTTGAGACAAATATTTAAATTTTGAACTCCTGTTATAGCATCTGTTGTATTGATTTCTGAGGCTTGTGAATTTTTTTTTTCTTTCTTTTTTTACTTTTTCCCTTTTTTGTTTTCTTTTGGCTTTGTTTTTGTTGTTTTTTTTTACATGTATGTAAAGCCATGTATTTTTATTTACAACCAAATCATTAAGATCAATTGGGTAAATGATGGTCTCAAAGACTTGCTAGTTTTAAGCTGAGTGCAATGCTTAATATCCTCTGATCTTATGTAGAAGTAAGCCTGGGGTACTTTTTACGTCCTTTGTATTTGGGTTCTTTGGCTGAATTCTTCATTTCCTGTATTCAACCATGACAGTTTGTGCTTCTGCAAAAATACTTGAATGGCACAACTGAAAATAACTTGATTTAATGCCAAATTTCTGCTTTGAAGAGACTTGTGCAGGATGCTTTTGCTATACTTGCATTTCAGCTGAAATCTTATGTTAAGTAACCAAATAAACAATTTGTTATAAGTGGAATAGTTTTATCACTGAAGTAATCTGTATTTTTGTGTTAATGTAGTGTTAAACCATTTAAAATTTTTAGCAGGCTGTAATTATAAAACTGTTCTTTCACACATACATGGGCATAAAAGTTAATCACAAATATGAACCAGTCAGATAACCCTGTCAAATACAGATGTTGAGAGGACAGCAAGGTGCTATAATGACTAATGTGGATTGATGGAAACAATTTTTCATGCATGATGGAGGAAAAAGTACATGATATTTGCCGTCTAACCTTCTCAACAAGTGGTAAACAAAACTGTTTTGTTTACCACTTACCACATTCATTTATATGTAGGAGCATTGCTACATTAACTTAATCTGTTTGCATTAATGTTGGCTCATTAAATGTAGTAAAACATGACATTTGTCACTGTGACATTTGTCACTCTCTTTCGTGACTTTTTTGAGCATAAAAAACTTGTATTGCTGAATCAAATTCTCGGTGTGAGCTGCAGTTCTAACGAGATTAATAAAGATTGTATCTCATTAAAATAATATGCTGAGTTATGTCTGATAGCTGAGTGGAATAAGTAGTGGAATAAGTTGGTGTGTTCTTTTACTTGAGCCACACTTAAGTTTTGTTATGCTGTATAGTAAAGCCTGCCCTCCTCTTTTTTCAGGCCCCTTTCCATGCAAAGCTGTGAACAAGATTCTCTGGAGGACCACCCAGTCAGGGTGTGTGTCAGCTTCATAGGGGGGGTTGGTGGTTAAAGGGTGTCTAATCCTGCTTTATCCACTTATCAAATTTTTTTTTTCAGGTCTCCATTAGTGCTGTTCAGTGGTGGCATGCCTCGAGCCAGTTATGGAGACAGGCACTGTTTAACCATACTGCAAGACAGCACACATGTTACTCTCGACTTCACCTCTCGCATTATTGACTTTTTCACTATTCATTGCATAGACAGGAATGAGGGTATGTATAATGATAGTAAAGAAACATTATGGAAAAACGTTTTAGGTAAAATAAGAAGTAATTGTTTCATAATTTATATATATATATTTTTTATAGAATTCGATGACCCCTCAGCCCTTGTTGTTCTGCTGGAGGAGGAGCTTGTGGTGATTGACCTTCAGACAACTGGCTGGCCCACTATTCCTGCTCCATACCTCGCTTCACTTCATTCATCTGCCATCACCTGCTCCTACCACATTTCTAATGTACCAACCAAACTGTGGGAGAGAGTGGTTAGTGCTGGGCATCAGCAGAACCCCCTACAGATGAGTACGGTCAGTCACAAAAACCTCAGAACACCGTTAAACCAAATTTACTTTATGAATAATAAAGTGTTAATTATTTAACAATAATATACTTTTATTTAGATTTAAAATAGATAGAAAATAGGCATTGAGTATAATAGATTGTTTTACCAAAAGTCCTGCTGATGTCACTAATAGTCAATTGCAGATGGCGAGAACTGTTATCTTTAATCAAACAAGTGATTTAAGTTTGATAGTATGTTTAAGCAGGTGTTCATATGTTAATAATAAAACATTTCACATACTTTTGTTAATAGGTAGGCTTAGACTGGGTTACTGTATGCAACTGATGTTTTTCACATTATACATTTAAAAGGTTTAATTTATCAATAGATCTTATTAAACTTGAGTTTACCACAATTATCACTTGAGTTTAATAATGATATATGCTCTATATTTTTACAAATTTAACATCATTTCGTGTTTTTTAAATTTATTTATTTTTTGTAAACAAACTGTCCCTTTTTCACAGTCTTTTAACAGCCCTGTTTATGACAGCCAGTGAGTCTCGGTTATCTTGAATAATAATGAGTTACAGCTTACTCCAGAACTTTATACTACAGGGTGTGCCCTCATAAGTATGTTTCACCCTGCCACAGCAAACATGTGAAACATTCACTGGATGTCAACACTTTTAAAAGAGTATAGTGTAATAATGTATTTTTCAAGAAGACTTTATATACGATTGCTGCAGTTAGTCAATCATTTGATGGAAAAGCAATAAATTGCAAACATGACTGAGCATTTTACTATATAGCAGGTACTCTACAAAAAATGGGCCATAACTTACCACATAAAATCTTTGGAAATAGGAGTCATACCACAGCAATTTATACAGATGGGTTGAAAACAGACATGCACGTCACAGCCACAGTCTATTGTAAACACCAATAAAAAAAGTTTGGTTACCAACACAGTTCAGTCTACACAGAGGAAGAATTCTCACTACGGTAAACACTCAATATTTCAGAATGAGAACTGTAATAACACTTTGATTTGTACTTAATTTATTAATACATTGCTATCTGAATACAAGGTGTGAAATTAAGAGAGACAGAACAATGTAGTCATGTGTGTATGCTTGTATACATTGATTAATGCATGTATCTTCTCTTGAGGAACAAAGTACCAATTTCCCACGATTACAAACTAAACTTATAAATCAAACATACTGATCGAATGCTCCATACTGAGTACATAGACAAGAGTATCACTTGGCAAATATTATATATTTAAACATTCATCTCCTATGGATTTAACAGCATACATATACAAATAAAACTTTATATTTGCAATGAGCTGAAATTTAGATACCATTCTGTTTTGAAAAGTTTCATTTAGATTTTAGACCTAACGTACCATCTGTAAGCAGACACAAAAAATCTTTAAGTAAATTTAAGTGCTTGAACAAATAATGTGTTTATGCTCTATTATAACGGACAACAAAAGCTTTTTTTTTATGGGTGGTGTAATTTTTTTATGTAAATGATTCATGTGATTTTATAACATTGTTGTTTTTTTTTTTTATTTTTTTTTTTATAGAACTGGCCAATATGTGGAGGGAGGAACATTGCACCTGATCCGATACAAAAGGAACTTTTATTAACTGGGTAAAAACATTTTAAAGGTTAAAATATTCTTTTTGTTAATTTATGTGTCTGGTTAAACAGACGTTTAAAAAAAAAAATCTTGCATAACTTTAAAATCTTTCTGCATATTGCAGCAGAATGTGTCTGGCAAATAAAAAAACAGTGAGGCTTATTTGCTGTTTATGTTTTTAGTCACGAGGATGGCACAGTGCGTTTCTGGGATGCATCTGGAGTGGCGCTCAAGCCTCTCTACAAACTCAGCACAGCCAATATCTTCCAGACTGACTGCGATCACAACGACAGCCTGATGCACGCCAGTGAAGAGGAATGGCCACCATTCCGAAAGGTTTGGTGATAATTGAATGCACATGTGTTTGTTTTTTTTTGTTTTGTTTTTTTTCTAAATAAATGATTTCTCAACTGGGATGATAGATTTTTCACTTTAGTGCTTTAATCACCAAATATTTTGCAATGCACTTTGTTTTTTTTTTTGTTAAACAAACACTTTTAATAGCTGTTGAAAATGCATTTTTTTCTTCTATTTCCTTATTTTGTTTTTTTTTTGTTACCTCTTCCTATTTCTGTGGATAATAATCTTAACATGTGACTTTCAGCAGTATTTCGGATGAACATTTGTTCCTTTTTCACTCTAATTAAAAGCAGACTGTCTGTCTGCAACCTGAGACTTGTACTGCTGTCCGCTGAAGGCTGAGCACATTCTTTTGCTGGGTGGCATAGTCCCCCCATGCTGTTTTGGTTTTTGTTCATTTGTATGGTTTGCAATTTAAGTTTTAAGTTTTGTTGCTTTTATGTTACATTTATGCCTCTGAAAGCATGCTACATTTTAAAAAGTATTGTGGTGTTATGTGTGTTTTTGCAGTTTCGGCCACATGAAAATTTTCTTTAATAAAACAAAATCTTCAGCCATCTGTTTTTGATTGTTTGCAGGTGGGTTGTTTTGACCCATACAGTGATGACCCTAGACTTGGAATTCAGAGGATCTGCCTGTGCAAGTACAGTGGAAAGCTGGCAGTGGCAGGAACAGCAGGGCAGGTATGCACTATATACAACATTTGGGGTATCAGCTACACCAACCTGGAATAATAACATCCATGACCACCAAATCAGTTTAATGTTCATACAAGTCAAATATGTCTTCATCTCTGTGTGTTGCCAATAAAATTTTCAGCTGTTAAAATTCCTCAAAATCAGAAAAACTACCAAACACAACAAACGATTTATATTGAATTTATAACTGAAACGCGTCGCTACAGAAATGACCACCATCGAATACTGCTGTAATATCTGCCTTTCAAAACACAGCTCAAGCTTTATGACAATATCACATGCAATATTTTGCCATAAAGAATGTTTAGGATAACGCGCACAAAATAAATCTTATTTACAAGCTTCAGAAACCCCAAACATGGCCCACCCAGCCATCTCAAGCATCTTAATCACAGAGCAGAACAGAGGTACAGTATTACTTTTTGTTGGACACCTGGCCAGATTGGTTTCCCTTAAAATGAATGAGCATAACAAGCAGACCAAATTTCCACTAGCATTTTGGAAGATGTGTCCATCTACCCTATTAACACATTTCAAACAAAATTAAATTGTATATAATAAGCTATATGAAATAATATCAAAAATTAAATGAATAGCCCAACTTTTCAAAGTATGAAATGCCTGAACAAACTCAACATATTAACAAGGATGTATGTTCCTTGACCTCCTTTTAAAACATCAATCTTAAACACTTACTAGAACACCCTGATTATTACCCCTTGCTGGCATTGTAGTCGCCAGTACTTTTTTTTAGTTTCCAGATATAAGCACAAACAATACAGCTGTTTCATACTATGCTCAGAAACTTTAGGGCAAACACTGAGAATTGTATTTGTGATCCATTTTCTACACTATCTAACAAGGACAGTGTTAATGGTATTTACTTCAGAAACACTTTTAATGCAGGGCGGTAAATTGTGCTTATGTAAAATGTCTAGAGGTAACCTACTGAAATGGCTGTCTATAAACAAAGGGTCTAAAATTATTTGTCCATGTTATCTGTCTTTACAGGTGATCGTAATGTACATGTGTGATGAAAAGTCTGATCACATGGTTGATGTGGCCACAGTGGACCTCCTTCAGGATCGAGAAGGTTTCACTTGGAAGGGTCATGACCGGCTGCCTTTGAATTCTGGCTCTGTGCTGTTCCCTCCCGGATTCCAGCCTGTAGTCCTGGTGCAGTGCATGCCCCCTGCAGCCGTTACTGCGGTAACACTGCATGCTGAATGGAACCTTGTAGCATTTGGCACCAGTCATGGCTTTGGCCTATTTGACTACCATCGTCGTAATACTGTGCTGGCAAGGTATTGCTTTATCGAAAAAGATATTTTACTGCTATACTGTAACTGTGTACATTTGTATTGCCTTCTTTCAAATTGTTCCATGCTAAATTTTCTACACAAGACTTTCTTTTTAAAACAAAAACTTAATTTAAGTATGCTATAATTTCTTATCCATAAATTATGCAACAGTAGACATTGTTATAATTCAGATTTGATTGTGTTTTTTTGCTTAAGGTGCACATTACATCCTAATGACTCCTTAGCAATGGAGGGGCCTCTTTCTCGGGTCAAATCATTAAAAAAGTCACTCCGTCAGTCATTCAGGCGGATTCGCAAGAGCAGGGTTTCTGGAAAGAAGCGCATTTTAGTCAGCAGCCCCTCTAGCAAGGTAATAAAGCTCATTATTGACCTTTCTTTTGTTCTGATGCATGTTCTTTTTTTTTCTTTCTTTTTTTTCCCCTTTTCTTAATGATGGCTTCAAGATAAATATACTTTAACATGAAGATTTATCTGATCATAATTTAAATGTTAACACTTCAATAGAAAACATATGTATATACCTTGTTGCTGTTATCTTATTTAAAAGTTAAAACAAAATGTTTATTACTTTTAACAAGAAATAAACACTGGTACCAGGACTTGCATGTTTGCTATAATTTGTAAATGTGTTCTTTTTGTTATTGAAAATTGTTTAGGTACAAGAGGCTAATGCTCAACTAGCAGAGCAGGACGCTGAGATGACTCCGGTTCAGAGGCGGATTGAACCTCGTTCGGCTGATGACTCACTGTCTGGAGTGGTGCGCTGCCTTTGCTTTGCTGATACCTTTCTACGAGATGGTATGAAGAAATCAGCATTGGCTTCAATGTACAAATGCAAAAAGTTTACTAAGATTTTTTCCCCCTCTACAATGCGTTGATTTAACTACGGATTAAGATTCTTTATTATCATAGATCGTGTTCAATGCACTTGGACTGGTGCACATTTCTTAAACAGGGGAAAAATCTTTCCTTAAGTTCAGTTGTTTTTGTTTTAGTATGAGTTTTGAACTGGAACTGGAAAGGAATTTGATATCTCCCTGGACCACACATCTGGGGCTTTTCCTGTCTCCAGAATCTTGATGTCACTCTAATAATTCAGACCCTTACACAATTGAGGTCAAACAATCTTTTGGCAGGGTGCAAACACTAAAAGTATGTATTTATTGTTGGTATAATTATTTAAATGTATGTGACTTATTTTAAGTCCTTATATCTACAAAGTGAATTGTTAATAGATGCAAGTAATCTTTTAGAAACTTGGATGAATAATAAATGTTACTGTAAACTCTGGTGGAGGCCCGCAGCGGTCCTGACGTGCAAATCGGTCGTTCGACCTGGGTATAGCTGGTAAACATTAATGTTGGCCTTAAAAAGGTACTAATGTGCTTGGTGTGCAGTTGGAGGGTGGTTGAAGTATAGAGTTATTTTCATAATACCATAAAAATGAGTCTTAATGTTTCAATGTTCTGTTGTTCCCAGGCTCACACCATGGCCCAACTATGTGGGCTGGGACGAATTCAGGCAGCGTATATGCATATGCCCTACATGTTCCCCCTCAGGAGAAGTTTTCAGAACAAAGTGTAGAGGCTCTGTTAGGGAAGGAGATCCAGTTAATGCACAGAGCTCCAGTAGTATCCATTGTTGTGCTGGATGGCAGGGGAAACCCTTTGCCTGAGCCATATGAAGAGTCAAGAGACCTAGCAAAAGCTCCCGACATGCAGGGCTCCCACTCAGTCCTGATTGCCTCCGAGGAACAGTTTAAGGTGAGAGCAATGAGAAGTGACTAGTTGCTTTTTGTTGCATATTGTCCAATAAAGGCTGTCTTTATATTCCCTCATTTTAGTAGTTCCAGCATCATAATACACATTTTATTCAATTTAAATCTGTCAATCATTTCTGTCTCTGGTTTCAAGAAATCAAAAGGACGAACACAAAGTATCAGGCTACAACTTTAAAATTTTTTTTTTAACTTCCTCCACATTTGGAACACTAGCTTGTAGATGATGAATTCTTAGATAAAGGTTTTTAGGTCACTGCTGGTATACTTTAGATTATTAAATGATTTTTAATTTAATAATTTAGCATTATTTCTGCATTAGTAAATTAAATAAAAGGCTATCCCAGGGTGCTGGTGTGCGGTAGTTTGATTTGATTAAAAGTGTTAAGCACCGTCTGAGCAAAAAACAATACTAAATTTAAAAGGGTTTATTAGCCCAGAATAACAGGTGACCATGCATCAGAGAGCCTGTGTGTGTGTTGCGGTTTGCTGACCATATGTGTTTGTGGAGCCAAATTACTGAACAACAATTTAATCAAATCTGTTTAACGTATTGCTGTTTACTAATAAATTGTGCTTGAGGAACTGTTATATACAAACAATATTACACCTGAGATTTTTATACTGCAGTTTTGTTTTTATACTTGATTTCATTCACAAGGTGAATTTTTTTTGTTTTGCTTATGCAAAGCTTTTAGCAAGCGTAAATCTTAAACACTATCACTATCTTGTGTTTAAGCAAATAAATGTGCACTCCTGACCGAAATAAATGTTTGGTTTAAAGTTGAAACGAGTTAAAACAACCTGTACATGTAATGTCTGAAAAAAACAGCATAGTTAAGCAACCATTTTAGTAGTATTTGTGTTTTGTGCGTTTGCTCCTCACTTACTTAGTACATTTTTGTGTGGAATTTAATACATGTTTGTTAAATAAAATCATATGCTTTAGGAAATTATCCTGCTGCCAAATGTATTTAAAAAGACATAATTTTAGCTTAATTTTTATAGAAATGTATGTATACATCACCGTTTTTTTTTTTTTAAAGCACTACAGGTTTTAATTTATTTTTTGGCAGATATTGTGATTTCAGTAAATTTTCTTTCTTTGCAGGTCTTTACACTGCCTAAAGTCAGCGCCAAGACCAAGTTCAAACTGACTGCTCATGAAGGCTGCCGTGTACGCAAGGTGGCCCTGATGAATTTTTGCAGTGTGGCCTCTGAGGACTACTGTGAGAATGGATTAGTGTGTCTCACTAACCTTGGAGACATGCATGTGTTTACTGTACCGAACTTAAGACCACAAGTGCGATATGACTGTATTCGTAAAGAGGATATTAGTGGTATTGCATCCTGTGTGTTCACCAAGACTGGTCAAGGTGAGGAACGCAACATTAGCCATCACATACATAAAAATAAAAGGTTTTGACTAAAAGCTGTTTTGTTTATAATTCTCAATAACAGGATTCTATCTCATCTCACCTTCTGAATATGAACGCTTCTCTCTGTCTGCACGGGTTATCACAGAACCACGGTGTCAGGTGGATGTTGAACGAACCCTTGATTTTACAGAACAGAGGTACATTATATATGATGTGTGTGTCTGTGTGTGTTTTAATTACATTTAATTTAATACTTCTTTAAAATCATTCCAGTTTCTGCATGTCAGCACTGCACCAAGCCAATGGCACACACAAGCCCACATCTCCACAGGAGGGCATTTCTGCTGAAGGTAGAATTCAAAATTTTGACAGCATATTAAATAATTTTATAAATTATTATGTTTATGTGCAACATTGTGTTTGAATGGTAAGAATGCAATTAAACGATATAAAAATCTTAAAACAGTAAGGATATCATAAAATGTGGTAAGACATTTTTTTGGTAAGCCATCGGTTTTGAAAAATATGAACTTGCATTGAACTTGATGTCAGACACATTTCATGAAGGAAAATATTCAGCACCGTGTTGCATCACCCTTCCCTCTTGGGATTTGGGTCCTGAGCCCAAATTGTAATTTTAATAGCAACATGTTTTTCCATTCTGCCTTATTATTCAGTCAAATGTTAGGAGTCTCTGTTTTAGTATGTGCAGCAGTGAACTATCATGCTGAAATAAGCAAGGCCTTTCCCAGAAAAAAGATTCAACATGTCTGAATGCACTGTGTTCATCCAAAACATAAATATTGATTAGCATACAGTATATTTTTCAAAGATGTGCTGGGAATGGATCAGTAACTATATACATAATATTTTCGATGACGCAGTGAACAGACAGCAATGCAAAAAAAATGGAAAAGAAATTATAATAAACAGCATGTAAGGCAGTCTAAGGACTTTAAATATGTAAAAAATAATAATGAAATAGTGTGCACATTATTGAGTATTATGAGTTGCCAGATATTCGTTCACATTTTTTAAATTATTAATTTTTTTATTAGGAATGTTTGATGAAATGTACAGTGCGTTGTCCTCCCCTTGCCTTGATTCTCCAAACAGTAGTGCTGATCTCACTCTGGACACAACGGGTGAGCTTACAGTGGAGGATGTGAAAGATTTCCTAGTGTAAGTCCTCGTTGCCAAGGATTTCTTGGTCTTGACCACTAATTGCACTAAAGTGTATTATATCAACAGAATAAAGCCTGAAATTCAGCAAAATTGATGATGAATCTGCTGACCTGTGTGTTTGTGCAGTTCTGTGGATGAGGCCGAGAACAACCTGAGAAATATGAGTGAGGAGGATGGACGACGTCCTGAAATTCTTATCAACTAAGAATTGACTATAACAGAACGTGAGTATTACTAATCATTTAAAGGGTGTATTTTAAAACAGGAAAAAACTTTAATCCCATTATTGTTTTAATGCCAATTCTAAGAATACAAGCCAGAATACAAGAGGTTTTACTCTACACAGCTTACAGCTATGTACTGCAGTTCTCTGAATGCTTTAGCTTGTGTAATATTAATTACTTGCATCTGAGACAACATAAATGATTGTGTTCAGTACACACAGCTGTTTAAGGAGTGGTGTTAAACACCAGCTGCAGAGAAACCTTTATTCAAATTTTGGGTGAGGTGCTGGATTTTCGAAACAAGTGTGCAAGAGTTGAACTATGTCAAAATGTTCTGGACAGGTTGTCAGTGAAATTACAGACACCAAACCAATTTACAGCTAGATGCATTTAATCTTCACTTGGCTTGTCTGACTCCCCGTGTAAGAAAATCCACACAGACGCAGGAAGAACATAAACGCAACTTGATACAAAGAAATTAAATCCAGAACCTTATTTCTGTTAGAATCCAATTTTGGCCAATGTGCCATCCTCGCTGTAGAACAGTGACTTTTAATATTCACTATAAGTTTAATTGCACTATGACATTAATAAGCTAATGGTTTTAAGTCCCCCTTCCCATTCTTTCTGTTGCAGTAGATTGTGAGCCATAGTTCCCTCATAATTACTTAATCTTTTTTAACAGAAAGCCTTGATTCACGAATGCAAGACGAAGCATTTTCCATCTCAAATTTGAGGTTTTCAATACAGTGTTCCATGCTATATTATCTTTTATTATTTACGTTATGTGGTACTCAGGCCACACAAATACAAGTTCAAAGATTTACACAGGCCTGCATTCTAGGCTGAAACATGACAGTCGCGACTGTAACATTAGACAACTTTAGTGGATTCCGCCTGGTTTATATACAGCCATTTCCTTTTAAGCTCACTGGATGAGTTCTGTGGCAGCCAGCATTAGTGTGCTACTTTTTTTCAGGCTGTGTCCTGGCACTCCAGAGCATCTGCCTCCTTTTATTCCACCTCCTTTCTTTAAGCTTTAAGTGTACTATGCTTTCTAGAGATTGTTTAGTTAGCGTTCTGAGGAAAACCTCTGGTAATTAAACATATACCAAGCTTTTCAAAAGTGGGGATTTTCTGGGTAGGGAAGTAAAATCATTTTAACCCTAGTATCACTTTAATCTGACAATTTTGCTACTAAAAATTTGAGTAAAGAGCACTGTATAAATAAACTTGATCTGTTTGTATATACCATTTAAAACAATTTTTGCTATTGATGTTCTGAAGCTTGTATGTGTTTGTGTGTGTATGCATATGTGTGTGTGTATATATATATATATATATATATATATATATATATATATATATATATATATATATATATATATATATATATATATAAAAATGTTTTTTATATATATATATATATATATATATATATATATATATATATATATATATAGGAAAATGTATTTTATATATATGTGTGTGTGTATATAAATAAAAGAGCATCTGCTCTTGTTAACATAGAAATTAATCTTGTTTTTTTTTTATTTTAATTTTTTTTTTTATCAGGCCTGCCATTTGAGTGCAACTGGAGCTTAGGAAAGAGTACGTGATGATAAGGGGAGTGAGTGCAGCGTTCACCTTTTTCCACCAACATTGAATGCGTCACACTGTGACCTCTCACTTTCTTCAGTTTCTTTACCTGAGTGGAACTCTGTGGGTGAGAGCATTCACTATTGCTTTACAGCAGGAGAGCCGTTTTAAATGCTAAAGTGTTTATCAGACGTATTGCACAAGTTGCAGGCTGTCAGAAAACCTGCCGTGTCTCCGCTGTTTGCCTTTCCATCTCACACATTCTTGATTTTTATGCTCCATCACCTGTCCTATCACTTTTTGTACTTTTAGAAGGCATACAGTCAGTATAACATGTTTTCCAGCAGCAAAACTGCAATGACATGCTTTCTGACAGTGATTCAGAAGGCCAGTAAAAAGTTTACTTTATGGACCCTGTGGGTTTAATTATCTTTTTTTCTGCATTAGGTCACCTGTAACCACTTGCTATTGTAACATCGCAAGTTAACTGTGAACTGTAGAAGTTGATGGAGCACGGTGTATAAGCCAGGATGTATCTGTCAGTAATTAGAAGGTTTTGCACCTCGGTGTAACTAACATGTACTCGGGTACCAGTTCACCACAATGAAGGAACTAATTATTTGGTCTCAGTGTAATGTATTTTTTTTTTTTTTTAAACTGTCTTTACACCTAGAATTTTGTACTTTTAGACCACAAGATGCTAATTGCATTGTTGGAAGCCTGACCAGCTGGCCGGATGTCTGGTAATACGTGCAGCTCTTATGGCTGATAGTGTGACCACCAGCCAATGCCATATGAAAGATGTGTGCACGTGTCACCATGTGTAAAAACTGACCAATGACATTTTTTTTAAGTGCCAGTGATTTTTTTTTTTTTTTTTTTTTTTTTATTTGTTTTAGAACTGAAAAACTTTGCACAGTTTTCTCAGATAATGACCACACGTGCGTTGTTTACCAGAGGATATCCTTCGGATCAGTAGCTCCTGTTAAATGTCAGGTCCTCACTAATGCAGTATAATAAAATTGTACATTTCTTTATTATAAACTGTAACCTTTAGTCATATTTGACAATATTGTCTGTGAATCTGTATTTAATTTCTAGATCTAAGTGTAGATAAGCTGTTTGCTAATTGACAATGTTAATAAAGTATTTACCTCTTTTATTAGTTTATGTCTGGACTTTTTTTATATATGTATTATACAGTGGGTTGCAAAAGTATTCATACCCCTTGAACTTTTCCATATTTTGTCACATTACAACCACAAACATAAATATATTTCACTGGAATTTAATGTGAAAGACCAACACAAAGTGGTATACAATTGTGAAGTGGAATGAAAGTTATACATGAATCAACAATTTTTTTACAAATAAAAAACTGAAAAGTGCGATGTGCAAAATTATTCAGCCCCCTTTTCCCTGAGTGCAACCNCTGAATAATTTTGCACATCGCACTTTTCAGTTTTTTATTTGTAAAAAAATTGTTGATTCATGTATAACTTTCATTCCACTTCACAATTGTATACCACTTTGTGTTGGTCTTTCACATTAAATTCCAGTGAAATATATTTATGTTTGTGGTTGTAATGTGACAAAATATGGAAAAGTTCAAGGGGTATGAATACTTTTGCAACCCACTGTATATATATAATATATAAAAAGATATATATATCTTTTTATATATGTATTAACTATGTGGATATACCTTTTATTAATTAATTAAAATAAAGTTTAAATGTACATTCCCAAACTCATTACAAAACAAAAAAGCATTTTCCTTTTGTAAACTGTGGACGTTCAGAAATTCGAATAGCATGTGGTAAAAGCTTAGGGAGGCAGGGAGACCCAGTGGTTAGCACGTTCACCTGTCAGCACTGAGGATCCAGGTTTGACTTAAGATCTGGTTGGAGTTTCCATGTTCTCCCGTGTCGGTGGGTTTTTTCTGATTTCCTCCCAGTCTGAAAACATGGATTCAAGGTAAAATTAATGCTCTAAATTGCCCCATACAGTTTATGCACCTAGCGATTAGATTACCGCCCTGTTCTGGATATATCTGCCCAGTGCCCGATTCATGTTAAAATGCTTTTCCAGACTCAACATTGTGTTTTTTAATTATTAATTTTTTTGATGCTATGGAGTAAAAATGCTTTTTGTAGTTTTTTTTTTTTTTTATACAAAGTAATATGGAAACACGTGCAAATATGCAAGGAGTTCACTGAAACAACTCATATTTACAAGTATTTAACAAAACCTGCCAGCACGGGTCAAAAACTGAATGAACAGCCGATAAGAATTTATTGAGATGAGAGCATTTAAAGTTTTATTAAACTCTCACATTAATTCATTTTTTTAGAACTATAAATAGTTTTTTTTGTTAAAAATAGCTAAAAGCTGTACATTTTTAAAGCTTTATCAAAATATGGTTTACTCAAAAATTTATCATCTCAAAAGAGCATGTAAATCGCTCTGATGCAGGTCGGAGCCAAGTCTTCTAGAAGTTAATAAAAAACTTCTATGTGTCAGTGAATAAAGGGGTGTGTGAACAAAAAGCAGGTTTCATTAAGAAAACACATCTTTATCTTCCTGGATAAACAGCTAGAAACATTTTGCTGAATAAATGAATTAAAACATTTTTGTCCAGCTTGAATCTCCATCTATCCATTATCTTCCGCTTTATCCTCTATCAGGGTTGCGGGGGGGTTCCCCCATGCCCATCCAGGGCAGAAAGTTTCAGGCACTGGGCAGATACACCAAGGACAGGGTGCCAATCTATCGCTGGGCACACACTTACTTACACAGATACACTCTATATGGGGCAATTTGGAGAACTCAATTGACGATCCATATTTTTGGACTGTGGGAGGAAACCGGAGAACCCAGAGGAAACCAGGGAGACAGGGAGAACATGGAAATTCCACCCAGATGGGGATTCGTACTGGGAATCCCTAGCGCTGAGGGGCGAACGTGCTAACCACTAAGCCACCGTGCTGCCAGCTTGAATCTAATGCTCAAAATCCCGTTACCCAAATGTTGATCTGAAGAGTGCATTGCATGCACAATGGCACAAGAATCGCAAAACTATACACTTTTCGCAAAGCAAAAGGGCTATTGTTCGTAGGTAATAACCATTAAGGATGATAAACCTCTGCTTAAATACATTTCCCCCTTTATTTTTAAATATATAAAAATTCCATATCCTTAAAATGTATTTTTTCTTGCATAAATGATAAGTATAAGTAATTGTGGCCAGAGGTTAATGCCACTGTAGGTAATTATAAAACAGGAACTTTTATTTCACAAACCAGAGCTGTAGGAGGATATATGGGGACAGTGGTAGAACATAATTTCACAGTGAAAGGCTTGTCCACACTATCTAGAAATCAATCTCAAGACAAAAAAGCAAAAGCTCTGACCATCTTTCTTATGCTGCCAAAAATTAGTAAACAGTAATGAAAATGACGGCAGTAATATTTGAACATCGTTTTTATTAAACTGATAAAATCAGCTACTACTGATGATAAATGATTTACAAATAGTGTCACGCAACCTTTGTGGAAAACATTTTAAAGCTGTATGGTATGATGATTAATGATCATTGACTTACAGAATGATAGGTGTTACAGAAAAATAAATCTATATTTCCACATTGAAATTATTTACATTAATTATTAAATTAATTAATTACACCATACTGTTGTCTTTTTCACTTTCATCACCTTCTCCATCTTCATACAACTCCTCCTCATCTTCCTCTTCTTCATCCTCATCAAAATACCGCTCTTCTGCATCTCGGCTTACAATATCAAGGTTATCATAATTTGGATTCTCATCCACTGCACTGTTGAAAAGAATGAGTGGTTTACAGATGACAGCTCGATTTTACTAAATTATCAGTGGCCTCAAAATGTGTGAATCCATTAGAATTTTTATAATTTCTTTTTAAAAACTGACCTGAATAAATAAAACAAAGAAAATCAAATCTAACAAATAAAGACAGAAAGTACTGGTCTTGGTATGTTAGTTATTGAGGGAATTATTACAGGTTTGAACCTTTAATAACAGCAGATATTTTGAGGATAAAATTATTCAGGAGTTAATGAGAATGACAATTGGGTGTGAATGTGTTTAATGTTAATTTTAAAGAAGAGGGATTGATTGAAGTCTGATATTCACAGCACTTTTCAGTGGAATTGTGTCTTGTCACAAACAATGTAAATATTTCAAAGCCCTAGATGTCTGTTTTTGGAAAATTTATATTACAAATTATAGAATACAAAGCATCAAAACATAGTTTAGCATCTACCAGAGTGCAAAAAGTGTTAAATCTCTGAAGTGCAAACAGTGAATAAATATGAAATATTGGTATTTCAATACGGGCGGCACGGTGACTTAGTGGTTAGCATGTTCTCCTCTCAGCGCTAGGGATTCCCGGTTCGAATCCCAATCTGGGTGGAGTTTCCATGTTCTCCCCGTGTCCGCGTGGGTTTCCTCCGGGTTTTCCGGTTTCCTCCCACAGTCCAAAAACATGGATCAAGTCAATTGAGTCCAGCGATAGATTGGCACTCTGTCCTAGGTGTATCTGCCCAAATATATACATTTTAAACTCTATATTTTATATAAAAGATTAAGTCTAGTATCTTTGTCACATTTGTTTGGTTTGGTTCTCTTTACCTATGGAAAAGATTTATTTAAAAAGAAAATAACATTCAGTGAAATGTATGCAGAAATATTTATATTTGTAATTCTTGAATTTAGATTTTAAGCACCACTGTATATTAAGAACATAAAAATATAAAATATTTTGTTATGTAATTTTTGGCAAGTGGCAAGTTTTTTTTTAAGTGCCAGTGATTAGCTGGTTATTATTTTTGCTGTGTCTAAGATTAGAATAATATGTATCAACACATCAGAACAAAACTGTAATTAATGAAAATTAAACAGTGGAATGTATAACCTGTAATTGAAGTCTTTATCTTTCCCATCGAGGAAGCTCTGATGCATTTGACTCATGAACTCTTCTCTCAACATTGCTTTCTCTTCTACGGTTGGCTTCCAATCTGCCTGCATCCATTTGTCATGTGAAATCTCTGTGACATTAAGAACCTAAATTTATTCTTCACAATTAATTAAAGTATAAGTATTGCAACAAAGAAGGTATTAATACCCTACCTATCGGATTACAGACACAATCACAAAACGTTTAATTATGAATCTCAAATGTATTTTTACAATAAACATTTATGAAGATATACAAATTGGAAATTACAAAATACATACAAAATTAAGTATGAAAACAATAGCCTGAAATCAAAACAAATAAAACATTAACAAACACAAAAGAACTTTCTGCAGATTTCAGTTTTTGCATTACAAAAGTTTGAAACTAAGAAAAAAGAAACATGTGATGTCCCTGATAGTATACTCCCTTGTATACTGTAAAGAACTGAGGTGTTGCTTTAGTAGCAGACACCATGTGTCCCAATCAGTATTGTACACCTAGTAGGAATTCTTTCATTCATTATCTCCCGCTTTATCCTCTATTAGGGTCGCGGTGGGGTTCCCCATGCCTATCCAGGGGAGAACGTCTCGGGCGCTGGGTAGATAGACAGGGCACCAATCCATCGCTGGGCACACATTCACTCACACAGACACACTCTATATGGGACAATTTTAAGAACTCATTTGACTTGATCCATGTTTTTGGACTGTGGGAGGAAACCGGAGAACCCGGAGGAAACCCACACAGACACGGGGAGAACATGGAAACTCCACCCAAATGGGGAATCGAACCGGGAATCCCAAGCGCTGAGAGGCGAACATGCTAACCACTAAGCCACCGTGCCGCCCCTGGTAGGAATGGTAGGAATATTTACCTTTTTCTTACTTGGAGAATTCATGATGATTTGCAATACAATACTTAATAGTGGGGATTAGAATTGCAAAGCAGACACACAAACAAATACATACACACCTATGTAATTTAGCAGCTTAAATTGAATTTACCAACATGTGTTTTGGCTATGGATTGAAACTGGTGCTCAAAGTGAAAACCCAAAACAACCTGTTAGCACATGCAAACTCCACACACTTCAGGGAACCAAACCTGGGTTCTTCTTGCTGTGTGGTGACAGCACCATCACTATCATTGTGCTGGCCTTTATTGTGAAAAAGCTTGATTTTTGTCTCACCTTTTATTTATTTCCCATTGAAACAGTAACTACAGGTTTTAATTTACCAGGTAAAGAACACTGTCTTATGCAAAGCATCAAATTTATTTAATTAAAATTTCACTCTGTTGTGAACTGTGAAATGACTCACCATCCTCATCGTCCTCCTCCTCCTGCTCTTCACAGTCTTCTTTGTTCTGTTCCTCTTGAATGCGGGTTTGAAGCTCTTTCTCCTGATATGAATGAATTAGCAGTTCAGATAAAGTTATAGGATTACTCTTCCTTGCATCTTCAGAGCATTCCAGGATCTCTTCATCAGTCAAGTACTGCCCAATGTACTGTTCATACAGCAGAGGCTCTCGAAAACGCATCTGCTCCTCACTGAAGTACTGACCCTCTGAAGAGAAATAATGAATGTAGTAACAAATCTCAAACCACCTTATTAGTCAACTTAATCAGATGCTTTAGAACCCCAAATTGCACTAAGAATTTCTTAATATACAATGTAGTACATTAGATAGATAGATAGATAGATAGATAGATAGATAGATAGATAGATAGATTAGATTAGATTTGTGATAACATCATACGGCTATTACATCTATATCACCTGAAATGAATAAGGTTTTGCTTTGTGGACACTCAGTGTACAGTACAATTATGTATTAAAGCATCACTATATCTTAAAAACTGTCATTCCAAACATTAAAAAAGCTCTTATACTATCTGCACATTCTGGTAAACAATACACATTTTCCTGAAAGAACCATACTTTGTACCAAAAGGTTAATTTACCACGTGGCTGATTCTAATTAGTCGCCATGTATTAAAGCTCACTGCAATAGAGGCAGTACTTACACTGCATTATTGCGGAGGCAACAAAATCACTTTTTAATCTCACAAAAATATTCAGGCAATATTCTGTATCAAATGATTTCTTTGCTGAGCTGCCTTCAAACAAGGTTTCTGTTTCCTGAATTATTCTGTAAGGTATTCTTTGTAATACTAATTGCTTACTACATATTTATCCCATGCATAAAACTGATTTTCATACATGTCCAATAAAATAAACAAATATTTAAATTGTGATCCACACCTTCCTGAAGAGAACGAAGAGCTGCATAGCGATGGTTGCGAACCCTTGTTATTTTAGCCGATTTCGATGCCCTTTTCTGAACCTCCGTACAGTAAAACTGGGCCCTGCAATCACCGCTTACATGAGCAAAGGCCTCCAAATGTCGTGGTTTGAAATGAGCATGATAACGCTCGAGAAAGACGAGGGGCTTGGTCTTATATTGCTCCATCAATAGTTCCTTTTTCTCCCCCACAGTTAAGTCAGGTTCACCCAGCTGCTGGCTCTTTACTGGACTTCCACTGGCTACAATGACCTCAATCATAGAATCCAGACAGTTCAAAGAGTCAGTCTGTAGAAAGAAAGCAGACCACAAAACATATTCTGTCAATTCTTTTGGTGTCTTTATATACAATATAGGAAATCTATAAATTTTCTATTTAGTTTACTTCAAGAGTGAGGAGTATAATAATATTTGAGGTATTAAAGGATCAAGTTGAAGTATGTAAATATTTTAGATTTAGGCTTTTTAGATAATGATAATTAGTTAATGCTTTTAAAGTCCACTATCATGAGAACTCTGTAAAACGATATATGTATGTGTGTGTAAATGTGTGTGTGGCAGGGATATAAGTCAATATCGTAACAATGAAAGTCTGCAGTTTGCAAATGTTTTGTGCAATAATAAACCAAACACAGGACCATTTGGTTTAAACTAGAGGCATCTGAGGTCCATGGGAATGATGGTGATTAACTTGACAAAAATCTGAAAAAACGAGTCAATTAGCACCAACACCAAACGGTGACTGATGAAAGCCTTGGTCTGTTCAGTAGTGACTTACGGATGTGAACAACTGGACACTAAGGAAAGAGGGTGCAAGATGCATTGAAGCTTTTAAGAACATGTTCATCAGAATGCTCCTGAAAATCTCATCTATGTAATGACCACTAAGCAAGTTTACAGGATGGCCTGAAAAGAAAAGGGGTTTACTGAGCCACATAAAATCCTACTTAAATGGGAGGACTTGGAGGGAATCTGAGATCAAGTATCAAGTATTTTTATTTGTCATTCCACAATATAAAGCACAGTGCAATATATGTGGAACGAGACAGCGTTCCCAGGAACAAGGTGCTATAACAGCCAACACAAAGTGCACATGTGCAAACACAAGGAAATAAAACTATTACAATAAATACAGGATGATACAAAGTACAGTAAACAATAAACATTCAAGTATTGAACAATTCGAGTAATTAACATTTTTTCCCCCTTCAAGTAAACATTCAAGTAACGAAGTAAACCCTGAGTTTGGTTGTTGTCTGAAGAATAACCTGAATGAATATCACCACAATTTGAATTGGCTGGTCAGGGAAGTTAAAGAAAGCTCACTTATCCATGCATATATTATTGCATTACTCTGTGAATGTAAAATCTACACTAGTGATACTGCAAACATGAAAAGCACTCACCACCCAAATAAAACCTGCTTTCATGACCACTGGGGAACAATGTAAAGAGGACTAAAATATTTTTAGTGCAAAATGTGGCGCTGATGAACTGAACGGTGAGGTAGAAACACGGAGGAGATGTACATATACTATATACTGATGCTGATGTGTATGAGTAAAGCGTGGTCAGAAGTAGAAGCAGATGTCAGTTATTGCATACGACAGCAACAAAATGCATTTATTTGCAAGTGCACATAATAACATAACAGTGCAGCTACACAACTCAAAGACATGACTTCTGACCTGCTCTCCGCCGGCGTCCTCGTCTCGGTGACAGTGCGTCTCAGGCGGATTGCTTGTCTCGACAGTAGGGACATGGCAGGAGGGTTTGGTAGTTGTTTTTGTAACAGGTTTTGTAAATGTTTCAAATTCACCCCACATTTCTGCTTTCTTTACAACCTAAAAACTAACTTGATATTTCGTCACTATATACGTTACTTCAAATAACCTTACTTCATAATTATCTGCCAGACTCCATATTCATAAACTACTGAATTGTGAGCTTTGTCCTTGTTGATAATCCAAACATTGTTTTCTAGTTAAGCTTTAGTATTTACAGACCTTGATAACGTTTACAGAAAATCCTTGTTTGTCAGTTGGTCGCACGAACAAGATGGAAGTACTCTGTGTCCTAAACAGCGTCTAACTCCCTATAGTAGTGCACTTCTGAGTGTCTAGAGAAATGGCGTGTGATCCCTATCAAGGGTCTTTTGTTTGGCGTTCAAGTTGTGCTTTGGTGCGTCATGATTTATCCTCCCCAGAAACTCTCGCTACAGTGACTGGTTCCACATTCACGTTTGACTTCACGTCGACACTAGATGGGACTAAAACCCCACGATTAAATCTTCACGTTCGTTTGAACATAACTGGATTTCACAACAACACGAACGCCTGTAAATCCGTCAATTCGGGGAGAACATGGAAACATGGGGATTCGAACCTGGAATCCCTAGCGTTGAGAGGCGAACGTGCTAACCACTAAGCCACCGTGCCGCCCCTGCAAAATACCAACCTATATAATTGTCTCATCTATCTTATCATAATAAGCAGGCTTATTCCGTCTAATAGTCTCACAAACAACCATTTTGTAAATTTGATGCAATTAGGGAACACAATGCATAATTATAACAATCGAATGTATAGACAAACCCTTCCATTTACCATGATCCATGTTTTTGAACTGTGGGGAATCCACGCAGACGCGTGGAGAACATGCAAACTCTACCCGGATTGAGATTCAAACCTGGAATCCCTAGTACTGAGAGGCGAACATGCTAACCGCTAAGACACTGTACTGCCCAGTTTAGTCAACATCTACAATATATTTTACAATTACAAAAGTATCTTAAGATTTCTGAATTTATATCTCGAAATTCTGACTTGTAATTTCTTCTTTTCTTAGTGATGGAAAAAGGCTTTCATACTAAGTTTCTCTTTATGCACTATAGAAAGGATTTTGTTCATAATGTGTAGTCCTTAATTTATTTGGTCTAAATATTTGGTATAAAAGTTTCCATGTTCTCCACATGTCCTCGTGGGTTTTCTCTGGGTTTTACCACAGTCAAAAAACTTGGATTCAAGGTGAACTTGCTGCTCTAAATTGCCCCTATATAGGGTGTTTGTCTGAGTGAGTGTGTGCCCAGCGATAGATTGGCGCTCTGTCCTTTGTGTATCTGTCCATTGCACAAACCATTTTGCCCTGGATGGGCATGAGAACCCCCCCTGTGACCCTAGAATGGGATTAAGTGGAAGATAAGGAAATGAGATGAGATTTTTTTCAGCCTGGACTGATCAATACTGCGATGCAGAAAGAATTAAAGAGTAATGAATGTAGGATCTCTGGCCATTAATTTCAGTCGCTTCACCTTTTTTTCTTGCAGGTGTCATCATTAAATTTCCCAAAGCTTAGCACAAAAAATCAAATAAAAAAATCATAAAAATATGTACATCTGAACTATCCCAATCCCATGACTGCTTGTACAGTATTTTGGTATGTTAGATCTATTTATAAGTATGTAGGTCTATTGATAAAAGTGTGAGCAAAATGTTTAAAAGTTAGAGGATAATCTGCTTTCTCTGCTTAACTTTTTAAAATGAAAGACAGTCAAGTCTCTTTAAATGCTGATCTTTTATTACTAACACTTAACATGACTGAATGAAACTTTCATATTTTGGTTTTGTTGAGTGCACCTTGTCTTTCATTTTGCTAATTTGTGAATCGGTGTAAATAGTGGTAATTAACCAAATAACAAATTGTGTTCATATAAAGTTTCATGTTTAAACACAAAAAATTGACAACTTTTTTGGATAGAAATGTTTATCTTTAGATGACAGAGAATATTGCTCTGATCAACTTGTGATCATTGCACAATAAAAAGTTATAATACAATGTAGAAATTGTATAGCCATTTAAATACCTCCCTTGCATCAACATCTGAGCCATATCAAAGAACAACTCAAAACAAAATTATTGCAGCCATTTGCTATTTTTTTTCTCTAGGACAGATAGCAGGTAATATTTTGATAATAAAAAAGAATCAGTTGCTTCATGACAAAGCTCAGTTCCGACCTAGCCTCACCAAAACACTTTAAAGTCCTCTTACTATCACCTATCATTTCAAACAAAATCAACTCTGCTGGTAACCAAAGACAAAACCAGCTTTAGATTCAGGTTAAATTACCAATATTTGCCCAGAATAATTAAACATTAAATGTCATTAAAATCTACAAGTCATAACTTTCGCTAACATTTTAGCTGAATGTACTGTGGTATGTTATATAAGTACAGATAAAATATTGCATTAGACAATAAGTTATTCTACAATTAGGAGAACCTATGTAGCTCTGGACAGATCCAAGAAGCTTACTATGCAAATTGGAGCTAAAAAAATCAACAATATTAAATCCACCCCACTCCCACCCCTCAAAAAGAAAAAATAATCATTCTACATTTTCCCTCCAAAACATGCAATAAATTCTGTTAGGATTCAAAAATGTGAAAACTGATGAATGACCACTGCTCAAATGCATTGGCTTGTTACATTAAAATGGTAATGAAATCAGATGCGCACTGTAAGGAGCAGCATTAAAATTTATATAAAAAAATGCACAAACATACATCTGTTTTTACTTATGTATTGTTTTTTTTAATCCAATGAATTTTTCAGGGGCCTGGAAATTAAACAATGCTGAAATATGCCATCTTTTAAATTAATACTAGAATATGTTGTTACTTTTAGCAAAACGTCTTGCTTACTATTTGTTATTCCTTCTGCTAGTTTTTTAAATTATGTGATGTATTTTGTTAAAATTCATTCAGGTCTAGAATTAATGGAACCTTGAGAGTTGCTTCCAGAATTGTAACTGGAGGCTGTAAATCAGGTCAGAGAAAATATAGAGCTTAAAATATAAGCCTTTAAATATTTATTATACATGTTGAGTATATATATATACACACAGATAGTTAACAGTAAACACGTGTATTAGCAATATACTAGGTCTAAACACTATACCTTCAGCACTGAAGTTTCTGCTGCAGGTCTATTTAGGTATTAAACTCAAGTAGTAAAAAACAATTCTCCCAGCTAGTTTAATGTAAAGTTCTGTAAAATTTTATACTGAAATGTAGATTTTAGTATTTTCTTTTTTTATAAACTACTTATTTTGAAACTAAATATGAAGGAATAAACCTGATTTAATAAATTCAAAGCTTTAGTTATTTATTAACTACTAGTCATAGGCGGGGTTTTGATCCCTGATTTCTATAGTGCAACTATATTACAGATTTTATATAGAAAATTGGTCAGGGTAGTCATAGAAAACACTGTCGTTAAGACATTAACAACAAGAAGAAAAATTATTAAAACCTGCCTTTTTTTAGCAATTTAAAATTATTTAGTCTAAATTTGTTTCTAAAGAATGTTGCGTTTTGAATGTGCCCGAAGTAGAATTACCCGTACAGAATTTGAGACTTGTCTCTTTACTTGACATACTGATCTAGAGGCACCATATCAAAACAAGAACATAAAGCAGGCAGTTAAGCAAGCTGTGCTAAATTGATCACCTTTACTTGCATGAAAAAACTGCTAATAAAAAAATATGAAAGAAACATAATTTATGTTGTCCATTCACATGCATACTGCTTGTGCCACAGTTAAGGGTCACTAAGTGTAAAATATTAATTTAGACACTGAGATGAAAATGACGATGATATATGTGTATGGTAAGTGAAATATATGCACATGACTATGTAACGTGTAAAATCCAAGCAACCCAACAGGATTAACATTTACAGTATATTGCACTCAGGCTACAGATCATTTGATGTTTGGTTGTTGCTAGATCTATTTTATAATGTCATTCCCAACCTCCCAATAAAAAAATAAAAATCATCTCAATATCAGTCTAAATAGACTATAATTGATCCCACTGATATTTGATTAAAAATTTACATTCACAAGAGGACAACAGAAGACATTTTAAACATTGATTTAAATTGATATGTGCAAAACATCATAGAGCTCTATAAAAATATGTGCATATGAATAGATCTATTTTCTTCACCAATACAATAGTTGCTCCATGTATAACAGGACTTAATAAAGTATAGATCATGTACAGTTCCTGTATGTTTATTTGTCTATTATTTGTTTTATTTAATCTGGGTATTCTTTTTCAAAAACAGCAAAATTAATAATAACAAGACAATACAGTTGGATTCAAAAATGCCAAACATCCTGTACCCAAATCAGTGTGATTGAGCACTGGGAGTAAGATAAAAACCAGAGTTCCATATGAAACCTGAAATTGCATATCCCATCTTGCTTGATTACACTCAAATCAAAGACGCCATTCCTGGCTGAATTATATAATATTACATCTGAAAAAACTTTGGCTATTGAAAGTTTTGGTGCCACAAAAAATCGCCACACTATGGCTTGCACCACAAGGTTCATTTAAAACCATTTAACATTTCTTTAATCCCTATCATTGAACAGTCCTGTTTACCTTACTAAAATCTGTGGACTCTTCCAGTGCACTGTCAAAGGGAGGGTGCTGTGGAGATGTGTGAGTGTCACACAAAATGCCTGGAAGTCTACCCATGGTACTGGAGTCTGACTGGTGAAAGGGGTATCTTGGAAGAGAGAGATATTCACTACAGTGTGAGTGCTGCCTTTCAACTTTAATGAGTGGCTGACTGGGAGGTTGCTGCTCCAGAAGGTCTAGTGAGTCTCGTTGCAAGGCCAGCTCATAAGATGGTGTCCTTCTTCGCAGTAGCATGCTATCGGATAGCTTCTTCATGGACGGAAGAGATATCTGGGAATCTGTCTCCAGTGGCGATTCAATAGAAATGCAGGGAGGACTCATCTTTTTCTTCCTCGGGATGTGCAAAGAGTGTCCACGTGTGGGCCGGTGCCTCTTTTCAACAGTAACCTGATTCAATGCTTTGTCATCCACGGAAGAGCAAATCTCAATTGAGTGTCGCCGTTGGTCATCGCCACCAGAGGGTTTGTCCAGAAAACCTCTAGAATCCACATTAAATGACATTTTATATTCTTTATTTTTGATGCTATATACAGTCAGACTGCTGGCACTTCCACAGTTTTTCACAGACAATGGCCATGGGGCGACATAGGGAGAGAGAGATTGGCTACGTCCCTCTGTTGGGACTCCAGTCCACAGCCTGGCTGAGCTGGTGATGTTGTGCACCTCTTCATCGGTTGGGTCAGCTGATTCCAACATTGACTCACTGGGACTGCTGCTACTGGACTGGCTGGGCGGGTAAGAAGGAAGTTTTCTCTGAAAGTGAGGGTGTTGAAGGGTGCATATGCTGGGTGAATGGCTATGAGGGGGCAGGAAAGAAGTCTGAACCTGGTGGCTCCTAGAGTCAGCAAAATGTGGTACCACAAGGGAGAAGTTAGCTGTTTTACTCCTTAAAGCTTTATGGCTGTCAGTGGGTTCATGTTCGTGCACACTAGCTGGATCATTCTTAATTGCTTCCTGTAAAAATACAAATTTTTAAAATTGTTTCATTATATTGACAATGCTCAAACAACTTATCTGAAGCCACCGTACCTGTCTATGTAGAGATCTGTCTATGATATGAATAGGGGATGGATTTGGTGGGGGGATTCTTGGCATACAAACACTGAACTGTGGCTGTGGAGGAATACCAGGGACCTGGAGCAATGCATGTCCCTCGCATGGCTGGGAATGGATGGATGACACTGAACCTACATAAGAGGTAAATAAATGAATGATCACTGCATTACCTTAATAACCAAAACCTTAGACCAAACATCTTAAAATCATGTATTTACCCAATTCAAGATAGCCTAGCATCGGTTCCACCTCCTGGAGTGGGTATGGTGCACTAGCCGGCCTTACAGGTCGAAACATGTAACTGTCATTAGGCAATGAGTGCATCCTGGACACTGACATCTTGTGAGGGGAGAGAAAGTTTTCCTGTATTTCTTTAACTCGCTGTATGAGAAAAAACATAGTATCTTGATTTAATTTAATAAACAACTTAATTTTATTATGCACATGTGGAAGAGAAAGCACTTAGAAGGATTTATTTAGACAGGAGTAATAAGTATTATATTGTATTATCTAACAATTACTGTTTTTTCCAAAAGCAAGAACCTCAACTAACTGCAGCTGCAGTGCACACCAATTATTGCTCTGATGGAAGACATAAGCCAGAATTATTGGGACTTAACAGTTATTCTGAAGTAGCTGGACCTTCTGCTATATTAAACTCAAGTGTATCATACCTGAGCAACATTCATTTAAAACTGAATTTTTTCACAATTTAAGACAGTTAATCCTAGTACACACTCTCTGTCTATTTTTAGAATAACAAATTTATAGCTATTCTAGAGACCTTTATTTCAGCATGAATTCTTTTATTCACATTTCTACACACTGTGTGTGTGTGTGTGTGTGTGTGTGTGTGTGTGCGTGCGCATGTGTGTTTGTGTGGTATTTTTCATTGTCAGGTTTGGATTGTCAGGTTTGTTCTTGAGCTATTTATTTCTCATAATGTCATGTACCTCTTCCTTCTGCAAAAGAGGCAAGTGGGCCTGAAATGTAGACCATAAATTACGGATACATTTCTAATAAGTTAGAATTATGTCAATTAGCATTAGAAATTTCTAAAGCCATGTACAGGCACAATCAATGTAGTGTATGAAAACATTTGACTTTTAAATAAAAAGTAAAAACATATTTTATTAAACTAAATGTAATTAAATTAATGAAAAATGTCTGGGGCGGCACGGTGGCTTAGTGGTTAGCACATTTGCCTCTCAGCGCTAGGGATTCCCGGTTCGAATCCCCATCTGGGTGGAGTTTCCATGTTCTCCCCGTGTCTGTGTGGGTTTCCTACGGGTTCTCCGGTTTTCTCCCACAGTCCAAAAACATGGATCAAGTTAATTGAATTCTGAAAATTGCCCCCTGTAGAGTGTGTCTGTGTGAGTGAGTGTGTGCTTTAGTTGCAGTAAAAACCTTTTTAAGCTGCCTGGCACAGTTTATGACATACCTGCCCAGGTGAATCAGGATTGGTGCCCACATATGTGCCCCTGTGCCCGGGCTCAGGGGAGCTCTCTGTTGAGACGTTACTGAGGCGCCGAGCCATTTCCATTTCCATTTCAATCTCAGCATCCATCTCTGCATCCTCCTTGGCTTCTTTATTACTTTCTTCTAAATGCTTCATCAGCACAGCCACCACAACATTTACTAGCACAAACTGGGCCATTAGTACAAAAGTGACAAAGTAAATGGGGGAGACCAATGGTAGGTAGGTCATGCAGTGTTTGTCTTCAGGTGTGCACTCTCTTAAAGTATCCTGCACAGAAAACATATTTCAGTAATATTATGCCTTAAATAATGTATTATGATATTTAATTCATTTCAATTCATACAATTTTATGTACCTTCATTATACCATTCCAGTTATCCCCAGTCGAAACTCGGAAAAGGGTCAAAAAGGCCATTCCAAAGTTCTCAAAAGTGGCATGCCTGCTAAGTCCTTCACATGGATTTTTGTCATTGCATTCTATAAAAGTTATATCACACATATATTTTCCATAAAAACAATTATGATTTTATCAACGCAGTGAAATCACTAATGTAACAGAGTCAATACTGTCATCCAGATCAGTAATTCATTAATAATTAAATAAAATATTAATTCCACAGCAGTTGTCACAGTTGCACCATTAAAGAATTATAGAACACTAAAGGGTATTGAGTCACTTTAATCCAAATACAAGCAATGAGACAAAAATATCTCAAAATAGCTTATTCTTAGGCTTATCTGATAAAAAAGGGACATATAAATCAAATGTAATATTTGTTCAAATACATAAAAACACACCTGATGGGGTTCATTTGTAGGGATTGATTTTTTAACCATGAACATTACAGTTTGTGAAATGACAAAATGTAAATGTAAAAAGTGCAGGATTAAAGCTTTTAGGTATGTAACCGCAATAGACAAACATTTAAAGCAGAATGGGTAAAACTGAAGTGCTCAGAAGGAGAGTCTACGCAATTTATAATACACCCCATAAGCAATTACAGCAAATGACATATTTGTTGGCGGTTTTAAACATACATGCAGGGTATCCTTCTATGCCTGAGCAGTCACACACACAAGATTTACTAAGCTTTACTAAGATTTACTACAGCCATCTTCCAGGGATTAGTGTAAAGCATTTCCAGCGCCAGGGGCATACAAATGATGACAAATTACATATAAATGTATGCATTATAAATAGGGTATTCTAAAAGCATGTATCAAAGTTTTGATGTCCATAGGTGACATGTCAAATGCCTTTTGATTAAGAATGGGGTTTATTAGTTGTTTTTACAGGAGTCCAATTTGAATGCTTTCCAGAAGGAATTTAGTTCTCCATTAGCAGTTTTTATGTAAGCAAAAAAAAGCTTTAGACTTAGTAATGTGTCCTTTTGGGAACAAATGTTTGACCTAAAATCAAATGGCAAGCAATAATGAGTACAAGCACAGAAGGAATAGTGTAAGTCTAGGACAGAAATACAACACTGACCTAGTTTCCCGAAGAGCTCCACACCAAGTGCAGCATAAATGAAGAAGAGAAGCATAAACAGCAAGCCCAGATTCCCAACCTAGCAAGACAAAACAAAATATTACACATTATCTAATTAACTTGTTACATCATCACATTAAAATGCATTACATTGTCTCACTACCCTGTTTCTGACTCAAAATTCAGACAGATTAAAAACATCGTTTGTAAAATATGTCTACCTGTGGAAGAGCCTGCATCACAGTGTCTAGCAACGCTCTCATCCCTGTAGCCAGCTTCAAAAGTTTCAGAACTAAGGAATCAAAAAGTAAACTGTGAATTACAAACAGCTCTTTGTTATGATTTGAAGGAAAAAATGTAGATTTAAATATAGTCTTTATATTTGAAGAAGATGTTGATAATTTGCCATTAAGGCACAATAACATAGGTCTTTGTCAGGGTACCTCTGGCTATTCTTAGAACCCTCATAATACGGATGATGGTGGGATTGATTGGAAGAGCAGCACTCATCTTTATCTCTTCTAGTGTGATACCCATGATGGAGAGAAGTACGATAGCCAGATCCAACTGGTTCCACCTGTTAAGATATAGAGTGCACATTTAGAGCATCTTACACAAGCATGTACAGCAAGATAAAGATGATTATGTCCATCCTAAGGTTAATTAGAATTAATATTAAAGACTGATGAGACCAACATATCTTTGTGGCTTATTCCTGTATGTTTTTACAAATTCCAATTTCCGAGAGCATGAACTTGCCGCCACTTAGAAGGCATATACAGTACCATGTGTTTTCAGACAGCCTATCAGGAACCTCATGCTCGTGAGATAACTGATTTTAAATAAAAAAAACCCTGAACTGTATAAAGTGCTTCAGTTCTCTTTTGCCTTATCCTTTTAATTGCTTTGTTGTAAATTGTCAGACCTATTGTGCTGTGTGTAATGTGAACAGTAAAACACATTTTAATTTAAATCCTAAGAGTGTCTATGCATGTTACAGTAGTATATTTTATTATTTGATTCCATGTTTGCTACATACAAACCAACCAACTGACAAGAAATAGGTCTGTTATTTAAAATTGAAGGCATGCAATAGATAATTAAGAGTGCTTTTTTGTGGTGGGGTTGACAACCAGTCACAGTATTCAGTCATACACAGAAAATTGGTCAGACTGATCTGCTCACCGAGATCAAAGTCTTTTCCTTGCTCAGAGTTGCTCTGAGAGGAGACTTAAATCACTATTAAGATAAAAGTATAAGCTGGACATTTTGAATCTCAGTAAGGAACGCTCTGAAAGGATTTCTAAAATCTTTATAAATATAGTCCATGAGTCATAACGTCTGTTATCTGACAGACTTCTCAAAAACACGTAGTATATAAGATTACCATGTGATCAAACAAACATGAGCTGCTTTGTGTTGTATTATGCCAGAATAATATGTGTAATAAAAGTCTTGTAAGATATTCGGTTATGTTTTGGATATTTAGGATTGTAGTGCAATGGAATTTTTTAAAATTAGATTAAATTTTATACAAAATACATTTTTATATATTCATATTAATATATTAATTCATTAATTCATTATCTCCCCCTTTATCCTCTATTAGGGTCACGGTGGGGTTTCCCATGCCCATCCAGGGGAGAACGTTTCGGGCGCTGGGCAGATACACCCAGGACAGGGCGCCAATCCATCGCTGGGAACACACTCACTCACACAGACACACACTATATGGGGAAATTTGGAGAACTCAATTGACTTGATCCATGTTTTTTGGACTGTGGGAGGAAACCGGAGAACCCGGAGGAAACCCACATGGACACGGGGAGAACATGGAAACTCCACCCAGATGGGAATTCGAACTGGGAATCCCTAGAGTGCTGAAAGGCGAACGTGCTAACCACTAAGCCACCGTGCTGCCCTTAATATATTAAATATAATTCAATTACAAATAATTTAAAATTACTTATATATATATATATACTGTATATATCAAACATAAAAAAAAATTCAAATATGTACACTGGATAGTCATTTGATTAAACACCGAAAATGTTTTTTTTACCTAAACAAAGAATGACTGATCTCTTTATTATGGGTGTAGATAATGAGCAGGCTGTACATAATTACATTTTATTTAATTAGGTTGGAGGTATTTATATAATTACAGTAATATTTTGATTAATATTGCAATTAATATAATTTTACTAATTTGATTATTCACTAGCTAGTAACCACTAAGTTGTACAGGCAAAGATAACAGTGTCAAGGGCATCTAAGGCTCATAAATTCTTCTTTGCACATGGCAAGTTTATCTGGTATAAGAACAACAGCTGTAGGCCAACTACTTATAAATATGGTGTTCATGCCTTAACAAATCACAGCTGTTTTGGCAACATAAGGGGGACATAATGTAATATTATTCTAATGGATTATTTTGTATGGTTGGCTGGTAAGTTTACTGTGTATTGATTGAACCTTATATTTTTCACATTACTTTTTAAAAATTAAAGCAGTCCAAAATTTTTGTACTATGTTTTTTAACAAACGCAAAATGGTCTAAACTAAATGATAAAAATTTTAAAGCAAAATTTTATACAAAACAATGCAGACCTCTGCATGTTTTATGTTTTTCTACCTATCTTTGAAGAATCTCCGGAATCCAAAAGCCACAAGTTTCAGCAGTGCCTCTAAGATGAAGAAGATGGTGAAGACATAGTTGCAGTACTTTAAAGCTTCTTCCAGGTACTATAGGGAAATAATTATGCATATTTTACTGGTAATGTAAGTTATTAGAAGCATATACATGATATACTTATCAACCGACAGCAAATTTGTGTAAAAATACACATTTGGTGAAAAAAATTAAAATGACAGTTCTGAGGCATGTAATCATTTATGAAATTTTCATTTATTTTCAAGCTCTATTAAGCAATTTAGCAATGAAAGGTATATCTTAGTTTGTTTAATTAAGCTAAAGTAGGTCATGTGTACTGAAGTCAAGAAGACAGTTAATAGATTTAGCAGCATAATTTAAAATGAGCACTTTTACCTTGGGTTGGTTATAGTGTTCTATGGACATTGTGACCACATTGATACAGATGATGAAGGTGATGAAGAGGTCCAGATAGTGGTTTGTGCACAGTGTATGGATGTAAAGTCGGGCTGGTGAGTAATCTGCGTAGTAGGGTCTTTGTTGTGCCTCTGTTTTAAAAGAGACAAACATGCAGACAGCATTTTCAGGTAAATACTGGATACATGTAGATAAAAAATACCATGAACACAATACAGCAGATAGGAAGAGTTTTATAAACTGAATTTAAGAATAAAATTCAAATAAAATGTATCCTCTGTTAAGCTAAAATGATCCATGCTGCGTCATGCCTTAAAACATGCTTTATTAGGGAACATGCCTTTGTTAACATTAGCCATAGGCCGACTGTGTAAGAAAAACTATAATCATCATCATAACTGTGACTGTTACACATGGTGGGGACAGTAATTAGTACCACTGAATGTTAGTTGATTTATTAATCAGTAGTGCTATGGTTCACATTAAAATGAATAATAGTACATAATGTTAAAGTATTTTGGAACCTGACAAGGCTATTAGTAGTGTTATGATTTGTATTATATTAGACAATTGTACATCATATTTGAGAGTTTTGGAACCAGACAAGGTTAGAATCCGTCTTTCTGAGTCTGCCACACAATACAGTTACTTACAACTTACCAAATGCCTAGAGAGAAGCCAGGAGCTTTTATATTTTTGATTAAAATCCACATGCGTAAGTAATACTTTATGATGTAATGTTTCTTTCATTTTTGGGTCTGCAAAGTAATTTGTAATTTGATTGAAACATGACATGACAGTCCAAGCCAGAACTCTTATTATGTTTTATTACTTATATCTACTTATTATGTTTAATTTAACTACAATCAAGAAATAAACTGGACAACCTACATGGACAAAGGGAAAAATATTTAAAACTTTACACAGACTATAACCAACAGAACGAATCAAAAAACTATAGACAACCGTATACACTGCACCACCATGCACCATGTTGGACCATGCAAATCCTTATATAATGTGTTTCTGTGCTGGAGACTTAGATAGCTGTTTATCAATTATTTTTATTGTGATTTAACCTATCATACAATATTCATTCATTCATTATCTCCCGCTTTATCCTCTAGTAGGGTCGCGGTGGGGTTCCCCATGCCCATCCAGGGGAGAACGTCTCGGGCGCTGGGCAGATAGACCCAGGACAGGGCGCCAATCCATCGCTGGGCACACACTCACTCACACACACACACTCTATATGGGGCAATTTGGAGAATTCAATTGACTTGATCCATGTTTTTGGACTGTGGGAGGAAACCGGAGAACCCGGAGTAAACCCACGCAGACACGGGGAGAACATGAAAACTCCACCCGGATGGGAATTCGAACCGGGAATCCCTAGCGCTGAGAGGCAAACGTGCTAACCACTAAGCCACCGTGCCGCTAATACAATATTTTTATAAATAATAATCTCTGACAAGTGACTAAACGTTTGAGGCTGTTCAATACTACCAAGGCCACATAATTGTAAGACAATGCCTCTCTGAAGTTCCCTTCACATGAAAAAAGTCTGTTACTAGGACAGACTGGAATTCTATAGCACCATAGACTATAGGTGTTTCCAGTATTGTTAATTCTTGTATTTCAGTAAAAATAAGTGTAGGACATAAAACTGTTGTGCCATCTTTAATTAGATTTTCTTTTATCAGCTTGTGTTTGCTTACACAATAACAATAAGCAACAGCCTTACACATTGTTTCTTATTTACTATGCCATTTAATGTTGTGATCACTGATTTAGTGTCTTTAATTATCTCATAAGTTGTCTTGGTAAAACAGGCAGTGCTCTTATTACACTCAATGATTCTGAACAACCCCCAATGAGCCATTTACGGGACTAGTAGGGATTGCCATTATCTTCCCCTGATTTTTTATGCACGGGTAATCTGGCTCAGCACAATTCAACACAGGCCTGAGCCAGAATTAACACATCCAAGATAAATGTTTTAGCTAATTTCATTCTCATAGAGAAAGATCTGCCAGACACAAAGTACCATAATAAGGCTTTAATTGACCCTATGCGCCCTGTGTAAAAATCTTCTAAAAAACCTATCATGCAATATTTGGTGATAAGGTAACATGCAAAGACATGCAAAGACCAACAATTCAAGGCTGTTATTATCCTATTGCCAAAATCTACATTTGATTTGAAATGTATTTCCAATATTCATTTTTTCTTTGTCTCTCTTTCTCTCTCAGGCTCTTGAGGCAGGCAGTGCTCAGAAAAACAGACTACCGACCAGACCCGTAATTCTCCTTACTCCTGCGCCTTTTCTCCATCAGCCGCTGCCTTTTTTCCTCTCGCAGTCGTGCTTCTTCCTCTTCTTGGTCTTGCCGGCACTTATGAAAGTTCTCAACCACCACACCAACAAACATGTTTAGCACAAAGAAGCTAACAATCAACAGAAAGGAGATGAAATAGAGCAGCATCCAAGGATTGTGGTTACGAACAGGCTGCCAAGGATGAGAAAGAACAAAAATAATTCATTTTTATTAAAAATTTTAAAAAATGTTAATTGGTGTAGTTGGCTGAGGTCAAATGAATAGACTCAAACCTGTTGGTCAACACCCACAGCATCAAGCCCATCATACATAATATTAACCCAGCCATCCTTGCAAGATAGTACAAACAGCGACATGAGAGCCTGAGAAATAAAAAAGAAACTACAGTGAAAAATAACATTTTTGACATCTTCATTACTCAAACTTATATAAAAAATATATATTTACATACAGATTATATGATATTTATACATTTAGTGTGGCCCCTTTTTGCCACTCTGCTATTTAGACCAGCTCTCTGTAGGGTTGGCAAATAACTTTTAAAATAATTAAACTTTAAAAAATTCATGAATATGTGCCTCATATTAAAGCTACGACTTCATGATCTCAGCATAAGCTGTACAATGAGTGACACTTGTGTACAGTGATTGGTATTGATTCATCCTCAAGTATGTACTGTAAGTGAAGTGAAACTTTATTAAGATTATACGTTTAAAAATCTCACTGGAATTCTTTTCAGCTTGCTAAATTTTGCAATCCAGCACACTAAAGCAATTTAAAGAGAAAATCTAGAAGTGAAATCAAAGACAATTACATGAAGATAAAATATTTTAACAACCAAGGGACCGTTGACCATTATTAATATATATAACACAGGAGGGGGTGGCACGGTTGCACGTTCTCCTCTCAGCACTAGGGTATCCCAATCTGGGTGGAGTTTCCATGTTCTCCCGTGTCCGTGTGGGTTTCCTCCGGGTTCTCCAGTTTCCTCCCACAGTCCAAAAAACGGATCAAGGTCAACTGAATTCTCCAAATGTCCCCATATAGAGTGTGTTTGTGTGTGTGTGTCTGTGTGAGTGAGTGTGTGCCCAGTGATAAATTAGCACCCTGTCCTGGGTGTATCTGCCCAGCACCCAAAACTTTCTCCCCTGGATGGGCATGGGGAACCCCCCGCGAACCTAATAGAGGATGAAACGGAAGATAATGAATGGATGGATGATAACACAGGATGATGTTTTCATATATGCATTCATATATACCTTATATGAATAAGGGGCACTGTGAGTGATCGTGATTAACACTAAATGCAAAATAAACTACATTGCAGCCAACAGTCAATATTTAAAAATGATTGCTGCACTCTGGTACCCAAAAGAAATGAATAACAAAGAATAGAATAAAAATATACTGATGTAATGTAATACTTTGAAGCTGTTGCATAGTCATAGCTGATGTCATATGCCAGGAGCAAAGTTACCAGATAATGCTTGTTGATGTAATAACACATGCCTGTGAAACACTGCCAGTGTTCATCATCAGACAAGTGGTCTGTCAATCACAAAATAAAATAAAATAAAAGAAGTAAGCTGATAGGTTCAGTCCCCTGATAGCTTCATTACCAACACTATATTACTGCCTTATTACTCATTACATTTTAAAAAGCGTTTATAATTTCATTTAAACTGGAGTAAAATATATAACTATAGTTAACATAGTTATAACAGCTAAAATAAGTACAGATTTACTAATTTATTCTTAACTATGTTTTAATAGTTTTGTTTTATGGTTTTGTATAAATAATAGGTGTAATTTACTTTTGCTGTTAGTGTTTAATTATGTAATATGCCACACTGAGACTTAGGTGCTGGGTTTCAGCATTCCCGTGAAGATGCATCAAGCGCTCCTGTCCCAATAAAGCAGCATCAGGGATATGCCAAAAGACTCTGCTAAATGACCATCCTATTTGACTGATAAAGTAGGAACAGAATTTACACTATGAAGAATATCCATCCATTATCTTCCGCTTTTATCCTATATTAGGGTCGTGGAGGGTTCCCCATGCCCATCCAGGGGAGAACGTTTCGGGCGCTGGGCAAATACATCAAGGACAGGGCGCCAATCTATCGCTGGGCACACACTCACTCACTCACACAGACACATACACACTCTATATGGGGCAATTTGGAGAACTCAATTGACTTAATCCATATTTTTGGACTGTGGGAGGAAACCGGAGAACCCGGAGGAAACCCACGCGGACACGGGGAAAACATGGAAACTCCACCCAGATGGGAATTCGAACCGGGAATCCCTAGTGCTGAGAGGCGAACGTGCTAACCACTAAGCCACCGTGCCGCCTGCTATGAGGACTATATTAATCAAAATCAGGTTCTCTAAAATCAAAAGAATAAAAAAAAATAAAAATTTACACTGCCTTTGCTGCAAAAGCTTTTCTCGAGGAGACTACGGATTTTAAAAATTTGCAAAATCTCTAAAGCAAAGAAAATTTCGATGACATAAAGTGTCTGTGTGAGAATATAAACAAAAACAAAGATTTGATGATGTAACTCGCACCAGCCTAAATCTTTGTACATATAAATGAAGCATGTCAGAGTATGTTCCCCTAGCCCCGCCTACTAATCAGCACGCGCTCTTCGTGCACCAGGTGAGGTTAATTGTTTCCGGGTTCTTTCTTTCCTTTATAAGGCTTTCCGTTTGGCTGGCCGGGCGCGAAGTATTGATCGTTCACGTCATTACCGAGCGTTATCCTAGTGATATCTCCTGCATTCTTTCTCAGTGTTTCTCCATGTTTTGGTCTCCGTTGGGTGAGTGCGATTTTGAGTGTGTTTAGTAGTAGCGTGTTCCTCTCTCTTTGGTCCCCGCTTCTTCCGACCTCTCGTCCTCCCTCTCTCCCATGACCCCGTCCCTTCCTCCCTTTCCTTAGTTTAGGTTTCTGTGTGTGAGTGGTGTTTGAAAGGGAACTCCGTGTCTGTCATTCGGTGTATAGAATCCCTAACTCATTCTCACTTTTGTTTACTAACCACTTCCCCTGTCGTGAATATAACACATTTAATCCATCTTTCACTAATCACTCCACTGTCTCCCGATTCTAGTTCCCCATCGGTGTGTTACCTTTCCCATCGTCCATCCTAGGTTCTCCCTGGTTGCCCCGTCCAGCACTTCACTTCCTCTTACTTGCTCCTGTTCTATTCAGCTCCTTTTTTCAATGTTTTCCACTCTCTTTGTTTATTCTATCCCCCAGTGTTTATATTTTGTGTTGGTGTTGGTTTGTGTTCTTTTTTCTCGCTTGTGCTTGTTACCAGGTTCACTGCCAGTCCTGGTACTCAAGCAACGCACGTGATTTACAGCAAGTGCTCCTGGGATCCTGCTGCCGATCACCTACTCGTTCACGTGCCACTCGGTCGCCGCTGTATCACTGGTTTAATAAAACCTCCGTTGTTTCTGCATCTACGTCTCCTCTGTTCCCTCTGAACCAGTCGCTAACAGTCAGCTATTCAATATGTTTTCACATTTACTTAAACAGATTATACTGTATTGTTATTGTAGAAAGTATTTTGTAAACTTTTTTATAATTTCTCTCTCCTTTAAGATGTTTGATTTTAGAAATATGTGCTTAAATAAATGAGAACCATACGGATCTTCGATCTGAGAAGAAAATTAGAACTGAAGAACAAGCCTTGTAATGTGAATATGGTCTTTGTCTTGTCACATGAATATTACCTGTCCTAAATTGTCAAAGTTGTACTTCCTGCGAATCCATTTATAGGTTGCTTGTAGGCAGTCAGATTTGTTGGTGATGTTTTTTGTGTCGAAGCCTTCACAGTGGTAAAACTTGCCTTTAAAAAGCTAAACATCAAAATAAATGCCAAATTCAAAATTATGAGTTGTTTAATCATCACTGGGCATTTAAATTTATACATTCTTTCATTCTTACTGCTGACACGTCCACAAGTCTTCACCTGAACTCCAAGGATGCCAAAGACAATGAAGAAAGCGCAGCAGATTAGTACAATATTCCCAATGGGTCTCAGAGATGTTATTAGTGTTTCTACCACCAGCTTCAGTCCAGGAGCACGACTGATTACTCTGTCAATGCAACAAATGGCACCATTAGTACTTTATCAATATGCATAAAATTTCAAACACACAGAAATGCCATTCCATACACACGTTCACACTTTTATTGTAAGAAGTACTTTATTATTTTATATTCATCTGGCTATCATGCCTTTGATCTGTGGTAGAAACGACGTAAGGTTGCCTGACCCAGATATCAAAACCAAAATGTAACTGCTATGAAGTATCTACTGTCATCTACTGTACAACTAAGCTGCCTATTTCTATTTTATATAATTTTATAAGTAATCATTTGATTAGCCCATAGCAGACACAGATTAAATGCAGAAAAAAAAAATTATTGAAATAAATTGAGTTTTCCCATGGAAAATGATTCCTGAAATTTTTTACATATTACCAAAATCATTCTACTATTTGATTTATGGTAATAATTAGTCCAATAACTAATGAAGTCGGTAAATAAAATAATGTCAAATCTATATTAAAATTCTCTTTTCCTTATTTAATAGCCTTTATGACCTAAAATAAAAAAAATAAAAATCATGGTTAAAATGTGATGCGGCTTCATGTAATTGTAACCTAGTAAGAATGATGTCATATATAGTTTTATGGTTTACCATTTTTAAGGACATTAGAAATGTATTTGTTATTTACATTGTAAATATTTTATGACAGTATTTAAGGGTGGATGAATAGTTTTCACTGGATTGAAAGACTGATGGTTATTATGTAATACTGCCACATGACTATCACCAGAGGCAAGCATTTGACATGTCAAGTGCATGTTACAAAAGTTCCCGTTTATTGGCTGGCTGAACAACCTTAGCAATGCATTATTGCATAACTTGTCAGAATGAATAAGAATCAAATAAAGCACCATAAAAGCTATACTGCCAGAACAAATAACCATTTATCATAGATCCTGACCTTAAAGGCCGTAGAGTTCTTAGCAGTCGTAGAACCCTTAGAATACCAAAAATCTTGTTTGCACTGGTAGATGCCAACAATACCAGGATGTCAATAAGTGAAACGGAGACCAAAACTCCATCCAGTACATTCCACGTGCTTCTAAGGTAACTATGCTTCCCAGAATATAAGCCAAGGGCCACGACCTGCAGGAGCAGAGACAGTAATGTTATAATAGCTTTTTTTTTATTTGACATGTAATTGCTGTTTTAAATAACTTTTTTGTACCTTTACAGTCATTTCAGCAACAAATATCACAGTGAATACATTATTGGAAATAATTATAAAGACACGCTCCTATGGGGAAAAATAAACAAAGTACATCATTAAAAAAGCAGCATAATAAAGAGAAAAACTAGAATGTTTTAATTGTTGTTTAAAACAAGTTAGATCTAAAACAACATATTAGATTTACTTACTGTGCTCGTATCTTCGATACCTGGTCTCTCCAAAGCAATGGTAATGCAGTTAAGGAAGATAAAGACCAAAACCACATAGTCAAACATCTTGTGAGAGATGAGCCTCTGGCAGAACATCCGAAACCTACCAAGATGATAAAAATACTGAGGATGAAGTAAATTTGATATGCATACTGAACCTATTGTATAATAATTAAGAAACGTACTTGTTTTGTGGGGAAAACAGATATAAGGACCAGTCCTCATGAGTTTTACACCACTTGGGTTTATATGCCTGCAGCATCCTCTTCAGACGGTAACAGAAACTCTATGCCATACAATTTCAGAGATATAGTAAAATAAATGCAAAATTGACAATATAGCTGCAATTCTGCAATTTTAACCTTCTTTAACCTACCAAAAATGTGTGTCTGAATAAAAAACACATTTTCTATCCTAGACAAAACTGATGTGTTATTATGGTACTCTCAAAAACTTCAGCTCTTGAAACTCAATTTTAACACAGAGCCTCTTGAATGGTGATGTCCTATCACAATGGCGCCAGATCCAGCCACAACACAAAATATCATTATACTGTAGTTTGACAACTGTTTTCTGAAATGTATTTGTCTTCAAAATAGTCTTGCGGCAAAATAAACCATGAGAAATGAACTAAGTATAGGGTTGTGTGTAGGTGCCTTTGCTCACATCATCAATATCATCCTCCGTGGTGGAATCCTCACGACTAAGCTCTGAGGGCAGCTCAGTAAATAGGCGCATTGCTCGGCCATTGCAGTCATGATAATCTCCTGATGAACACAGACTGGGTACAGCTGGCAGCTCAGGAAAGTCCAGGGAACTAGGGTGGTGTACAGAACTCCCCCTAGGACTGCAAAGATTTCCTGTCATGTTTCCTTCTGTGCTCTCATCCTCAAAACTGCCCCTACCCTCGCCTGACAACAGAGACTCCCTCTCCCCAGATGTGTCCTTTCGTTTCAAACTTGGTGCCCGACCAAGACTGTTCCAACTTGATCTGCGACTCCCCCAGTTACTGCTTGAACCACTAGGGTGACAAGGTGATCGCCTTGGGCTGGGCTGAAAAAACAAAGTATGTAGTGCATTAAAAGTTCCCATGTTTTAATCCTCAGGATGATTTAACTTAATGTTTGAACATCTCAGTCAAGAATATCCACCTGACCCTTTAAAGCCACTTACCAGGGATCTCTGATCATATGCAATTGGATCAATGACAATCCCACTGGGACACCGTGAGTCCCCCAAACTGATAATGGATTCTGTACCAAATGAGCTCTTCGGTGTGGGCATTGGGGTAGCAGCAGTGTGCATAATGATTGGCGGAGGCAAATTACCACAGGGGTCCACATGCCCATTTGCTGACATCATAAGGGAGAACATCTTCAACTCTTTAACAAAAAATGTAAAACATCAATATGCACATTGCAAAAAAATCATCAAAGGTAAAATGACTACAATGAACAGAAAATGTTAGAATTAACTATTTTATTAACTAAGTAATATTTTATGACATTCAGAAAATACAATTGCCAAATCTAAAACACCATGTTGAAAAATAACCTGTGGCACGTAGTTCTCCTATTTTCTCCTCTTCAAAGTTAACAGATCTTTTCTCATCATCTGCATCAGATTTAGTAGCATCTCCCTGCACGTTATAACATGTATTTTAATGACAGAGTTTTTGAGTGAGTTCAGCTTAAATTGTGTTAAATGGGACAAAGTATAATTAATGCATTTTGATACAAGATTCAGTACCATCTAAATAATTAACTACGCAACAAATGACTTAGAACCTTTTGAAAAAGATGTCAAAATGAATGAAATAATAAATTAATAAGTTAATCAATAAATAATAATAAAAAATAATATGTAATCTTGAACTTACATTAAAAATGCTTAACTGAATCATCATTCAAGAAATTATTGACAGCATAAAAAGTGATACCTCTGCCTGGAATCCTTCCACCAGGATGGCCACCAGTAGGTTAAAGAGAACATAATTCCCAAATGTCATCAAGGCCACAAAATAAAGTGCAGCCAGTGGAGAGGTGGAAGCCATTCCATTGTAGAGGACCACATTCCAGTCCTCCTGAGTAAGTATCTACAATCAAACATGTAAATAAATAATTACGCAGCATCAACCTATCTCCTATAGCAGATAAATAATAAATAAATAAATAGCATCATAGATGTGTCACTGATGTTGGTGATGTTGGTATGTTCTCATTTTTGCATACTGACTGTATGCATACTTTCCTGTATTCATGAGGATCTCCATTAAAATACACACAAAATGTCATATGTTAATTGATTTTGTAATTATTTCAATCCAGTGAATCCACCATCGGATTTATTGTGTACATAGTGTACTTAAATATCTTCAGTGGTAAGTATTCATTTTAGGATGATGCAGCAAACAGTAAATTTAAATAATTCCAGACCATTTTAGAATGATTATTTTGCTTGGTGTTGTTTATAATATGATCATGGTCTCAGTGACATACCTGTGCATAATTGTTAAAAGTGCAATTCATTAATATTGGATAAAAACAAGCATACTAAAATACTAAAGCATACAACTACATGACAGCATTAGTGTTGCACATAAATATGTGCCTTTTCACCATCACTATACTGGACCATGCACCACTGGAGGGTTAAATCTTACCTGAAACACAGTGACGATGGCCCACAGCAGAGAGTCAAAATTCTTCCTGTCTGGAATAGTGTCTCCATTCTCCAACTCTACACTAAATTTGCATCCAAACAGATGCATTCCAAGAATGCTGAAAAGCAATACAACACAAGCTCATGTTAAATCAAGTGACTATAAAGTGCAATATCTGTGAAATATTAAATGATAACCAATACCACATAAGGCTTGCTTAATGTTTTAATTTTAATATATGAGTCAATGATATTTTGCATAAAACTTTTGAAGCTTAAGAAATTTGGGTTGAATTTTCATAAAGGTGTGATAAGCACCTGAAGGTAAAGATAAAAAGCATTAGCAGCATGCAGAAGGTGGCAACATTATCCATTGTCTTCATCAGCACTACCAGCTGTCTGCGAAGAGCTGGCAGGAATCGCACCAGCTTAAGCACACGCAGCAGACGAAAGGTCCTGAGCACAGACAGACCCCCATCAGCCTGCCCAATAATCTCCCACACACTAACAACGACACACATACAATGAATCAGCAGGAGAAGCACACATGTTTCTTCATTTGCACTAATACATGATGACAGTGCATGATGTCACAATCCAAATGTGCCCTTAATGATGATACTGGAATGAGCCCAAGATTGAGAGATAGAGCATTAAATAGTGCATGACATAATGGTATAGCTAATGCACGACATAATAATAGCTATTGCACTTACCTTATAACTACTATGATTCCATCAAAAATATTGTAGGGGTTTTTGATGTAGCCAAATATGCCAAAGGCCATCAGTTTGAAGATCATTTCGAGAACAAACATGCTGGTAAAGACAATATTGCTAATTTCCAGAACATCTGTCAGTTCATCAGGCTGTAGATTTAAACATAATACAATTCATTCTAATATTGTGGATGACATGAGAAATGACACAAAAAATTAGTGTTTAATCTTTTTAAATTATACATAAATATAATTATAACATAATACAAGCTCCTTTCTATGATATCATTGCTCCACTGTTGACCACCTGATCCCTGCTCTGTTAGGTACATGAGTTCAAGCTAATGTTTGTTTAACTATAGAATGATTATATGTTTGGGTTCAATAGAAATGATGTAATTAACATATTGATATATATATATTTTTACCATTGGCCAATTTATTTTGGTATACAATAGAAAATTCTGAAAAACACATTGTACACATTGTATGGACACACAATTTTGTGTCCTTTTCACATAAATAGTTGTCTTTACTTAGTTTTTGCCTTGACTGTAAAAAGGATAAGCCAACATGAAGAGCAGAGAGCTGTCTATAGAAGAAAATCAAGCCATGTTAATTCTGAGAATACGGGACAAAACAGAAAACCAATGGTGCCAAGAGCAGCATACATTAATTTGTAGATTAAAAACAACAGTAGCTAATGACAGCTACATTGCTACAACAAATCCCCTCCATCAGAAAAAAACTAATGAAAATAGTGTATTCTACAACAACCTCCTAAATGCAGGTATTATTTTCCATCAGTAAAAGAAGGCATGATAACAAATACAAACGATGTGTCAGATTATGCAAACCATTCATTAGAAGAATTATCTTGTATAATATTACAATGAAATCCCTCTATAGTGGATATATTTTTTAAGAATTTGACAATTTGAGAAATGCAGTGCTAACACGAAGAGGGATTTGTTTATTGTCCAACATAAAATAGATTCCTTTAAGAAGAACTTTAAGGCAACTTCCCCTCCCCCACCACCGACATGCCTCTGCAAACCCCGAGGAGAAACACTGACCAAATCGACGAATGAGGTATGGTTCCACATCTCCAAATATTTGTGGTGGTCTGTTTAATGGTTGTGTGACTAATGGCATGATCATGCAATTTTTGTGGATAAGAAGCAGTCAGCTTACACACACGGGAAGATATCTGAGTAATTGTCTGTGTGAGAGTCTATGTGGCTGGTATTTTAAGGAGCAGAGAAGTTTTGCTATGAAAGAGCTGACATATCTATTTTCCGTGTTTTCAGGTCTGTCAGTGTGCTGAAGCACTTTAAATTGTGTCCATTACTATAGAAGGCAGACACTGAGAAACATCTGTATCAATGGTGTCATCTCTATGAAAAAAAAAAAGTTTGAACCCACAACAGCATATGCCAGCTAAGCTATGCAAGAATTTCTTTGGTGGCTGTCTTTTTTATTTTACTACAGGAGGGCAAAGAGTGCCAAGTGCTGTATGTCATCTGCCAGCTTTTGGTGTGGGAATAAAACAACAACCTCACCGAAAAGTGGGTGGTCCTTAAACTCTGGGACTACCTGTTGGGAAAAGCCTTCCCCCTCTGCCTAAATCATATCCTGCTTCATGAAGCCCTGCTTCAGAGCTTTACCTAAATATGATAGAACGCAAATTCCTCCTAAATGCTGCTGTCCTTTAAATGTACAGTGGTAAACAGGTTAGAGGTACTGATGGTGGTCGTAGACTTGCCGTCCAGCCAGATGTGATACCCAGCCAAAGAACTGGGGTATGTTGCAGTGTTGTTTCTATTTTTAAAAATGAGAGGACCACAAAATAATGCTTACTAATGTGACTTCGTTTTGAATCGTATATAAAATTTTAACAATTAAAACCAAAACACTAAGCTGATAATGCTATGCATGATTTTATTGAATGACAGACAGAAAATATAGATAAGAAAAAATGTATTTAATAAAACCTAATATCATGATACTGTTTAGACTGTGAATACTAAAAACATTAAAAAAAACTGTCATGTGATAATTTGATATATATTTTCAACTCCTACTTGACTTATGTAAAAATCATTATAATAAAATGATAAATTTTTATCATTTTATTAATGTAATTGATATAATTTAACTTATTCATCTACTGAATTCAAAAATTCAATCGAATCCACCAGGTCATCTATTACCTATTTATAATTGTAGATTTATAGATTGACTGGAATACTTAACTTACGCTTACTGCTATTGTTCTGTTAATTGTTTCTATGTGTCTGTGCAGGAAGATATATGGAAGGAGTGAAGCTCTTAGGGAATAAGAGATAGAGAGACAGATTTAGCACACAAGAGCTGTGTGTGTCTGCATGCATTTTTGTCTGAAATGAGTTTTGTTTGGAGTGAGTTCACTGAAAAGTAGGCTTTCATTGAGTGATGACTAAGAAGTGTTTTTATTTATTGGTGACAATTAATTCCTGGAAAAAATTCTGAGTGGTACAACGGTACCAATAATGGTAGAAATAAATTTTCTCAAATTTGAGGGTTTTACTACTATTATTACTCTTATTGCTCACGTTGGCTAAGCAGTTTCTCTATCAGGCCTTCCTTCTGCATTTTTAAATGCAGAAATATATAACCTGATTATATACAAGTATTACATCATTCCATCTCATTATCTTTACCACTTAATGCCAGGCAGATATACCCAGGACAGGGCATCAATCGGTCACTGATCACACACTTACACAGACACACTATATATAGGCAATTGAGAGTATCCAATTCACCTTGAATTCAAGTTTTGAACTGCAGGAGGAAACCAGGGAATCCGAAGATAACACATGTGGACACAGGGAGAACCAGAAATATATATCTATCTATATATAATGTATATAATGAAATAATATTTGTGTAAAAGCTAAAAAGAAGAAACTGAAACAAGAAAGTGTGCTTGCTGTTGCAAGTATTGGGAAAAGTATTCAAGATTTTTGCACTTTTTTAGATAAATAAGACAGAAACTTTTAATCAATAATAGTATTGACTTTGCTGTCACTATAATTTCTGACTAGCAATGTCTGTTCTAAAAATATTGATGGAAAACTCAGCAATCAACATAATATTTGAAGGCTGAACTACAAGAAAGTGATACCTTGATTCTGCATTTACAAAAGTTTAGAACCTATGTGGCCTGTCTGGACCTCAATGAACCCACCTGCTATAAAGAAAAAATGAAATTTGTTTATTAGGAAACAAATAGAATTTTATCATAATTTGCGAAATGTGCAGGTGGGGTCACAGAAAAAAATAATAGATTGTTTTCCAAATGGGCCTGACATACTAATGATATTAAATCTATAGGAATATTAAATATCAAATAAATTTAATTATATAACACTTTTATGTGTGACTATTTAATTATCACGCTCCGTACAAACTATTACGAATTAAACTATATATACTGATATCAGTATTGGGTTTCTGTCTTATACTGTGCTCATGTCTTTTTACTTGATGTATGTTCTTCTATTCCGATTCAATGGCACATACCACCATATATATATATATATATATATATATATATATATATATATA
>JAFMOD010000226.1:1303959-1334044 GCA_019802435.1 Corydoras maculifer
TATATATATATATATATATATATATATATATATAAATATATATATATATATATATATATATTATACTTACTATTATAAGCAATATAAAATATATAAAATTGTAAAATGAATGGGCATCCATGACGTAATACATGATATCCACCCATCCTTCCAAAGTTATAACCTGAAAAGAAAAACATGTTATATAATTATGTCATTTCTTTAAGATTTGTTCTGCATAAAATATGCAGGTTTATGATGCGCTCTTGTTTAATACAATAGGTTTGCTAACAAAATTCAAAATGTACTCTATGGTATGTGAGAATGCACAAATAAAGTGCTTTATGGAATAGCCACATCGTGCATCAACAATCCATTTGACATTCCTGTAAAAATATGTTCCCAGATGATCACACAGTTACTTCCTACAACCTGCTAATTGGGCTCTGATTGAGGAGCAGAGATTAAAAAGCTTTGTGTAACAGATTAAATGATCACCCACGAATGTGACATAGGCCTGAGACTGAATAGAAAAAGCTGTTTATTTGTTGAAAAAGAGCAAACAATGTGTGTTACAGTAGTGTACAGTCAGCTCAAATATTTTGCTTTAAGTGCATTTTTTCAAGCTTACAATTTCAAAAATATTTCTGCAGACTATACTCTATATTATTATACTATTGTAATAGTTTTATTACCCAGTAGGCTTTGGTCTTGGGATTGTTGTTAGACCTGGCAACCCTGTTAGTGGAACAGCCCATTTGGGTATTCTCCATTTATGTCATTTAATACAGCGTGCTAATATTGTGGTTATAATAGTCCAGTTTCTAGAGGCCACAAGCTTTTTATGTGCATAGCAAATTTACCAAAGTGGTATGAATTAAGTGGCATTAAGATGCAGCCAGCAGGCTCTTAAGAGTCATCACATGATTGCAATGTGCTGGACACAGCCAACCCTTAGACGTCATCGGTAAACTGACATTTGTTTGGCTAGTTTTTTGCTGTTTGTCAAGAAAGTTTAGACATTAGACAGAGGCCCGCATTTTGAAAGAGGAAAGAATAATTCTTAAGTCTTGCTATTCATACAAAAGTTTAAGTCAGTCTTTTAATACATTTTATTAATATAAAAACCAAAACATTAATAAAATATATAATAGGACACCTTTAAACTTGTGAGAGGCAATATACAAATTAATGTCTTCTTATTTTTGTTCATATCCACGATTAGTTACTTATTTATTTATTAAACCCATTTTTTGCTGATTGTTTGTTTTCTTCTGAGTAAAAAGATATTAGTGGCTGGGAGCATCTTAGCAAGGAAAAACTCAAAGGGGTTCCTGATAAATGTGCTAGACAATATTAACAATATTCCCTTTTGTTCAGGGGATATTTATGATATGGTGCAGCAGGACTGTGGCTGAAAATCCTTATAAATGAACAGGAATACATGCCAATAAAACAGCTGTACTGTTGTCATATTAGATAATGCTATTACAGCAAATAAGTTTTATGATTAAACTGTGTCTTTTTTTCAGTAACTAATTAACTATTGCAGTTTACAAAACATGTAAGCTTGCTATTTAAAAGCTGAAATGAAATATCAATATCAACAGACACTAACAGAAATCACTCACCTGGAATATAGCAATCCAAGCATAACCAATATTGTCAAAGTTCACTGCCCCTTTGTGAGGATTATGTGTTCCTGGTCTACAGTTATTGTAGTACTGGTTCCAGTTCACACAGTCATTTTTGCTGGATGCAATGTGGCCAATGTAGCCATCTATAGGTGGTCCACTAAGTGTGCACTCCTTCTCACCCGCCTTAAGTGCGGGCACATGTTTACAGGGGAGCATGCCATTCCCTCTGTTCAAGGTGCAGATGAATGGGTTGTCCTCCCCATCCTCATGCATGAAGTATGAACTCATAAAGGACAGATTATACAGACTGTTGAGACAATAGTGAAAAAATCTTTAACTATAGATCATAAAAACAAGTGTAAATACAACCAAATGACAAAACTACACAGACATGAGCGATTCTATTGACTATTTGTGGGTCAGAAGTAATTGGATGCTACATTAAAAAAAAAAAAACATTTTTATTATTATTATTATTATTATTAAAATAATTTACATCTATTTGGAATCATTCCTTATCATATGTGAAGCTGCATTATTTTGTTGACAAATCCTGTCTGTGAAGTTTAGTCATACTGCATTATGATAGTCTGAAGAGAAAATGTTTGAAGGCCAGAAAAAATCCAACATTAATTTTTTTTTAAAATATGGCTTCTTAAACCTTTTACCACTGTGAACACATTTTTAAGTGATTTGTAACAATGTGCCAATATACTGTATGTAAGTATTAAGGGATACAAATATACAAACCAATCAGCACAATTAAAAAGAACTATTGTGGATGTAAGACAAATAAATCTACTAAAAGAGTTTAAAATAAATTAAAATACTAAATAATACATGCAAATATATATGACTGCCTATCAACTAATAATCAAATATCCTTGCTCCCAACACTGACGTAAAACACAGGTACACAGACCAGTATCCCTGTAGGTCACTTCAGGCAAGTCAATAAAAAGATAATCAGCTATGTATGAATAAAGGCTATGATGCAATGTTGTGATGCAGTGCTACTGCAATCAACTTACGCAATACCTTGTTAAAAATAGACACAAGAAGTTTACAGTGTCTCCACTGCAAATCTACAGAAATATAACAGTCCTTTAAGATTCTGGGGCTATGTGAAAACCTACACATGGTAACTACTGCATTATTTTCATTAAGGAGAGTAACAATTTGCAGAATTAAAAGGGAATAGAATCTATAAAGCAGCTCATTTTGAGTTTTCAAAAGATACCAAAACATTATTTTTGCTGGCATTTTGATTAAGTTTTAGAACATGATATGAAGTATAGTTCACAGGCAAAAGCTGACTGATATATTACAAACATATATACAACATCATGCTTTGGGGCAGACAAGTATAAAGTATGACAAAAATTTATCAGGGGACACTTACTCTTTTACTTTATCATCCAGGAAACACCTATTCCTTAAAAGACCAGCCCATAACTGCACTCCAACAATACCAAATATAAAGAAGACAAAAAAGCACAGCAGGAGGACATTGCCTAACATAGGCAAAGTATCAAGGAGCAGAGTAACCAGTATCCTCATACCTGTGAAGGAAAAGACAACGATACTTAAAAACTTAGCAGCACATTAATGTGTTTTAATAGCCGAGAAAAGGTTTGATTGGAAAAAGAGTTCTTACATGTAAAATTGCTTCAGTTGTAACAGTTGCTTGGGTAATAATAGGGGTGAATAACTTTGTCAACATCACGCAGTAAGTATGAGCTCCAATTTATCCTCATTAGACAAAGAAGAGACTGCAGGTATACCCTTTTTACAAGCCAGTGAAGACGAATGAGCACTCAGGTATGCAGCGCACACTTTACAATGGTTAGATCCATATATATTTGGGGCAGTCTTTTTTGGGATATTATTACTTAATTTAAAGAGGCAACTTACAAACTAAGGCGGCACGGTGGCTTAGTGGTTAGCACGTTTGCCTCTCAGCGCTAGGGATTCCCGGTTCGAATCCCCATCCGGGTGGAGTTTCCATGTTCTCCCTGTGTCTGCGTGGGTTTCCTCCGGGTTCTCCGGTTTCCTCCCACAGTCCAAAAACATGGATCAAGTTAATTGAATTCTCAAAATTGCCCCGTTTAGAGTGTGTTTGTGTGAGTGAGTGTGTGCCCAGCGATGGATTGGCGCCCTGTCCTGGGTTTATCTGCCCAGCGCCCGAAACGTTCTCCCCTGGATGGGCATGGGGAACCCCACCGCGACCCTAATAGAGGATAAGCGGGAGATAATGAATGAATGAATGAACTTACAAACTACAGCAATCTGCTTATAGCAAACTCTAAGCAGAATTTGGTTAAGGTAGTCACATTACAATCACATTTTACACATTGTAATTGGTTAATGCATTTATTCTTATGTGAAGTCTTTATATGTATAATTCATTTTATGTTGTATTTATATTGCATAACAATTTACATACATACACACACCCACACACACACACACACACACACACACACATCGTGGGCTTAAAATAAACTACCAGTGTATTTTACAAAGCTGCATGGCTGCCTGATTTATCACATTTCTTGCTAATATCACGCACACAGACAAGTAGGCCGTGAAGACAATGACTATGGTTCAAGACATGACCCAAATAAATGTATAATTGCGGACCTACGACCCATGTATTCCATCTTCTCCATTTATTACACTTAAAAAGACCCACTGACATTTAAATGTATTATGAACAGTTTTAACTCTGCTGCATAAAGTAGAAAGGTCTTGATCGGCCTGAATATGTAAAGAGTCTATCCTATAAACAAAAACAGACAGAAACAAATGTGCTATTTTCTATTTATTTGTCAGTGATATGCTAATTTAAGTAAATTAAATAAATAATTTGGTCTGCGATATAATGCCCAATACTGCATATCAGGTATATAATGAACATTATTACACTAACAAAAATGATTAATATGCTGTTTTTTATATGCGCTGTTTATCAGCCATGATCACTAGACAATTAACAAGATTTCAAGTTTGATGTTATAACTCAAATAAATGTTTTAAAGCAATACACCTACAAAATATTTTCTAAGGGCTACAGCTTTTCTTTTTATCTGAAGCACGCTTTTAAATTAATGGGGCTGATTCTTGGGAACTCAGTGTTCACAAATTGTTTATATAAGAAAGGTACTCAAATACTTTTATTTTCAAATGTATTTTTTTCAAACAGCTTCTTTTATTTCTGTTAAAGTATGCAAGGGTTTTAATTAAACAGACTATAAAAACAAAATTAACTTGCATTTTTATTAAAAGTCCTAACAAAAAAGCCCTTTTGAAAATCTAAAACTCTTAAAAAGGTTTTATGGAGTATACATTAAAAAGGTCATTGAACTTATTTAAAAATACAGACACTACAGTCTAGCCAAAGACACAAAAGAACAATGCAGTAATAATATATCAGAAATCCTGACCACATTTGGTAAAAATATTAAACTGACGTGTTTTAGGTATCTGATTTAATACTAGAGGGAGCCTTAAATGGACAGGTTTGAGTGGAAAGGAAACATCCTTGTGTGGCCTATCCATGCCTCCCACATAAGACAGTGTGGAGCCGTCTAAGCAAGGCCCCTACACCACATAGCCAAGGTAATGAGCTCCCTGGAGGCGTGCTTGGTCATACGATGGAGAAAGATAAAGAGACCAGCACAAACACACACTCCTACACACTCAAAAATGCTGATGGAGAGACAGTTTGTAAAAAGTGACCACCAGATTTTATTTTGTTGGGATTACACTACAGGTATAACAAGTCTAAGATTAATTTAATTACATAAGTACAGAAATCTTAATCTTATCAGAAAACTAGACATGTAGTGAAGAAAATAAGTATTAATAATATATTTCTATTGACATAATATTTTCACCCAATAAAATTATCTAAATGCCCAATGATAGATTGGCGCCCAGCGCCCAAAACGTTCTCCCCTAAATGGACATGAGGAACCTCCATAGAGGATTAAACAGAAGATAATAAATGAATGAATGAATAAATTAATTAAATTATCTATGTCTAGAAAGTTACTATTGTGATTACAGGCCCCAATAGTTTTGCTCAGAATAAATATGCTTTTAATTACATAATGTGGAAGTTACTTTAACACACCCACTTGCTGAAATTTATTTAATACTTAGCATAACAGCCTTTGTTGGTAATGATAGCTTTAAGGTGCATTCTGTAATCAAAAACTAGTTTCATGTAATGTTGAGGTGTGATTTTGGCCCATTCTTTCACACAAATTGTCTTCAAATATGAAAATTCAGGAGACCTTTTCTATGAATTTCAGGCTTGAGTTCAAATAATAATAGAATACATGACAATATACTTTCATTTGAATTTGGGTTGGTGATTGACTGGGCCATTCTAGTAGCTTTATTTTTCCTCTCTGAAAGCACTTGAGAGTTTTCTTGGCTTTGTTTGAGATAATTGTCTGAATGTCCACCCTCATTTAATCTTCAGCATCCTAGTAAATGGCAGAAAATTATTATCAATTAATGTCTCTGTACGGTTCTCCATTAATTTTATTTTTAATATCATGAAGTCTGCAAGTACCAAATGCTGAGAAACAGTCCCACACTATGGTGTTCCTACCTCTGAACTTCACTGTTGGTATGGTGTTTTTGGCATAATATATGCTGTGTCACACCTACTGGATTTTCAGTTAAACTGATAACTTTTTTAAAGTGTGCTGCAAGCATTCATTTCTAAAGTTGTTTATACTTCACAAAAACATAATTGAAACCATGGAAAATATTTTTTTGCTACAAAATTCAACCAAGTGCTCCAGGAAAATGAACACGCTCTCGCTCCTCTCAGAATAGCTCTGATGAGTCATAAGAGTGCCAGAAATTATACATGCCTGAAAATTTAGAAATATATCTCCAAAGCGGCAATTAAATATCCAGTTCTTGTTTTAGTAACCAACCCTGTAGTTCACATACCATATCTAATAATATTTTTATACAGTCTACACAGCTATTTACCACCATGTTGGAAAAGATTTCTGTATGCCACATCAATCCTAATATTTGTAGATGATGAGGCATGGACTTACTAGGAACTCTGTTGATGGCTCGTAGGGGCCTGAGCACACGTACAGTCCGTATGGCTGACAAGCTGGCATTGTGGCCATCCAGAGAGTACTCCAACATCCTTTAAAAGAAAACAACTTAGTCTCTACAACCAGTGCAAGACAATAAAGGCAATGTTGAGAGAGTTTATGCAAGAAATTATCTAAGTAAAGTGAATGTGGATCCAATGTCAGATGAAAAAGTAATGTAGCCATTATTTGGGTCAGATATCTAGAGTGAATAATACTAATGTAGCCTTCAGACATGTATGTGTATGTGTGCTAGTATGTGTGCTATTAACCAATGATTTATGAAATGAGAGCCATAAACTCCATTATGTGACCCTGCATTACATTAGATTTTACAGTGGCATTGGTGACAACATAATACTTTAAGCTATTAATATTTCTCTGTTGTTTTCATACATTTGGCCATATAATGCATATTTTAAAAATCACCAATCCAGTGATAGAAAAAAAGTAAAACACATTTTTTTTGTACATTGTAAAATACAGTAGTCTTATTTAAAGTACATTAACAATAGTAAGCAAATAAAACTGTACATGCTAGTTATATCATTTGTTTAGCTAAATACTGAAAAAAATAGTCTCTTACCCTGCCATGACAATAAGGAAGTCCAGGCGGTTCCATGTGTCACCAAGATAACACTTTGATCCAAAAATCCCCAAAGCCAACATCTTGATAACCATCTCCACAGCAAAGAATGCGAAGATGCAATCATCAAATACCTGTCAGCACAGTCAGATTACATTCAGAAATGACTTGTTTTGTTGTTTTACAATAAAATTATTAAAGCAAAAATGTTCCTGAGCAGAAGATAATGAATAAATGAATGAATGAATGAATGAATAAATGAAAAAATGTTGCCAGTTCAAATCTAAAGGAATAATACTTAAACACAGTGCTCAAGCACATATTACCACATACTAACACAAAAAATCTAAAAGTGATAGTGTAGGCTTTAAAGAAAATTTGTTGTGAGTGACACAACAATATGCCAATACTAATATGTCAATACTAATATGTCACATGAATTGTATAGTTATTTTGGCAATTGTGCTCTCACCATTAGAACTTCAGTTTAGGAAAGGTTATTTAAAGGATGACATACCTGAAGGATGACACACCAATCAGACTTGCACTGGACATCTTCACAAGGCTGAAACATGCCCAGAGTCACACAGTTCAGGAGGATGACCAGCATGCTCACATGCTCGAACCAGGTAACAGCAAGTCAAGGTAAAAGCTATTATAGACTGTGAAATTTACACTTAATGTTTATATAAAGTGTTTAGCTTTTTTTGTGTGAGATGAAATAAGTATGAAATAAATAAGGTCTGATCAGTTATTGTTTTCTGTACCCAAAAAAACAATTCTGATTATTTTAAATACTGTGTCATAAGTTTTGATTATTTTCTGCTCATCCTTCCAATATTGTTTTAAATAAGGCACTTCAATATGACATAATTCAATTTATGAATTTTTTTTAATGCAATAAAAACTAGAACCTGATGTATGCTTATCTAACCAATGTTTAATGAAAGGATTTTCAACATTTGTAATAATTCACTTCATTCATTTTCTAATCTGCATTTCTTATACAGAATGCAATAGGTGCTGGATTGAGCTTATTACACCACATATCACAGAAAGCTGGATGGGTACCTACAGGTCAGCATTATATTAATACACAAATTCACACCTAGCAGATTTTTATCACCATCTCTCTGACTAGTTTTTGGGTTGTGAAAAGAAACTGGAGCTCCCTGAAACCTAGGCAGACATGGGAAGAACATGCAAATGCGACAAGGAAATTATCTTCTCTGCAAAGATATCAACTCTAAGACTTTCTTATTGTAAGACAAGTGAACTAATCACTGCTCCACAGTGCTGTTCCACTACAATAATTGTATGTTGTAAATATTGTTCAAGGGGGTGGTACTGTTGACTCAAACGAGACAATACAGAGTTTAATTCTATAGATGGGAATCTTAAAACCTTTCTGTGTTTCTTTCTGAGTTCACATGCTGTCCCTGCAAATTTCCTCTGAGTACTCTTGTTTCTCACCACACTCCAAAGACATGTAAATACGTAAACTAATAATACTAAATTAAATCTGAGTCTGTGTTTGTCTGTGTGTCTGGCTGACTGGTAACCTGTTCAGTATATTTGAATGTCTAGAGCTGCAATACTCTTGTCTGCTGATAAAAATGTGCACTCTTGTATAAATGTTTATTAGATTTGAAGTCAATGTGTGAATAGTCATGTTTTGATGATTCTTAGCTGATATTTCAAAGTAAGAGATTTTTTTCTATTACATTTAACATGGTGGCTAAGTGGTCGGCACATTCGCCTCTCAGCGCTAGGGATTCCCGGTTTGAATCCCAATCTGGGTGGAGTTTCCATGTTCTCCCCATGTCTGCGTGGGTTTCCTCCGGGTTCTCCGGTTTTCTCCCACAGTCCAAAACATGGATAAAGTCAATTGAATTCTCTAATTATCCATATAGAGTGTGTCTGTGTGAGTGAGTGCGTGCCCAGCGATAAATTGGCGCGCTGTCCTGGGTGTATCTGCCCAGGGCCCGAAACGTTCTTTATAAGCCTTTATAAGCTGTAACATTGAATGCCGCAGGGAGAAATCCATGAAACACCAGGAGTGTGACTTGTGGCAATAACATCGGCCAATGTTAATAAAATCGGCAATTCATGTTAATGTATTTTAAATATTGTTAATAATGCCTGGTCCTGTGCATGAGAAATCCTGTCTCCAGTCCCCATTTGTACCAACCCCATTACAATTGTTTTAACAGCCACTGCTCAAAAATGCCATCCCTACATATCCCTACTCCACTAAAACTCTAAACATATGCATCTTTCATTGACTTGTTTGTGGATTGGAAAATAAAACCTTTATTATCTTATCATGGTAGGAGAACCTTTGACCAATGGTATGTGTTCTTAATGTTCCCAACGGAATAAAAAGAGCAAAAAATGATACACTAATTAACAGAAATCATTGGGTTCTAAGAAAAAAAGACACGGTCAAAGAAAGAAATATATGGTATATAACAAGGTTCAATATGACTGAGCAAATATGAACCACATAGAAATAAACACACATAGAGGGTCACAAAACACATGGGCAGCACTGCCAGATTCCACAACACTTCACAATCACAAACACGATGTGGCTGAATCCCTCTCGAGGAGACAATCAGTTTGCTGAGGGCTGAAATGCCAGACATGATACATAAAGTGTCTCCTGCCTAATGTTTAATGCAGGTCTGTTCTTCTTAGGGGTATTTGCTGTTCTACACATGATGAAATTTCTGATTAGGTTTGATAGTCAATTCAATGAGCCATAGCAATGTGCTCAAGATTGTAATGTTCTTAATACCAGATAGCAATTACTAAATAACATACTAATCATCACTGGTTTCTCATTTTCACTAGCTGATTGCAGCTTTACGTAGTAAGGATCATCAGCACATTACTGTGGTTTAAGGATGTGATAATATTAAAGTATTACACTATTCAAAAGACTCCAATTACAAAAAATGAATAACACAAAAGCCTATCCCAGCATTCACATAGTAAGAAAACAACCCTGGACAGGTTGCCCATTTTTTCCATTGAAATAGCAATCCACGAAAGTCAGACAACACCCGGCTCTTAAAGAGAATGGGAAGTGACACTAGCACATATTTTAATGATATTTTAATAATATAAGTTTACAAAAAGTGTTTATCACATGATCATAATTCACAATTTACAAAATTTGTAGTAAGTCAGTAATACTGCAATGCCCTATCATACAAATTAATAGAGTTCTCGATCTTAAATTGTATTGAATGTAATTTACATCACTCATCATATAGCACATTTCTTTATTAATTACTTTGCACCCACCATCATTTATTAGGGAGTAAATATAATAAAAACCTTTGTGCAATAATAATGATTTTAATGTCAGTGATGATGGTTATGCTGCAGGCAAGGGCAACAGTTACAGTAAGTGAAGGAAAACACTCAAAAAAGAAAAGAAAAAATACCCGAGTTAAAATGAAAGCTGGGCCCATGGCTAAAACCGTCCCTCATCAACAGAGGACTCCACCCAAAAGACTTTGAATGGCTGCAGCAAAAAACGATCTAGGGGTTCAACCACTACCAATATTTTATGAAAAGATCATAGTCAAAATTACATGAAAGTAATCTGATCTGCATCCACATTTCATACCCGATATTCATCATCTTTTAGATCTCCATATCTTTTAGCTGTAATGTCCCAATTTTATCAGATGCTGTGTATGATTTTTACATTCAAAAGCTTTGGCTACAAGAAGATTTTCATATATAGTAAAGATTTAAAGATAACTACAATAATCCTAGCACAATGTGTGCTGGGTACTTGTTTTTTTGGATACAGTCCAAATATCACATTTATTGCCAATATTGCTTTGATGAGTTCCACATCCCAAAAATGATAGAATTTAAGATATTGTACAAGACGAAAGGACCTATTCTATTTTTCTTTTTTTTAAACCTGTAAGTTGTTTATATCCTACATGCAAATTGTACACTTTAACAACTGTCAACTAATAAATCAGTGGCTGCTCTTAATGGAAAATTAAAGTAACAATTCTGACCAACTCACCTTGGCTGAGAGAGAGTGCTTTAATAAACTAGATTTAAATCAACAAGGCGTATAGAATAAACTCAGTCATCAATATTGGGTGGTTAAGTAATTACTTTTGAACATAATACATTTTGTACACCCAGACACTGTTTATGATTATTACATCTGTTGGCTACATTTGAACCACAAGTTGTCTCTAAACACTATTGTAGTTGAATTGTATTGAATTGTAGTTATTGATTATAATTAACTAAATGTAAGTTGTTAAATTGTATTGCCTCTTAAATGTAACAACATATAAATCACAATAGCAATCATAATGTTTAATTGAGAGCCAGATCTTCATCTTTTGTCTTGGCTAATCATAAAGCCAGTTTGTTGTTTATTTAATATTGTGTATGAATTCTAAGTCATATGTCGTATGCCAAATTAGTGTCTTATAGAAAACATTTACATTGTCATTTAGCAGACACTTTTATACAAACTTACAAGTAAGAAAAAAAGGGAACCAGTTAAGCAGCTTTGTTATTAATCATAATCACGTACGAATTTGGTTTCAATACCAATATTTTTAAATAAAACTATATCTAATATGATATAAATCAGTAAATGCAAGTTCAAAGTAAAGTTTCAGGTAGTTGTAGTAAAAAAAATCTGTGAATACATAAAGCTATATAAGTCATTTGCTGGCATGGTGGAACAATACATTTTAACATTCATTCATTCATTATCTCCCGCTTATCCTCTATTAGGGTCGCGGTGGGGTTCCCCATGCCCATCCAGGGGAGAACGTCTCGGGCGCTGGGCAGATAGACCCAGGACAGGGCGCCAATCCATCACTGGGCACACACTCACTCACACAGACACACTCTAAATGGGGCAATTTTAAGAATTCAATTAACTTGATCCATGTTTTTGGACTGTGGGAGGAAACCGGAGAAACCGGAGGAAACCCACGCAGACACGGGGAGAACATGGAAACTCCACCCAGATGGGGATTCGAACCGGGAATCCCTAGCGCTGAGAGGCGAATGTGCTAACCACTGAGCCACCGTGCCGCCCTACATTTTAACAATTGTAGTTTATTGATTTTCTAAATTAAATTGGGCGGCACGGTCGCTAAGTGGTTAGCACGTTTGCCTCTAGCACTAGGGATTTCCGGTTCGAATCCCCATCTGGGTGGAGTTTCCATGTTCTCCCCGTGTTTAGGTGGGTTTCCTCCGGGTTCCTCCCACAGTCCAAAAACATTGATCAAGTCAATTGAGTGCTCCAAATTTCCCCTATATAGAGTGTGTATGCGTGCGTGTCTGTGTGAGTGAGTGTGTGCCCAGCGATAGATTGGCGCCCTGTCCTGGGTGTGTCAGCCCAGCGCCCGAAACATTCTCCCCTGGATGGGCATGGAGAACCCCACCGCGACCCTAATATAGGACAAAGCGGAAGATAATGAATAAATGAAATGAATTAAACATATTTATAGGAAAAAAGGTCTGCGTATTTTAATGCCCTGTTTCTTTTTGTTCATGACATTTTATTTAAGCAATGAATTACATGTTTTGAAAAATAATATATTTCTTAAATAACTACACATAAATGTATAAGATGTAATTTACAGATTTATAGGATAAAGCGGAAGATAATGGATAGATGGAAGAAATGTATAAATGCCCAATGAACACTTAATTTTGTTCTAATGAAGCAAATGTTGTTATAAGCTTATGCTTCCTCAGTTGCATACCTTTGGTGTAATTATACAGAGCAAAAAACGATTTAAAACGTAGTTATCGAACAGTGATTTAAAGCTCATTATTTTGCGATTATAACATTTATAATGTACTTAATGTAAGAAATTGTGTTTTAATATAATCTATATTATACTTCTTATAATCTATACCTTAGCTGTTAAAAGAGGATGAGTACAACATTGATTATTGGTCATCTCAAGGTTTCTTCCTAATTGTTTTTTCCTTTAATTATCACATTGGGGGTTTAGGACTTAGATTTATTTATTTAAAGCCACTCTGAGACAATTTTCTGCTGTAAAAGTACCAGAAAGATCAAATTTACCTAAAATAAATTCTATAGGTATATATTTCTAATGTGAAAACAGCATCAGCAAAGTTCCTATTTTATTTCAGTTTAAAGTTTCGTGTTCTGCAGTTTTCAAAATAATCAGAAATAAAGTATCAATTATAACAAATTAACAAAGTTTATAGGTAAAGTATATTTGATTTTGAGAAGCTGTTAGCAAAATTAGAGTTTAGTTTAATTGGTGGAGATATACCTGTAACAATGAATTAATGTGTTTTGTGAGCTTACAATAAGCCCTTTCTCAGGGTAGCTACCAAGTTTTGTTTCCACTATAAGTAAGACAGAACTATAAACACTATTTAATTACTTTTGCAATTTTATCAAATACAGGTAGGTATCAAATACCTAAATACAGGTAGTAGGTAACGTTGTTATGTCTTTTATCAGATGAATGTTTTAACTTGCACGGTGGCTTAGTGGTTAGCACTTCCGCCTCTCATTACTAGGGATTCCCGGTTCGAATCCCAATCTGGGTGGAGTTTCCATGTTCCATGTTTCCTCCGGGTTCTCCAGTTTCCTCCCACAGTCCAAAAACATGGATCAAGGTCAATTGAATTCTCCAAATTGCCCCATGTAGATTGTGTTTGTGTGTATGAGTGAGTGTGTGCCCAGCGATAGATTGGCGCCCTGTCCTGGGTGTATTTGCCCCACCGCGAACCTAATAGAGGATAAAGCGGAAGATAATGGATGGATGTTTTAACTTGATGTTTGGGGACTGAGCACAGAATTAGCTTGACACAGTACACCTGGAACAATGAAGAAGTGTCTAAACCGATAACCTTCAAATGAAGCCCAACACTTTAACCAACCCCAGCCGTGCTGATACAGGAACTTGGTTAAATTACACATCGGTTTAAATGATAAAATATATATATATATATTTTATGTAGACAGATGCAACAGTAAAACATCTGTTACATAATTAACCTCTGACAAAGTATTTCCACATGTCTACTACTTATTAATATCATTATTTAGTACTATTGCTAAATTTTTCTAAGGCACTAAATCACTTTCCTGCGATAACAAATTACAGTAATTATACTCAGCAGATTTTTAAAGACTACAAAACCCTCTATATAAACTATGCGAGTAACAGGTGGTCAGAATCTAACAAGATCTGAACACTTGTTTTAACAGTTAAAATATATACAAAGTACATCATTCAAGTGAGTTTTACATATTTTGGTTTTATAAAGTAACAAATATTATCCCCTAAAACATATTTAAACAGTTCACTGGATTAACAACGAAGAATGACAGTATAAATTGATCAATGAACCAGTTCTTTCTACGCTAATCCTTTCCTTTTTTACTCAAATTGTATAAATATGTGATTATTTATGTACTATGATAAGGATTTAGTCACAAAACATATATTTTGAATACAATGATAAATACATTGTTTTTTTTAAATAAGGCCTGTTCCTCTCCCAATAACTTAATTCTTTGTTTTATTCATTCATTCATTCATTATCTCCCGCTTATCCTCTATTAGGGTCGTGGTGGGGTTCCCCATGCCCATCCAGGGGAGAACGTCTCGGGCGCTGGGCAGATAGACCCAGGACAGGGCGCCAATCCATCGCTGGGCACACACTCACTCACACACACACACTCTATATGGGGCAATTTTTGAGAATTCAATTAACTTGATCCATGTTTTTGGACTGTGGGAGGAAACCGGAGAACCCAGAGGAAACCCACGCAGACACGGGGAGAATATGGAAACTCCACACAGATGGGGATTCGAACCGGGAATCCCTAGCGCTGAGAGGCGAATGTGCTAACCACTAAGCCACCGTGCCGCCCTTCTTTGTTTTACTTAAATAAATTTTAAGAAGTAATTCGTTACAAGGAACTGTCTCTTTTGGCATGCCTTTTACTCCTCTGGATGTGAATTTACAACAAGTTCACTTCATTTGCTGGTAGTGGACTGGATTTGTTTTATTCACTGTACTCAGTAATAAAAAAACTTTTAATTTGGAGGTCAGACTCAGAGCAAACTGGGCCCATTGCTTTTGCCCACTGAATGTTCACGTCTCTATTCTTTAGACCTCTATACTTAACTTATTTATTCATTCATTTATTATCTCCCGCTTTATCCTCTATTAGGGTCGCGGTGGGGTTCCCCATGCCCATCCAGGGGAGAACGTCTCGGGCGCTGGGCAGATAGACCCAGGACAGGGCGCCAATCCATCCCTGGGCACACACTCACTCACACAGACACACTCTATATGGGGCAATTTTGAGAATTCAATTAACTTGATCCATGTTTTTGAACTGTGGGAGGAAACCGGAGAACCCGGAGGAAACCCACGCAGACACGGGAAGAACATGGAAACTCCACCCAGATGGGGATTCGAACCGGGAATCCCGAGTGCTGAGAGACGAACGTGCCGCCCACTTAACTTATTATAATATTTAATAAATGTATGAATACATTAATGTATACACTATTCATGAATGTATATCAATGAACACCTAAAGACTATTATTGTATCTCATATATCAAAATGGTTCAAACCAAAAACAAATTTTGCCATGAATTGCCCTTTTACACAAATATCCTACTGTCACTATGGTTACCAGTACATGTTCTTCTGATCTGTTAGAAATTTGCAGTCAGTACCACTAGGCCTATATGCTAGTTAATCCGAATTGTGTTACTGAAGCTCTGTATTGTACTTATGAGTTTTTCCTTGTTTAGATTGTTTATGATTTTAAAAATCCCCATTTTGATTGTATCATTTTGTTTTTTAAGTTATTACCGGTCTTTCATTTATCCTAATGCATATTGAAATACACTGTTACTAAATCCTATAATAGTACACAATTTTAAACTATAATAAGACTAAAAACATACTGTTATCAAAAATAAATTGAGCTTCACATTTTTAAAAATTAGCAAGAAAAGCTGATAGTGATGGCTATGGATTACAAGCAGACAACACACAGACAGGTTGTTGTGTTCACATAGACAGATTAATTGCAATAAGATTAGTCTTTAAGCACTAAACATATATGTACATTTATGTAGTCAGCCATTTATAGCATTGCACAGGCCATCTGTATTTCTATGACAATTATTAAAACTAATCTATTAAAATTGGTCTTTTTTACATTTGACTTGTATGTATTTTATACATGTATTTTATAATTTATTTTAGTGTCTATTGTTCTTATTTGTTTATCATACCTTTGTCATGTCCCCATCCCTATCTATGCATCCCTACATAATGCACTATAATACTTAGTGGCGTGGATATTTATAGAGTAGAGCAGCTCATTATTGCAACACACTAAAACAAATTGGTGAACAGAGCAGTCGACTACAAAGCCTCACACACAGACAGAGCCTAATAGTTGTACTAAGTAAAAAGCAGACAGTGGTGCAATCTTTGTTTCTGTCTGTTTATTAAAGTAAAATGACCTATTGTGTTTACTGTGCTTACACACAAAGGAATACGTCCCCCACATTTAACCCATCCATGCAGTGAAACACACATATACATACACATGTGCCTGGAGCAGTCGGCAGATTTGTATACAACGCCTGGGGAGTAGATGGAATTAGGTGCCTTGACCAAGGGCACTTCAGCCATAGTATTGATGGGACTGGGAATCTAACCGTGGCCCTTCAGTGGGGCCTTAAGGCTGGTTCCTCAATTTTCCTGTTTTTAAATGCACATTCTGTGTTAGTTTCACTTCGTCATCATTGTCCTCTGGTGTGCTACTTTTTATTAATTATCCCTGTGTTTCATCTCACCTGTGGTTTTGTTATGTTCAACCAGTCAAAATAAGCTCTCCTGTTCTATTTCTTAGATGAGGTTTTATTTACATAGTTTTGCACCCATTTTTATTTGTGTTCCTCATGTGCATTTTTTGGCACTTGGGTCCCCATTTTTATTACCTTGGGTTTGGTCTGAAAACCTGTGTCTTACTGTTCGAGACAATTCTTTTCCCAGTTTCTGGTTTTCTTCTAATGTTTTAGGGTTTGCATGTGCATTTGCATTTGTCTCCCCCCGTCACTAGGGTTTTTGTATTCTGCTCTCCTTTGAGATTTGCTCCTTTTATGCATGTTTGATGTCGGTTGTTGAATGTCTGTTTGCCTTTTCTTTTTGGTTTTGATTTATCTTCCATGCCGATAACTTTTCCTTGGCTGTTAGCTAATTCAAGTGCTCTGTTCAGTTTACTTATCCCAGCCATTCCACTTGGCTCAGCAAACCAGCTCTCCATTGAATTCTTGTGTGGCGCATTGCTCTTGTTTCTTTCAGGTCATATTTCATTTTTCCCTACAGTTTTAGCTTGTCTTCATATTCAAAGTTGTTTCTTATTTTGAAATGTTGATAAAAGCAGTCAGTTTTATAGCTTCGTTTTTACACTGGTCATTTGCTGGTCAAGATATGGTTAGAAATGAAAAGATTTTGTGAAAGATTTATTAAGATACTACTGCGCTTATGTCAATAGTTTCCAAGTTTATTCCAGCACAATCTTTATCTTCACAAGATACAAGATCTAAGCACGTTTTTAGTGTTAATGTATATTTGGCGAAACTTTATCTTAAATATTTCTAGTTGCAATAAAGGAGACAATATTTGCAGACATACACAACATTCCTTCAGAAAGCCATACTTATAAACATCTTTCTTTTTGTATACAGAAACTCTTCAAGTACAAGTACAAGGACAAGTACATCCATCTGCCTGCAGTATTTGCACTGCTGGGTCTGATTGGAGGGTAGCTTCTCTCCCACGATCACCAGTGCAGTGGATTGAAATCACATAGAGACACAATTAGCCTTGGTTGCCATGGAGATTTATGACTGCAAAGGCTTGATTGAGAAGTAGGTTTGGAGGCAACCATGGAGCAGCTGAGCTGCTTAACTGATCTTGGACATGGTTATTGGTTTGGCACAACTACTTTGATTGAAATGTGTACTCTTATTACATTTTATTCATAAACACAAAAACTTTCCTTTTTTGGCATAGCTACAAATGAGAGATGGCCTTTTTCCAGCACCAACCACCTTCATCTGCTACACATACTGCTATGGAATTACCTCATTACAATCAGCGTTCCAAGAGTGACAGACAAACACAACCTTGATAAAATATTTTGAAACAAAATAAATATGTTACATAATCAATGCATATTATTGCTAACCAAAAATGCAAAAAATTTACTTCTTTCCAATTTAACTCAATACGATAGCATTATATATATTATAACTGTAATTGGATCCTGTCAACATAACTACATGTGGTCAGGTCACCTGCTATTCTGTAACTGAGGAAAATTAAATTGTACCAATAAGTTCTCTGAGGAGTGGGGCTTCATGGTCCAAGTGGCTTAGCTTAGGCATAGTATAAAACTCCTCTTCCATTGCATGCGCACATCCACCTGACTACCCAGGGAGATATGTCTGACAGGTGCTGTCATACGAACAGCCGTTTATATTCTCCACCTGTTGTCGCCTCTTCATAGGTATCCAATCTATCACCTCTGAAGGGAAATGAGATGTTTCCTGTTGGAAAGTAGTTTCACCTTCAATTCCCCTTTACTGTAAATCGTTTGAAGAGGAATGTCATGATCAAGTTCTCCTTAAGAACTCCCTTCAGTTTTTATCTCTCTTTCTCACATTCTATCTTTATTTATGTATAGGAATATAGGTATTTATGTGCATCATTAAGCTACTAATTATTGAAGATTTTTGAATTCAAAACATAAAAAATGACTCCAGCAGTCATAATCAAATACATTCCTGAAAGGCAAGGTACAGAACATCAGGATACACCTATAATTGGTAATTCTAAAAGTTTATTTTAATAAACATTTATTAAATAATCATTAAAGTTCAGTTACAATCGGACATGGCAGTGAAACCTGCAGCAACTTAGGGTCATTCAAAATGCTGAAGGTGATGCTCAGTAAACAACATTGACTTTATAAAGAGAAAATCCAGGTCCTTATATTGGGATGGCATTTACCTCTTACAGGATAGTGCTGCACTTATATCACATTAAATAGCCATAAGAGTTTATTGTCTAGGTAGTGGAATATAACTATTTGCAGACAGGAACCAGCAACCGACAAAACTGCTGCCTAACCCACTTTTTGTTTGGGGAATGTTACCCACAATAAATAGGTTTTAACCCACTAAGATATTGAATAGGTAATACTCTGAACAAAATACAAATTCAGATGATACATAATGATGTATAAATCACATCATTAACACTAACATGCCAAATGTAAGAAATGCAAGTGCTAAAATTGATTTGAAAATCCAAATGGAACATCATTGGTATTGCTAAAGTTGAATTCTTCCACAATTGTAACAGCTCCAAGCTAAAATATATACCTTTAATTTCAAAATACAAAGAAACACTATTTTACACTTTTATACCCTCATGGTGAGATTGTAATTCCCTTTTGGATGATGCTTCAACAAATCATTACATAAATTCCACCTGGTTTAATACACAGCAGCTGAAGATTTGACTAAAACCAAAAAGTTGAGGTCCATTTGCAAGGTACAGGCTTTCTTTAAATCACTTTAATTTACAGAATTGCTAATGCAAATCAGAATCACCTCCCAATTTTGAAAGCCTCACTGTCACTGTCTGAAACTCCAATATTTAAACATAAATTATTCTGTTTGTAATATTATTTAAATCTCTCTGCAATAATATTACTTATTGTTATTGTGTTGTAATATGCTTAAGAAATAAAGCAAAAAATCGCAGTACTGAAGAAGATCTGTTACACATCTGACATTCTCCATTGAGCCCTTCTCTAATGTTCCAGGTAGGGTCTCATTGTGCCCTTTCATGACTGTCAGGTTGAATGCCTTTTCTGCTCTCTACTCCAGCTGCCAGCTACACAGGAGGGAGCGACAGAGAGAGAGAAAGCACAGGAGCCTGCGTGGGATTTCAAACGGCCACCGTCACCGGGCCCTAGTACCCTTTTAGGCTCAGTGGACTAAGCAGGTGAGAAAGAGCCCTGCTGTGAGTTTGCATTTCAAACAATGTTGATGAAAAGCAGTACAGCCCCCCACTGCCACTCACTTAGTCGAGAGCTAAAAATTAACCAAAAAAACATAAAGAAACAGTATATACATCTATACATTTATAGATTTAGATTGCATAGATTGTCAATTATCTTTGCTTGCTGTCTGACAGCTTCAAATGAACCGTTCCTGTCAGTCATACAAACCTAAATACTTTTATTATCTTTCCCTGTTAAAATGTAATTTAATGAAAGGTTTTATCTTGAAGGATCAGGAGCCTATCATAAATATTATAAAAAGCCTGCACCATTTATTTCTCTGATGAATGATCACACCATTTCAGGTCTTATGCACAGTGCCAATCAAACAATCCTGGTTTAAGAACGTTATAAAATACTTAAAATATTATCTAAAAAATACTGCAAGTCTAACACATCAGGATAAATATGCTCACATTTTACATGGCTTTCTGAGACATCTGATACACAGTGGTCTTTCAGTAATTGTATCTGTATAACTGACTGTGTGGGCCTGTTTCTGTTAATGACTTTTCGCTGTTAATCTTTCTAATTGAAACTTAATGCGTGTAAACTAGGGTTGTAACGGTACGTTTATTCAAACCAAACCATTCAGTACGGGACACACATTTCGGTACGCACAGTCACACAGAAAATACAACGGTACATACATCCTATAGGAACATGCGAAGAACAAGAAACCCAAGGTGAAACTAAAATTAAGAGGTGAGTTCTTCTCCCGAGACCACACAGCGTCTCCCGAGTCAAGACGCGAGTTGCATGCCATGGTAAGTGTACCTCAGTTTAGAGGTGGATCATGGACCACAAGTTGAAACCATATGCAGAAATTACATACAGTGCTTCATTCAAATGTTACGATGCCATGGTTAGAAAGTCCAAAACTGTAGATGGTTCAAGATTAGTCTTTAATGCAGAAGACACCAGGTGAAACCCAGCCATAACACACGACCATAACACAAAATAATGTTCCAAGACTAAACACAGGGAAGGAACACAGACGGTGTGTCAGCATTGTTTGACTAACGCGTTCTTTGACATATTGTTCTAGCTGCACACAGTGAGGAAAATCTCAAGCAGAACTGTTGTGTCTGAGCCACTTATTCATAGACACAAACATTTAATGGACATGTCAGTGACACTGTTGCTAAACATGATTCACCACCACAATGGTATTTGATCTGTGGTTATTCTGTAGATTATTTTTTTCCAACCATAAAAAAACAAAGTAAAGTGGACCAACAAAGTCAAAGAAAGAAGCTAAAAAGAAACAGATAGAAAAATGTCCTTCACGTTGTTCTTTTACACATGATTCTCTTTTTTAAACTCCAGCAAATTGTTTTCTGGTAAAAGAAATAGTAAGTGGGAAGAAAATAATTTAAATCAATATTCTGTGTTCACATAATGATTTCCCTAGTAAGTAGCTGCAAAATATGCATAATAATGTAGATTAATGTAGAGCTAGGCAGTCATTACTGCTAAATAATCCCCTTCAGGGCGATACAAGATCATTTTGTTACAATGACTGGCTGTCTGCCATTACTTTTTGCTGGATTATTCTCACAATAATTAATAATTGAAATGCAGCTAGGATACCAGGTCACGTGAACTAAAATGGACATGAAGTATAATCTGTGATTTTATTTCTTTACCTGGTAAGCATTCAACTACAAAAATGATATACATTAAGTGTCAGGTGGGTTATATCTTAGTCACAGAGTGCATATAGTGTATGTGCTTATTTTAGCTCTGATGTGTGTGGGGGCTTTGTACTTTTCCTAACAGTGACATAATAGGAATGATGATGCTTACAAAACAAGTGTCAAATCTCAGCAACTCAAAGCATTAACAGGCACTGTCCGGTATTTAGATGGACAGGCAGTCCCCTGGCAGGGTTTTGATTATATAGTTATTGACAGCATACAAGTACAAGTATCGCCCTGAGACATAGATTTTTATATCCACAACCTCTAAGTCAAGTACCATTTATGCAATTCATTTGAGTCCTACTTTTCCTTTATAAAGTCAAAATGGTGCTTCCAATTATGCTACAATTTTAGGCGTATAACAAACAAAGCACACTTTCTTTGCTTCCCTTTCGAAAAAAGACAATAAAATATTTTTTATTCCCAAAAATAAAGTAAATAGAATGGATGAAATTGTGTTACTGATTTTACGTTTTGTGATAAAATTATGATGTAGATGTTGATGACTGAAATAAATGAATGTTGCTTATGGAAGCATCTAAAATAAACAATCTAAAAACAAAGTATTTTTGGCTTTATAGAGAATACATACAGTAGTAAAAAAGATGTAAAGACACGACCAGTAACAGTGGTGTAACAACCAGTCATGGACAAAGTGCCTTACTTCAGGCCACATCTTCTCTGACCAAGATGATAGTCTTTGAAAGTAGTTTGAAAAATCACATTTTCATATTTACAATTTAACCCAAATTCACAGTGAAACTGTTCAACTGGTTTGAACAAAAACCCAACTGCTAAATGAGTTGGGCTTTTGTTCAAACCAGTTGAACAGTTTCACTGTGAAACATCTTGTAAAATAAAATTATTTTATTTTTACAAATCTATTTTTCTACATTTCTTTGACTGGTCACCGCAAAAGAATAGCTTGAGTATGTGTCAGAACATCACATTTTTGGGAGAAGTGGAGGCTGCAGTAATTTTACTTTATGCTAAAATCTATAAGGATGATTGCACAGACACAAGGTGGTAAAGGGTAACATGTTGACAAGGCAATCATAAAGAGAAAGCTTTTTTTTACTACAACCCAGTAACAATGTAAAAATTACAATGTAACCAAGGCTCTCAATTTGCCAGCTAGAACAGCATGTCATAACAGCACAGGATGATGCAAAACAAACAATATATTAAAGCATATTAAATGTATTTTATCTTTTATCTAGGTAACAATCAATTAAAATATTAGTACCATTTATTTAAATTGCTTCCTTTGCTTGTTTCATTCTTTTGGTTATTTTACATAAATATTTTTTAACAATGATTTAATCTAAGTTTCTTTTGGGTCTTAGACATCACTGCAAAATGTCTCAGAAATTTGTCCTGATACATTTTTGGTTGCACAGTAATATAACTGTCCAGGTTTTTTAGACTCTAGTCAGGAAGATCATGGCTGCTGAGCCACAACAAATGAGGGCCATCCAGTTTTATCATTCTCTGCCGTAAGAGTTTTAAGTGCTTAGTGCATAGCATTTAGGAACCTTGTATTACATTGCACTTTCTTTCACAGTAAGTAATGCCAGCTTGGCATCAGCAGTTTCTTTTCTGTCTTTGGTTGGGGCTCAACGCTCCTACGTACACCCCCCCACCCCACACGCGTCATCCGTTCCTCGAAGCCCATGCCATAAATTCCAGACAGCTCAAACAAAAAATATTTTAAGAACAAATAATTGAATACTTATATATAAAAAAAGAATTGCAGTACATCTAGAAATAAATAAGGTCATTTTATCAATAATGTGTCAGCTACTTACATATAGATACACTCTCCAGATTTCCTGGAGAATTAGGATTTTTACAGTTATCATGGCTTCTAAATAAAGACATGTAATAGTATTTTCAGTCATGTGCTTTTCAGGGCTAATTATAGATGGCTGAATTGCCAAGCCTGTGCCACCTCCTCACTCTGCAGCACCTTGGACAGGGCTTATGACTCAGCTGCTCACCTGTGGAGAAGCTGGCCCACATCTCCACCCTGCTGATCTAATACATGGTGTGACGCTAGGGTTGCAGTCACTGTTTGAAGCATTTAATCATGTTGTAAAGTATCTAAGCCATATCTGTTCCAAACTATGATGACCAAAAAGGCAGGGGCTCAGCACACTTTGCTGCTCAGCACACTCAGCACACTTTGCTGCTTCCATCATCTTTACAGAAAAAAAGTAAATTAGATATAAGTAAGCTCATTTGTTAGAAATATGTGATTAGTTAAAAGGTTTATTTTTCAAGCCACAACACTGACATTCTGTCACTGCTCTGCCCGAAACATAATCCTTAATGCTGTTTAATATAATGAAGTCTATTTATGCTCTGGATTAGGATGTCAGTTGAATATGTGGTAGAGTGCTTCCATTCTGACATTATTTCACTCTTTATTTAACCATCACTTTTAAAAGTTCATATTCTCTGAGAAAGGCAAAACATATTCTTAGCAAGCTTAAAAGGTCAACCCAGTCAATGTGTTTTGAATATGATCAGTCACTTTTCTCTGAATCTCTCAAACAAACATGCAATAACTCTCTTCCTATTAAAATTTTGTTTATTTCGAAATCCAACGTCTAGATAGAATCACTGGCTATTTCCCAACAATAATATTTACAAGCACCACAGTCATCAGGCAAAACAATTTAGCTCCCATTTTATTTCTGCCAAGGCTTGTCCGTATATTAAACCTGCACAGGCATGGGGAGGAAATGTTGTTTACCCCAAATAGGAATCAAACCTGAGAACTTAGAAAAATAAACTTGATAACAGCAGCCTGCATCTTATCTGTTATTATTGTTACGATCGATCGATCTATCTATCTATCTATCTATCTATCTATCTATCTATCTATCTATCTATCTATCTATCTATCCATCTATCCATCTATCTATCTATCTATCTATCTATCTATCTATCTATCTATCTATCTATATTGTATATACAAATAAGCAAACTTAATCTAGATGATCTCATTGTAAAGTTGGGATCGCCATCTCTGCTGGTGACAGCATATTTTCACATTATGGTCCAGAGATGAAAACATGCCACATGCTCAAACAGAATTTAAAACTTGTAACTCAGTGCAGTGGCTTAATAATATAACAATTTGTTGATCAGTGGTTAGGGTTGGGCCTAATTAACCTGAGTATTGAGAATTCAAATCCCAATTCTTCTAAAGTTACCAGTGTGGGCCCTTGTGTAAGGTCCTTAACCCTTATTTCTCCTATATCACAGCTGACCTGTAGTCTAACCCCAACCATCAAGTTGGAATACTTGTAAATTGCTTTGGATTAAATTGTCTGTTAAATGACTTAATGTAATGCGATGTAATTTCCTCACGTCATGCAATGGGCTCCCAGCTTTAACATATACTTACACAATATTTTTAGCTTCTGTTTTAATTTGTTTACTGACCCTGTCATTATCGTTGTGTACAAATATAGCTAGAATTCTCTACTGTGGGATGATAAAGGCTGTAAAGCCAAGAAATGTCATTTGAGTGGAGGCTAAAACAAAACAGTACTTAGGAGGTTGTATATACATATTTCATCTAACTGTGAGCAAACAGACCCACGCCTGCCATGAAGCTTGGATCAAGCCTCAGGGTAAAACAAGCATAGAGGTAATCTAAGTTCAGTGTGTGTTCATCCACAGGCTGTGTTGCGATCTGGGCTTTTCTGGCATGTTCCCTGAGCCATTATGCTGAGCTCACAAGCTGCTCTCCAGTGTGATTAATGCCCCACAAGCCCAAGTAAGCTTCATACACTGTCCCCAGATTCATCACAAACACAGCCACTTCCACCCAGGTATCACAGCCAAATGTTGAGCTTTTCCCACTGCACATTTTAGGTGGGGTAAAAAAAAACACTTATTTTTTCCTGGGCAACTGTTGCCTTGGTTACAAGCTCTGTGGACTGAAGCGCCTGCTTGGAACTAACTCAACTGTGCAGTATTGGCCCATGATCTGTCGGGGTCCAATTAAAGCAAAAAAAAAAAACCTTCATCAACACCCGAGCTCACTGCAACTGAAAAATCCATTAGAGATTAAAATAACAGATTTTAAGTTGCATTAATGAACAACAAGACCACTGTAACTCAAAGCTACTCATCTTAGTGTCATAAAATATCTAAAATACTACTAAAAATGTACATTTTCTGTTATGAAATTTAAATTTGAATTTCTATTTCATTACAGTAATAAATTTATGTGTATACGCAAGTAAGATCAGTGATTGTGTTAAAAGCACAAACAGCAAGTGCCAAAGTTTGGCCTCTCAGCCGTGGACATTTGGTGTGAAACTTTCCATTTGTTAGATTTCGTATTGTCTTAGTTTTTATTTGTAAACTTCAGCTTTTATCTAACTAATAATCTAAAAAATAATCCAACTATTATTTACCCTAATGTTCTTATTGGTTCTGTACTCTTTCAAGTCTTCAAGTTTACTACCTCACATTAAGGTCTGTTGTCATGTGTTACCACTCATATATCAGCTTCAATGAGCTGTGTTTTAGTCTATAATTCATTACACTTTGTTTCATCAATATTCATATTATCAGTCATTAAAATAGTTTCATATCATCAATAATCCATCCATCCATTATCTTCTGCTTTATCCTCTATTAGGGTTGTGTGGGGGTTCCCCATACCCATCCAGGGAAGAACGTTTTGGGCGCTGGGCAGATACACCCAGGATGCCAATCTATCACGGAGCACACACTCACTCACACAGACACACACAAACACACTCTATGTGGGGTAATTTTGGAAAATTCAATTGACCTTGACTCATGTTTTTGAACTGTGGGAGAAAACTGGAGAACCCGGAGGAAACCCACACGGATACCGGGAGAACATGGAAACTCCACCCAGATTGGGATTCGAACCAGAAATCCCTAGCGCTGAGAAGTAAACTTGCTAACCACTAAGCCACCGTGCCACCCCATAGCATCAATAATTATGTATAAAATAGATATAATAGTCAGATACTGACAAATCAGCAAATATGACAAATCCACACTCAATATTTGCTACATTTGACATTTCATTAGTATACATAAAAACATCATATGTCAAGCTGATCCACTTCCACCTTCAACTAACTAGTTTATGAGCATAATGTGCATGATATTTATTGTTGTGAATGAATATCTATAAATATACATCTTTCACAGTTCTCTGCAAGGATAAGTTCTAATAAAATCATCTACAAATCCCTTTTTATTTACTTTTTTGATACACTGCAGTAAATTTTGTGAAATATGATCTAAATATCAAAATTATGAAGGCAACCTAAAAGTAAAAAATGTAAAGCTACAAAACTTTAAGTAAAAAATATAATGCACTTTTTTAATGCAATTGCAGCTCACTGGGGTTGTTTTAATTAAGCAGACCCAATATGTTGTCTGAGGGCACATAAGCAATGATTCCAAAATAAACAATGTACTTCAGTTTTGCAGCAGTTTTGCAGCAGATACCACTAATTGAATATACAAGACAAATAACCCTCTCTAAAAAATCCACCTTGCAGTGTCTGATTTAAAGTGGTACAATTTATTGGTACAAGTCTCCTAGCCCTGCAGAATTCACCCTATCAATATTAATGATACAGAAACAAAACAGGCAATGCTGAAATTCCGATGCTATTTCCCACTCTTGAGAGTAAGTCTATAAGAGTAAGTCTATTGTTATGACTTTGTTTCCTTAATTTGTCTCATGAACCATGTCATAAAAACCTTTTCAGAGCAACAAATACAAAAAGAATACTGCATATATATACAGTATATATATATATATATATATATATATATATATAGCTATAATTGGAAGTTCAGCTTTTTTTTTTTAAACTTCAATTACAAAGCACCTAAACAACAATAACAATACATATACATATAGTGACTTTGTCATGGTACTACTAACAATAAAAAGCTACACCAAGGAATTGGTTTTAACTGTCATTGTTCATTCTACTGATACCTTGGAAATCTTTATTTTATACTGTTAAATTTTGCCAATATTCGACCCCTTAACGTTAAGTTTAAACTTTAGGAGTTTGGAAGTTGACCTATACATCAAACATAAATATGTTTGTAGTTTATTATCATAATTAGGCTGCAAATATTATACAACGTGCTTTAGCAAATTAGAAACGTCTGTAAGTTTGTGAACACCAAAGAATCAAACACAGAATGTCAAGGTTTAACTGATAGTAAGAGTGTGACAGACATTCTGACACTTATAAATAATACTTATAGCTTTATCTTGAAAATTAAAATTTTTTAGATAGTGTCAGTTACAGCAACAAAACAAAAATAACGAGCAAATACAAACAAAATCAAAACTGATTACACTAGAACAATACAAGATTACAATATATAATCCCTCTCCACTTTAGCTTTGTTGTTCGATGTCATTAATGTGTTGCACACAACAGATTAAACAGATTAAATGTTTTTTAAATTGCTACATAAACTTGGTTGAGCATGTAAATTAATGTGATTAATGTTCCCTGAGCTGCAGGTAGAGTTGGAGAATAAATGAAAATAGGTTTTATTTAAAGAATTCACATCAAACAACAGGTTCATATTTAAAAACCTGGTTTCTTTTCAAGTACAGATCAGCTGCTTTTATGCACAGATGTGTTTTTGCTGTGTGCACAATATGGTTAAGCAGGTCCATTTTAACAATTACCTTATCATCAACAATTAATGTTTAGTTTTATTTTCTAAAATGTTATTTTGTTGTTATAAACTAACAATAATCGTAAAGGAAAGGCAGTTAATACTGCTGTTCACACCTCAGCCAGAGTACCCATTTCCCTCTGCACTTTAGCTTTGCATCTTCTCATAGCCAAACTCATAAATAATGACCCGTATTGAGTCAGCAAAGCCCATGTAAGCGGAATAGGGAAGTAATCCACTGTCTCTCTTTTTGTAGCATAAGACATGCAAGAGTGCGTTGCTTAGCAACCAGGTAATTCCTAGTAAGTACCACTCTTCAGCAAAAGCCCTTTAGTCTTTAATTCATCAGAAGTCTAGTCAGGATCAGGTTATGGGTTTCCGTATTTATTTAAACAAGAATAATATATACTTAATCACAAACTTTACTGTTGGTAGTTTTAAAAACATTGATAGTGGCATCAAACATGATAGTGTTATCACTTGTGACATTCTCACAAACTTAATTGTACTAGTTAGGTTTCGTTTTTTTTTTTTTTATCACAGCAGTGCTTAAACTGTATAATTTTGGGTTTAAAACATAATAGCAGTTATACAATATAACCACTTACCAGTTACTCAAATACATAAATATAAGTCTGTGTGTGTGTGATTATTATTACATGTGTTGTTCTAGTATGAGTGGATCAGACACAACAGTGTTTCTGTACACTGTTGGAACAGTATACTGTACACTAACACATGGGCTAAAATTCCTCCAGCGCCATAACAACCTGCTCTGTTGGCCTTATCACTGAAGAAAAACAGGAAAGGTCTAGCAAAGTATGCAGAAAAACAGATGGATTACAATCCACCCAACAAGTAAAATTAGTAAAATAATCATTAAGAACAGAAACACAATGGTGTACCTAATAAAGAAGGTATGTACAGTGGGTTGCAAAAGTATTCATACCCCTTGAACTTTGCCATATTTTGTCACATTACAACCACAAACATAAATATATTTCACTGGAATTTAATGTGAAAGACCAACACAAAGTGGTATACAATTGTGAAGTGGAATGAAAGTTATACATGAATCAACAATTTTTTTACAAATAAAAAACTGAAAAGTGCGATGTGCAAAATTATTCAGCCCCCTTTTCCCTGAGTGCAAC
>JAFMOD010000226.1:1342627-1353315 GCA_019802435.1 Corydoras maculifer
CATGGCCGGCAGTAAGTCGGACTTGTTTCCAGTGAGGGTTGGACTCCGTCAGGGCTGTCCTTTGTCACCGGTTCTGTTCATAATTTATATGGACAGAATTTCTAGGCGCAGCCAGGGGATGGAGGGTGTCCGGTTTGGTGACCTAAGGATCACGTCGCTGCTGTTTGCAGACGATGTGGTCCTGTTGGCATCATCAGGCTGCGGACTTCAGCTCTTGCTGAATCAGTTTGCAGCCGAGTGTGAAGCGGCTGGGATGAGAATCAGCACCTCCAAATCTGAGGCCATGGTTCTCAGTCGGAAAAGGGTGGAGAGTCCTCTCTGGGTCAGGGATCAGATCTTGCCTTAAGTGGAGGAGTTTAAGTATCTCGGGGTCTTGTTCACGAGTGATGGTAAGATGGAGCGTGAGATTGACAGACGGATCAGCGCGGGGTCCGCAGTGATGCGGACCCTACACTGGTCTGTTGTGGTAAAGAAGGAGCTGAGCCACAAGGCAAGGCTCTCGATTTACCAGTCAATCTACGTTCCGACCCTCACCTATGGTCATGAGCTTTGGGTAATGACCGAAAGAGCAAGATCGCGAATACAAGTGGCCGAAATGGATTTTCTCCGCAGGGTGGCTGGGCTCTCCCTTAGAGATAGGGTGAGAAGCTCGGTCATTCGGGAGAGACTCGGAGTGGAGCCGCTACTCCTCCGCATTGAAAGGAGCCAGTTGAGGTGGTTCGGGCATCTGGTAAGGATGCCTCCTGGGCGCCTTCCTAGGGAGGTGTTCCAGGCAAGTCCGGCTGGAAGGAGGCCCAGAAGACCCAGGACACGCTGGAGGGATTATATCTCTCAGCTGATCTGGGAACGCCTCGGGGTTCCCCCAGTCGAGCTGGTGAAGGTGGCTGGGGCGAGGGAGGTCTGGGTCTCCCTACTTCGGTTGCTGCCCCCGCGACCCGAGCCCCGGACAAGCGGAAGATAATGGATGGATGGATGGATGAAAAAAATTAACTGTTGTGTACTTTCGTAATTAAATTTCTTCATGTTTATATAATGATGAATTCTCTGTATAGTTTGACAAAATTGAAAACTATTCTCTAATATCCAGGGTCACCCCATGTATTTTTGAGTGATAAATAATTTTCAGCTGTCTTTTCAGCAAGTGACACTAATGTAAATGTGGTGTGTTAATGTGTGTTGCACTGATATGAGTGGACTAGATCACTGGGTCATTGCATTGCAACGCTGAGAATGATCCAGCATCCAAAAAATGTGGAGCCTAACAAAACACGTAGACAATTGTAAAACTACAAATCACATCTATATTGTACATTTTGCTAATAAAATATATTTAAAAATATATAAAAATATACTAAAATTCAGGTATATTTCTTCTGAAGAGATTACATATTGAAAACCTAATGGCTATTATTAACAAATTACCAACCAAACAAAATTGTATATACTGGGATGAAATTACATTTTTAAATTTGAGTGATAAATAAAATCTAATCTTTTTATGTAACTACCCTTTTACAATTATTTTTAATGCAATTTACATCTGAGTTGTTAAAAAAAAAATCTTGCACAACATATACATAACGTATATTTTATAATTACCATATGAATACAACAATTATATATGGAGTAAAATCAAAACAGCTCAAGACAAAATAACAGAGGAAAGGCAAGCTCCACTCAGTACTACCTTCAAAATCACTGAGCCCTACAGCTCCTGCTAGTGTTCCACACTGTGTTCTCAGCAGATAATAAGCTGTAAATTAGACTGAAAAATGTGCAAAAATCATCCCTCTTCAAACCTGTCATTCATGCCATGATCACAGTAGATTCCAAAATCTGATTATTTTTCTGGTAAAATTAAAATGAATTAATTATACATTTAACAAATGAGCAAATTATAAAATATAGTTTATAATGCTTCTAACAAAGGCCATTGAATACCAGAACTTTTGTACCAGAACAACAATTGGTCTTGGTCAATTAACCTTAGCGCATTGGTGATTTATCAGACAATCATAATGCCCGTGAATCACCCCTGGTTTTGTTTCTCCTGAAAAAAGTGTTGCTCCTCTCTTAGCAAATCTTAGCAGATAGCATGCCACTTAATTAGCATTGCCATAAATACTGATCTCTTGAATATACACCTACCACCAGAGAGAAAACATCAGTCCTTATCTGAGGAGGTTTCCTGTTAAAACACACCCACCACTATAAAACCAATTAGAAGAATGATCTGTGATGTCAAAGCAATTCAATTAGTTCCACAAAAATCCCAGATGTTAAATACTACAGAATTCATCTGTGTCCACCTGGATATACTGGATATACATAGCACCGGAGGTCAGTTTAGTTGCTGCTCTCAAAAGCATAAGAAGACAACTCCAACCAGAACGACACTTCAGAATTGCAAAAGATGCAAATGTTATGTTTTAAAGTTATGTTTGAGATATGTATGCTCACCTGTTTTGCAATATGCGTCTGGGGGGAAAAAGTTTCCAATAATATTGAAATGGTCTTGTTGTGATGGAAGGTAAACTTAGAAACCAAAGGATATGGGTTACACACCATTCGGAGACACCAGCTGCGCGGCCGCGTGGTCTGTTTGATACAGAAAAAGACGACGGGTGCGAGCGCGGGGTATGGAGGCTGCTCCTGCTCATCAGAGGACGCGTCCGGCGCAGGGCCGTCGGTGCCAGCATCAGCTGAGCCTCTAGTTTCGGGGCCATCAGAGCCCTCAGAACCATCCAGTCCTGTGCTTCCCCTCTCCTCCTCATCCCCAGGGGTTTGGCCATGACTGGGCGCCCGATATAAAACTGCCACCGGAACTCTCACCTCGCCGCTCTCCAGGTAGCGAAAGCGCTCTCTCCCTTCGCCATCGGTCATGATGGAGCGTCTGCCAGTGATGTCCTGCAAACGCACACCACATCAGCAAAGTAGCACTCATGAACAGCACAGTCTGGACTTATTGTGTCTAGAGTTTTATTAAGCCCATTGTATTCCAAATATACAGCCATTAAATGGAACCAACACGTTTAATAAGCAATATATTGAACTCATTTTGAGTTCTTAATTACTCTTGACACTATTTCAGACCCTTGCGCGTTGTCTCGAATCAATCATGATTATAATAAATTACGAGGAACCGTGAAACCTATTGAAAAAACGCAAACGACTTCAAACCAGCAACAAAAATGCGCAAAGCCGCGCCATCACCAAACATCTCTCAGAAACGTAGATACGGGTTGACGAAACAAAACAAAGAGAACAAAACCCAAACTTATTGCTCCACTTTGGGTCGTGACTTACCTTATAAATAAGGAATAAGAGGTTCCCATAAGCATCTCCTTTACTTTCAGTGTAACGCAGGCGAATCCTTTCTGGAGAGGCTCTGTTTTCCTTTGTAGTCCATTTGCCTTTCCCTCTAAGTGCTGTACAATCTGCCTGCTGGCGTGCCAGTTAAGATGGCATCAGTAAAACTGCACTATTTGTTGAAATAGGTGGAAATGGTCGTGAAGGCGACGCTGAAAGACGCGTTCCCTCCAGCGCTGCGCCGGGTTCGATGCGTGCTGCTCGGGATCCTCGCTCGTTCTGACGCGCCAAACTTCTGCTCTACCGGCAGCGCGGTCACGTGACCGCCGCCCCCAAAACACGAGCTCCAGAGAGTTACAGTAGCGTTTCAAACACGATCACACGAAGACTGGAATCACTGATTCAGCTCTCAAATGCTTCAGCCAGGACAATCCATTTGTAAAAGACACCGTGATGCACTCTCTGCATACACTATTATACACTCCAGGTCCTTCTTAATTAACACAAAAAGCCCTCAAACTGAATTAAGATCCACCAAGGTAAAACCAGTCCAAATAGGCCTGTTATTCAGGCTTATACTTTGACAGTCTTGCCACTTCATAAAATCAATATAACTTAGGGGCAGCACGGTGACGTAGTGGTTAGCACGTTCACCTTTCAGTGCTGTGGATTCAGGTTCGAATCCCAGTCTGGGTGGAGTTTCCATGTGTTCCTTTTGTCCGCATGGATTTCCTCCGGGGGCGGCACGGCGGCTTAGTGGTTAGCACGTTCGCCTCTCAGCGCTAGGGATTCCCAGTTCGAATCCCCATCTGGGTGGAGTTTCCATGTTCTCCCCGCGTCTGTGTGGGTTTCCTCCGGGTTCTCCGGTTTCCTCCCACAGTCCAAAAACATGGATCACGTCATGTGTCTGTGTGTGAGTGAGTGAGTGAGTGAGTGTGTGCCCAGCGATAGATCGGCGCCCTGTCCTGGGTGTATCTGCCCAGCGCCTGAGACGTTCTCCCCTGGATTGGCATGGGGTACCCATGTGTGTGTTTCCATCTAGAAAATTCAGTTTTTTGTTACCATCCAAAACATGTAAGTCAGATGAACAAGAGATACTAAACTCCTTCTAGGTGTAAATGTATTTTTGACCTGATGTGTTTACTCTCTTTTTGTCCATTAAGCATTGACAAAAATCTCAAACTCCAAATTTGTTCCGAAATAATGTGTCTATAAATAGTAGACGACAGACAAATATTAGACAATAGACCATATAAATACCTCTTGCTTTTGTATTGTCAGAGAAAACTCCTGCAGGCAACATGAGGACATGCAGACTCCACACATCAAGGACACATGTCTGCCCTGACAGTGAATCAAACTCAGTTCTTTCTTGCTGTAAGGCGAAGGGTTTACTACTGTGCCTCCTTGTCACCCTTGATTTATTAAATGATATATCTTAGATTTTATTATATCAGATACCCCCCAGAACGTTTATATGTATAAAAGTCCTACCTTCCGTGCGTTTGGTGTTGGAACATTGTTTAATTTAGTTATGTTAATACAAATATAAAAACACAAAAGGCACAAAAGAACATACAGTCAAAAGTAACAAAAATTCATGCCGTGTTTGTGTTTTCCCTGATTTAACCCAATGTCTTTTTTATTAAAGGCTAGTTTTTTTACCAGCATCAGCATTGGATTTGTTTTTCCAAATGGTGACTATGCCGGGATGTAACAGATTTGCACAAACAAATGCATACAATTGAATTAAGCTATATTTAAACAATAACATACTGTATATAACATATATTAAACATAGCATATGTTTTCTGTCCTTTATATGTGTGACATATTGTAAAACAACCTATTTCTACCTAGTTGTTATTTAAGCAGTTTTGCAATTCAGCATAAAGCAATTGTGCTTAAATATAATCCATCGTTTCCATTAAAATCAATATTGAACCTTAGGGTCTTCACAAGGTCAATAGGCATTACACACATACTCCCCTGAGAGAAGAACCGTAAATCTGCCATAAAGATTATTTAGTGTTATGGGCCTTGAAATCTGCAGAGCAAATGTGATGAAATGCAGAAGCCGCATCAGGAAAGCACTGTCACTTCACAGACCATGGACTAGAAGCAGAAGATCAGTTAATCAAGTTATGTCAGGTGAAATGCAGGGAAAATAATATCTTAGACTTAAAATGACTAAGATCTTTGGTGACAGTAATAATCTCTGAAAGGAAAAAGTGTAAACTGGTTTATGGAGTGAATCTTCTCACATGAGACATATAAGAGATCAGTGGACCAGTTCGAACTGCACAACAGGTGTGTATCTTTTTTTAACAGCCGGATGGTTTAAGTGATGGCTGAAGCTGAGAGGCTATGAATGGTTCAGTGAGTATACAACTGTTAGGATGTTTTGAGTGAATGCTATGAAATAGGCTTGCCAGTCAGACTAAGTAGGCCCCAGTTCAATTCTTTTGTTTATTCTGTCAGTGTACAAGACTGACTGCATGTAACAAGTGCACAAAGACGCCACTAATGGAATAGTAATTCAGTATTAAGATGTAAACAACATCAAACAGAATAATGATTACAGCATTACACTGATCCAAGATCATCATTTTAGTGTATGTAAACATGATTATGCCTTGTTAATTTTCTGGTCTACAGTTTAATCTTAAGTTAATATGTTATAATTTAAGTCTGTGTTATATTCACATCCTTTAATATCAAGATTTGTGATACCCCTTTACCATTAAGTTTTTCTACCAGTACATAGCTTAGTTGATATCTGCATATAAAACTTTTAGTAGTATTAATTAATGTGACACACAATTGAATAATAGTTTGCATGTATTTCAAGTCAAAACAGTTTCAAAGCAGATTTAATCAGGTTTGGGTTTTCTGGTTTCCTTTCACAGTGTAAAAACATAGATTGCTCTAAATTGCCTCTATATAGTGTGCATGTGCGTGTTTGTGAGTGAGAGTGTTCAAGGTGGCACCCTGTGTAACATAATGAGAGTAGATGTGAAGAGATAAAAGATTTTGAACAAATAAAATTTTGCCCACAACACTGAAATGCAATGCTAAACAGAAAACGTTCACGTATTGTCTATTATAAGAAGACTACTCTATTTTTTAGATGCTTGTTCAGTTGCATGAACTTAACAACAAGGTCAAATATTCTTCCTGAGATGTTTCTACAGAGCTGCTCAGTCATGTTGCTTGGCTAATCAAGGGGAGGATAAGTCCCCCACTGAGCTTTGGCCCTCCCAAAGAATCTTCATGAAAAAACAAAAATAGCTATGTTTTTTTTGCTTGCCATTGCTTTGGCTTGCTCTTTGGGGGTTCAGACTCGGAACATGTCAAGCTGCCTCAAGACAATGTACTATTGTAAAAAGCGCAATATAAATAAATAAACTTGAGCTCGAACTTAAACTCAAGAGTGTCTATGCAGAAAATGACTCCATAACTGTCAGAAACAGTGGGAATCCATCTAAAACTACACAATCTGGACAGAAGAATTGGAACAGAAGATTAACTGACATTTAATTTGAGGTTGACAACCATTTTGCAGCTGTAAATTTTTCCAGAAGATTATTAATTATGTGAGCATTTCCCCCCTTTATAGAACCAGAAGTTCTACTTGTAGGTCTGAAACATTTCCATTCTTGTTCATTACAAAAGTTTTTGATTAGGGTTGATGGTCTGTGTAGGCCAGTGAAGTTTTTTCATACCAAACTACACCTTTATGGACCTAGCTTAGAGATGCTATATGGTACATATATGGTAAAAAAGAAATTGGGAATGCAAATGATGGAAATATCTACAATATGGAAACATGTTGTAACATATATTATTTATACACACATTGAAAAACCATATGACATTTATTTTATGATAAATGTCAGATTTGTTTCCTCTCAGCTGCAGTTTTTGAAAAAATTATTTTCCTAATATAAATTTGTAGAACAGACTTGTCTCTCACTTTCCGTGACAATTTAGTCATCCTTGCATTCCATTAATTGTTTAAACAAGGAATTTTGTTTCACTGCAGCTTCAAACCACACAGCACATTTCAGTCATTTGTGAAGGATTTTAGTTTTGTGAAAAACATTAAGATAAAACAATAGAGTGAAACATAGAAAAGCTTTCCTGCTGGGCTTTACATACATTGTACATATTAGGTTACAATATAAATGCAGTAAAAGACTTAATGTTTTTTATAAGCAATTTTAATAAAAAAAAATTATGCACATGTGAACAAAATAAAAATGATAAAGGACAAAAACAGGGCTATCTTTTCCACCCATTACAAGAGTACATCAAAAGCTGCCATCTTGTGATAGCAAAACCTAAATCAATACTGCTTTCTGCTTCTCAGCTCACACATCATTGCTACCTGGTGATGATGCATTAGCAAATACAATTAACAATCGTAAATGTCAAGCAAGACCCATGAAGGATTGAATATTGCAGTGAAGTTTTTGGTGAACATTATTGTATTGTAAGGATTTGGCAATTGAAAGTATTTGAACGTATAAGCTTTTTTTAATAATTATGAGCTTCTTAATTGTGTAATTATTAAGATAATTATTAAGAAAACACAATCATAATAAAATTCAATACTTAAAATTAACAGAGAACAATGAACATAACAGTGGCTTATAGGGGTGAGTACTGCTCTTACCTTAAAAGCCTTGAATTTAGTTTCCTGCAGGGCTCGATGGATGGAGTTTGTATGTTCTCTCTGTGTCTGTGTAAGTTTCCTGAAGAAACTGATGTACTAAATTGCCCTGTTGGTGCAAATGTGTGTATTAATGTATGCCTGTATGTTATTGTATGTTTACAGGACCTAATTTCAACATGGATTCAAATAAACATTAGTGCCCTTTAGGTCTATTCTATTTCACAAATGCAAACAAAAGTCCTATAAACACCAGACTAAGATAATGTTCATTAAGCCTATTCAGATTCCGTGCGAACAAACAAATCATAGATGTGATTCAAACCATTTTGACTGTTTAACAGTTAAACATTCTGGCATTGGAAAACATACTGCGAACAACTAAACTGAATTAATTGAATAGATGGTAAATACTTACCCAGATCATTTACATGGAACACATACAGAGTCAATAATATTTATGCAAATATTTATGACAATGGACAAGTTCAGTATAAATTATATTATTAGGATGTGCAATAGTTATTTAAAATCACCTTCATCCATTTACATTTATATTACATTTGTTGGGCAGCACGGCGGCTTAGCGGTTAGCATGTTGGCCTCTCAGTGCTGGGAATTCCAATCTGGGTTGAGTTTTCATATTCTACCTATATCTGTGTGGGTTTTCTCTGGGTTTCCTCCCACAGTCCAAAAACATGAATTCAAGATACAGTGTATGCTCTAAATTGCCCCATGTCAATGGTGTGTCTGTGTGAGTGAGTGAATGAGTGAGTGTGCCCAGCAATAGATTCGCGCCCTGTCCTGAGTGTATTTGTCCGGCGCATGAAGCGTGCTCCCTTGGATAGGCATGTGGAACCCCACGAAATCCTAGTAGAGTATAAAGCGGAAGATAATGGATGGATGGATTACATTTGTTTGATGCAACACATGTTGGCTTTGTTTTGAAAACTAAGAAAATTAAGAAATTCCTAATTACTCACCTAAGATAATATTATACAATTTAGATTGTTATATGTGATATGTAGCTTAATAAGGATCATGACATCAAATACGTGAGGGGGCAACTGAAAGCAAAAAAGACAATGCTATTAAAATAAACTGTAAATAGTGAATAATGTCTTTAAATGTCTTTTGAATTTTCTCTTTATTGCAACAAATTTAAGATACCATAGGGCATATGAGTCAACAGCATTATTATCCTCCATTATTACACTCCTTGGTTCAGATTCTCATTACACAGAAAATTGATGTAAACTGACAAAGTATTTGCATTTAATATCTTTTACTGTGTTGGCACAATAAGAAATGTAGTATGCTTAAAATAACAAATGTTAACTTTGGTTAGGTTTATAAAACTACTATAAAATAGCGTAGTAACAACTGCCAATGTTTATATTAAATATTGAAATATAAAACACTTAACATATGAACAATTATCTTAATAGTAATAAAGAAATAATGATGAATGTTCACTCTATAGTTTATGATTAATATTGGTGAATTTAGAATAATTAGGCACCAGTTGTATGTTTTTTTTTTCATACTGCTACGATAAAAAACATGGATAAACATTTAACATTTCATATGACAGATTTGTTTCAAAGCTACCATGAAATTGTTCTATGCAGAGGAAACATGGTGCCTGATCATTTGCCTCCCTGTACCTGCCACAGTGAGTAATGACTGTTTGACAGCATTTATTTGTCTAAGGTTCACGTAACTGGGATGAACTGCATCGCCTTCTCTTAAACCAGTTTATGTGATGATTTACTGCACACTTAATTTTCTGACAAAGAACAAGCAGTGATTTATGCTGCAGACTCAGTCCTACAGTTCAGACAAATCAGCTTTCAAGTGCATAAGCACAATATGCAGATAAAACAAAAGCACTTGCCAGACAACTGACAGAACAGTCAGTACTGCAGTTTTACATTTTGGCTTATTGGTGCCACAGAGAAGTAGATTACATAAGCCAAGGCATAAACTGTTACTCATTCATGCATGTTGATGGACAGGTCTTGCATAATGATTTGAGCAGTTTGTGCTAATCTTTTGTCTGAGTAAATAGCTGAAGGTTTAAGATTTACTTACAATTTACTTCACATGTTTGTGGTTTGTGACTTAATCCTTAATCCTGTACTAGGATCCATGCACAGATAAGAAGGTTTTGGGTGTTACAGATACACCCTGGACAGGGTAATGATTACTGAACACACACACACCTACACTATATAGGGGCAATTTAGACACGATGAATTTAGAATAGAATAGAATTAGAATATAATTTAACTTTGTTTTGCACATGTTGCAAGTACAAAGCAACAAAATGCATTTTGCATCCATCCAGAAGTGCTTAGTAAAAATATAAATATGTATAATACAATGTAAATTAAACAAAGAACATATATTCATTCATTCATTATCTCCCGCTTTATCCTCTATTAGGGTCGCGGTGGGGTTCCCCATGCCCATCCAGGGGAGAACATCTCGGGCACTGGGCAGATAGACCCAGGACAGGGCGCCAATCCATCGCTGGGCACACACTCACTCACACAGACACACTCTAAACGGGGCAATTTGGAGAATTCAATTAACTTGATCCATGTTTTTGGACTGTGGGAGGAAACCGGAGAACCCGGAGGAAACCCACGCAGACACGGGGAGAACATGGAAACTCCACCCAGATGGGGATTCGAACCGG
>JAFMOD010000226.1:1354042-1373859 GCA_019802435.1 Corydoras maculifer
ACAGGGCGCCAATCCATCGCTGGGCACACACTCACTCACACAGACACACTCTAAACGGGGCAATTTGGAGAATTCAATTAACTTGATCCATGTTTTTGGACTGTGGGAGGAAACCGGAGAACCCGGAGGAAACCCACGCAGACACGGGGAGAACATGGAAACTCCACCCAGATGGGGATTCGAACCGGGAATCCCTAGCGCTGAGAGGTGAACGTGCTAACCACTAAGCCACCGTGCCGCCAAAGAACATATAATTTACCTTAAATCCATGTTTTTGGAGTGTGTGAGAAAACCAGAGAACCTGAATAGAACACGAACACGGAGAGCTTAGTAACTCCAGCCAGATCTGGATTCGATCCTGGATCACCAGCACTAAGAGGTGGCCACTACTACGCCACCGTGCTGACCATGTGACATGAAGATTTGTAATTGATTCTGTGCAAGAAATGTGCAGCATTTTGCCTAACACTGAATTGGTGACATAAGTTTTAACTTCATTGCATTAGAGTGAGAATAGGCTCTTATTTAGTGATGCAATGACACAGCAATAACATAATGATGTTATTCACAATTAGCCATAACATTAAAACTTCTAACTGGTGAAGTGAATAACATTGAATATCTCCCTGCTGTGACACCTGTCACACAGTGGAGTGGTATTAGGCAGCAACTGAACAGACAGTTATTAACCGTTATAGGTCAGAAGGAGGAAAAAAATTGACAGATTGTGATGAAAATGTGGTCACAGAATTTAGAAAGTGGCAAGTCTTATGGGATATTCTCTGTATTTAGTGGTTAGTACCTACCAAAAGACAACTGGTGAACCAGCAGGAAGGTCATGAATGTTCAAGTCTTGAATGATTAATAGGGAAAACGAATGCTAGCACAAGTGGTGTAAAAACAATGAAGTGTTTCTGTACAGTTATATTTTGCTGAAAAAAATAGGCATGCTTACCCTCGTCCACCACTGAAAATACCCAAATCAAAAAGTAGGCATCAACTGTGGACTAAACGATGAAACAATGGAAAAAGTTTGCTCTGGTTTGTCTATCTTGTAGATAGTATACCTGTAAAAACAAAGTACCAGGATGCATTAAAGGATTAAGGCAAGCACAAAGATCCAGTGGGATTCTCTAGGCATCGTTCTGCTGGGAAACCTTGGACAATGGCAAAAACAATGGCAAAAGGTTTAAGGTATTATCTTGGTCTCCAAATTCTACAAATTTCAAAACAATCGAACATTTGTGGAAAGAACATTTCTTTTTTCCAGTACATCCAATTTTTCTGCTTCATAAAGTTCAAAGATATAAAATATTTGCATAGCCTAGCATAAGGAATTGCTAAATAATACTAGACAGGTGGTTTTAATGTAAGTGCTTATCAGTGTTTAGTTATTGTAAAATGATTTATATGTAAATCATGTAAATACATGTTATATTAATTTTTATATGTAAAAATGACTCATAGGAGGGTTTTGTATGAAGCTGACTCAAAAGAAGACAGAAATGACAATAATATTGAGCACTATTAGTTGAATACAATGACAAATGTGTCCCACTGTAGTGAATCACAGAACATATTTATTGCTCTGCATGTCTAAGTCATTTAACAAACTCCAATACAATAATGGGTTTAAGCTGTCTGGAATTTAATGAAAAAAAAATATATAATGGCATTATGTTCAATCTGATAAAGATTAGATTAAATGTCAGTGGGGAGAAGACCCAATTTTAAATTTCAGGGTGGTGTCTGAGACATTGAACTAGTGACAGCAATCATCTGCATTTACATCTGTTCTATTGACAGAGCTAAAAGGGCATCTGGTATGTCAGCTGTTGACTCTGTGTATTGCCCTATAAACCCAATGTGGCCCTCACTCAGCATGACACACAGACCATGGCTGGCCAATTAGCCAGGCAATCTGAGCAATTATCTAAAATTAAAGAGAAAAAAGGAAGGATGAGTTGTGCCAGTAAACACTGGAGACAAATTAAAATGGTATATTAACATGCTGTGGATGTAGATGTTGACTCTTAGACAATGTTTAGTAGGGAAAGTTCGTTCCTGGCGGTGAAGAATCGTGCAATTCTTCATGTAAACACCACATTCCATAGACGCCTGCGTTGGAAAGGACCCCTTATACTATTCACCTTTACAGCATATGACAGCTACTGCATTGTATCTCTGAAATGTTATGACAGACAGTTTTAAGAAACACTGATGATGTTCACCATAATTCACTCTTTTAGGTCTGTGGACTACAACTCTCCCTGTTTACACAAGAGCAGTACAGTGTTTTAACAATGCCACATTTTTTTATATTCACATGTTGAGTTAAGCTGCCATATGAGCCTGGAAAACATTTTAGGGTAACCACATAGTTCTATGACATTTCATTATAATTACCACAGAGAATGCCTTGTTAATTTGTTCTCAATTTGACATTATACATATATATATTTATATATATCTTTGAAGATCTTTACTAAACCACACACAGTATAGTTGTAATAGATTGCATAAACTAGTGAAGTCTTAATAAATACATAAATATGTTTACAATATTAAAAAACAAATGAAGAAGAAACATTTTACCCAGGGTCTTGGACGAAAATATTAGTGTCAATAATATGTTATTTACAACTCATCAGGAAAGGTATTCTGCTAGATTTAGAAAAAAGCTAATATAATATAAATAGCACTTGCATTTAACTTGCATAGAATTTGCATTTAAATGCTTGCATTTGGAACATAAAACTCAAATGGACATAATTTCATTATGTTTTCTGTCGAGAAAATCCAAATACTTGTTAAAATGTCAGTGAGGTTCTGCAACTGATTATTTTAGTGAGTTTTCCCTGAAGTATTATTGAGCTACTGTGTAAAGGGATCTACGTTTGTTATGACAGCTGCTCAGAATCCACCCAGAATGTGGTGCAAAGGGTGATGAAAAGTGCACAACAAAATGCCATTGCTTAGCTAAACTTCTTTGAAGATCCTTACTAAACCACACACAGCATTAGTCATTACCCCCAACAGACATTCCCTTCACCCTTCAAGAACACACACATTCACACAAGTGTGCGCACACACACACACACACACACACACACACGCACACACACACACACACACACACGTCATGTATGTATACATTGTGGAGTCATTACAACAACTTTCATTCATTTCATGGACACATTGCCATATGGCTATGACCCCACTCTAAACCCCTAAAACACTTCTACACCTAAACTAATTTATGATTTACCTTGTGGAGACATTTCATCCCCACAAGAATGAGCTGTCCTAATGTGTCTAAACAGGTGTGCATTTCCCAATAAGATTTTAGGCATTAGCTTTACTGAACTGTGAAAGAAACCTGAGCTCTTAGAAAAAAATATCCATCTAGGCATGGAGGGAGCATGAAAACTTCACACAGAAAATACCTCCTCCTTTTGCCTTGTAATCAAACCCCAAGAACCAAATCCGTAACATTCTTGTTGTTGTGTGACAACTGCTACATCTTGCTGTGCTAAATTTAACAAATGGGAAAATATAAACCATTAATTGAGGCTTCTAGAAAGTTGAAGTAAAGAAAAAAAAAGTATGTAATTGAAATGAAATATAAAATACGTAATTCTTAATAACAGAAAGTTGGGTTTCTAATTCAAATAGAATTTTTGCCCATTCCTGCTGTAAACAAAACTCTAGCTACTTAGTAGTCTGTGGTTTGCGTTGTCTAATTCCCTTTATGATGCATCATACATTTTTAATAGAAGACAGAGCTAGACTACAGGCAAGTCTGTCCAGCACATTCTACAAAGGCACATTGTTGGTCTTCTGTACAACCAGGCCTGGCACAGTTCTGCTAAAATAGACACAACGATATGAGCCTTTACATCAATAGTACCTTAACAATAAGTATATGCAGCCCACCTTAAGAAATGACCAACCACTATGCCATCACAGATGATGCTTTTTGAACATTTCATTGGCATCAGACTGGATTATTGTTTTATCTTTTTAAATAGAATTCAATTTCCATTTTTTTAAATTACAAATCTGAAACATAGAATTGTATAAACACAAAAGAACTTTTTTGGTTTATTTCAAGTTAGTAGCTTTCAAACTTAATACAATTATTTGTATATAGCAGCAAATTGTTACATGACATTGATTACCAAAGTACACCCAAGCCTATGGGACTTCGTCCAACATGATGATTTCTCAAACATTTCTCTTACATTCAGAAAGCAGTTTCTGAACTTATGCACCAAGATTTCCCCTGACTTACTGAATGATTTAAACTGTAGATTTCATTTCAGTCCTGCTCTGAGAAACAAATACAATTAACAAATTACATATTTGATTGTCCTTATAGATAGTTTATGATTTGCAAATAAAGGTCTAGGCTTTTGTAAAAGAAAATATTCTGAGCTTGTTTAAGACTTGGGTGATTTATTTCTCAGTAGAGTCCCCCCAAAAAATTAAATAGCTGCAGTATGTAAGATAAATCTGATAACCAAGGACATACATTTTCCAAGTAATATTCCATTAAGCTGTGGCCAAGATCTCAAGAGTATGTTGCAGTATTGCCCATTTGTGCACTTTTAACTGAAAAAAGTTAAAATAAAGGAGAAAGCAGAAATGTGGTACTGCCAGTTAAAGGTCTATGTTGACATTTCTTAAAAATGCACACGGCACAGGAAACTATAGGGTATGATGCAATGCTGCATCTATAGGGTAGATTCGATGCAGAAGTATCATTTTGTTTTTAGGTTATCTGTACTTTGCAGAGGCTACATTTATTTTACATTTAGCAGACACTTTTATCAAACTTAAAAGTATCCCAACTTGATTGTTTGGGTAAAAACAAAGGGTGGATGCTGCATCCCTGGAGCAATGAGGGTTAAGGGTCTTACTCAAGGACACATTGGTAACTTCATTGGACCTGGGATTTGAACCACCAACCTACAGATTGATAGCTTATCGCACTGAGCTACTACTTCCTTTTAATTTTATTAAATAAATATTAAACCAAACCTTTTATTTTATTTAAAAACACATATATTTATTTTATTTTTTTTTTGCAAAAAGAAAAAGAAAAAAAAATTGTAATAATCATTATGATAATAAAACTGAGAAAGCATTTCATTTAGCTAAAAAAAATGTAAAATGTTTGTTAGCTACTGAGTCTGTTGAATACTTTACAAATTACCACAACAAATGTTTTAATTTTTTTAATTTTATTTATTTATTTAAGCCTTGGGAATCTAGCTGAAGACTGATTAATTATTTTTGTGAGACACAGAAGTGCATGCTGAACAGTTCTGTAATGTGTCTGAGGATGTAAAAAGCAGTTCCAATTACGATTTGTTGTGTGAAAGACAGAATAATACCTAGTCACACACTTCACCACTGTCACTTGTTTTATAAAGTAAGAAAGGGAATCCAAATGTTGCTTAGCAACCTTTGTCATTTGAAAATCCCTTTGGTGGTAAGTGTGCTTTGTGTTTTACAATACTGGAAACAAAATTGATCAGCACTGTTGGGGAAACTGTAGAGAGCTGTAAGAGTTATACTTACTTACAAACCAGTTGCTGGATTCAACTCATTTGCCCAAGTAATAGGGCTGATATAAACTGCAACTAAGAATAGAACTGTTTTTCAAGCTCCACGTGTGTGCCATGTTTTCTGGATCTATTGTGCTATATGGTAAGAAGCCTTCAAAAAAACATTAAATTAAAATGTAAATGTCAATGTAGTGTGTGTGTGTATGTGTGTGTGTGTGTGTGTGTGTGTGTGTGTGTGTATGTAAGTGTGTTGGGTGGGGGTAGAAGGAATGGGAATTTTATGAGCTCCTATTTAAACAATGGGGTCGTAAGATGAAGCAGCATGCTGCGTAAGCACCACCACCCAGCTGGTGTCTCTCTGTTGTAGTGGGTTGCAACAGCAGGTGCAGTTATAATTTTCAAATTATTAACTTATATTTAAAAACTCGTACACATATGCTAATATTTTAATGAAGGTTTTTTTAAGGATCCTGCAAATTACTGTGAAATATCGTGTTCCTGTAGCTCAGTATGCACAAAACAGGAGACAACCTTTCAAAAAATTAAGCACCTTATGAACATAATTCCTGTGTAAGCAGTGAATGTATTAGGAACTCTCCGGTCTAACTCTGTGTGTGCTAACCACATTCACTAAAGAATAAATGAATGAAGCAGGTTTTTATAATATTTCAAAGTCAATTATTTAGTCATTATAAAAAATAAATATTAATTATATTTAGAAATGGTTACCTTTAAAAACCAGTAGTGTTCTAATGGCTGTGTAAAATACTGTATATTTAGAGCAACCAGAGCTGTTTACTGTTTACTGTTTACATTATCTTCCACTTATTCCTCTACTAGGGTCACGGGGGTTCCCCATGCCTATTCAGTGGAAAACATTTCGAGTGATTGGCAGACAAACCCAGAACAGAGTGCCAATCCGTTGCTGGGCACACACTCACTCACTCACTCACTCACACATACACACATATTATATATGAGTAATTAAGATAGGGGCAATTTAAAGCAGTCAATTGACCGTGAAACCAAGTTTTTGGATTGTGGGAGGAAATTGGAGAACCTGAAGAAAACCCACGGGGAGAACATGGAAAATTCACCTAGATCAGGATACAAAACTGGATCCCTAGCACTAAACGTTGAGCGCACCATGTCTAAATTCATTGTATGTCAGCATGCAGAAGTACTGCCTCTGTTTCTCCATAGCTGGTTAACATAGAGCAAGATCGTGTGTTATAGGTTTGGGTACTCCAGAATTCCAGCAGAATTCCCTTCTACAGTTACTAATGCAGTGGCGATAGCACTGGCAGAACCACACTTTTAAACTTGTATGGGTAATGTGGACCCCAAACGTGGAAAACTCACAATTGGCTTCAATTGTTAGAATTTAATCATTTTAAACTCCACAAATCTCCACTTTACAGCAACTTTACTCAAAAGTTTTTTCACACATAAACATCTCGCATATCAGCTCCAGCTTGTTCTCTAGCTCCCTCACTTTCTGTCTAAAAGCTTCTTTCTTTCCCTTAAGAGAACACACAGCAGCTGAGTCAATTATCGCCCTAATTTCTTTGGCTGGTCTCCCTCTCAATCACAAACAATTTTGCAGTGTCTGATCCACTTATAGTAGCACAACACTCACAGCATTGCTAAGAACAATTTATCGAAGTGATATTATCTGCTCTCTGGTCTGATCTGGTCATGTGAGAGTCCTGACCTCTACAGGATAAATGAGAATAACAAAGTTTGCAGAAAAACTACAAAGTGCATCTATATAGAATCTGGAGCTAATGAAATTGAAAATAAGTATAGAAAGAATAAGGTTTGTCCTATAATTTGCACACTTGTAGAATAGATTGGGCGGCACAGTGGCTTAGTGGTTAGCACATTTGCCTCTCAGCACTGGGGATTTCTGGTTCAAATTTCAATCTAGGTGGAGTTTCTATGTTCCCCCTGTGTCTGCGTGGGTTTCCTCTGGGTTTTCCGGTTTCCTCCCACAGTCTAAAAAAACATGGATCAAGGATGCAAGAATTGAATGCTCCAAATTGTGTGTTTATGTGTGTGTGTCTGTGTGAGTGAATGTGTGTCCAGCGAATGATTAGCACCCTGTCCTGGGTGGCCCTGTCCTGCCCAGCACCTGAAACGTTCTTCCCTGGATGGGCATGGGGAACCCCCCTATTACTCTAGTAGAGGATTAAGCGGAAGATATTGGATGGATGGTAGAATAGGTTAACAATGAAAGATCATTTGACCGACACTGATTTATGTTGCTATAATTTAAATATTATGATTATAGCAATATCTTAACTCATTGATCAAATAGCAACAATTTTTACTGAATCTTGAACCCTGTATTCTTATCTGGTTTTCTAACAAAATGCCATTTAATGATATTTTTTTGCAGTATCCACATTTAAACAGTATTTATTAGAATGAAAATGCTAATGATTCTTGCAGCCACAAGAGTGAGTACTTCACGTAGGTGCAGCTGCCAAAAAACTAGCCTGCTTTGTCAAAACTGAAGACAAAGAAGCGTAATAAAAATGGTGCTATGACAACCATTACATTTTAAACTGTCAAAATAAAAGACAATATTTAAGTAATTTAAACAGTGTATGGATGGTTTCCTGGAAATTAGTGACCAAACTACACCAGACAGGACACCACGCAAGGTAGAACATTTATTCAAACTACTGCTAAACAAAATAACATCATCAAATACCTCAGGGTTCACATTATACGCGCACACACACACACACACACACACACACACACACACACACACACACACACACACATGCACACACACGCACGCACCAAGCATACATCAGAAGACATTCACCTCAAACACAAACAATACTATGCATTTAAACGATTTAAGGACATGTATTAACACTTTAAATGAGTATATAAGAGCCCCAACTGCTTATGGCATAAAGCAAACATGTCTATATGGCTTTTTCCTTAAACTCTAGTTTCCTCTTACAGTTGACCAAAATATGCTAGTAGGTGAATTTGCAATACTACATTTCACCTTGATGTGTATCTGCACATATGAGTTTTGTCCTACGATGGACTGGAAACCTGACCAGTGTGTATTGTCCTTTTTTTCTTAAGACTGCTGGGGTTGGCTCTGGGACCCCCTTAATCCTGATGTGGGTAAGAGGCTTTAAAGATTAAACCAGATGTATATATTCCAGTTTACCTCATTTGCATGTTTTGGACTGTGGTAGTAAACCCACACAGACATGGGGCACTACTTGAGAATTAAACCTAGGAACCTACTGACAGTACACTTGATATTTTATGTAACTAATATACATAAATAGCTCTTTCATATTAAATCCATTGATACAATAATTTTATGTCTGATTTGTTTTTACTATAATGTGGTAACAATGAGGAACAAATTAACACATTTTCCAGTTGTACCTTTAGAACGTCATATGACGCATTCTTTTTTTTATATGCAGCGATGTTTGTGTGCAGTGTTCTGATTCACTTATTTATTTTCACGCAGTTCAAACTCTATTTGGGTCAGCCAGCCCCCTTTTCTGCTCATCACCACCACTGCAGTTTTACAACCATGTGAGTGCAGCGCACAGTCGTGCACTTAAAGCTTTTCTCCCTCCTTTCTCTCTTCAGTGCAGTTGGGATTACCACATGAAAGCACATCATTTATTTAAACATAACCAATGATAAATACATCAACATATATACAGCTTTCTCATCCAACATAACTGAATGTAAATACACGTGGATCTTTCCTTCTTTTTTAGTGCCACCTCAATTCAACATAAAATATTTCACAATAGTTTGCGCTACTGTGTAAATGAGAGAAGAACTGTTTTTAGTCTAATGTATTTGCAGTCTTTCCATGGTTTGCAGAAGGGAGGGGAGGATCCAAGAAGGAGGAAAAGATGTGAGAGAAGCCATGGCTTGTCAGATATGAGAAGACAGTGTGTGGGTGTGCTGAGGGTTAGAAGAGAACCCTCTTCTTGTTAAAGCTCCTTCTTTCTCTTCATTTGCAACAAACTGGAGGGACTGTGCTTTAACAAAACCTTTTCTCTGAATAGACAACAAACAAAACAGGTGAAGAAAATAGTCACCCCTATTTCCCTCAGAGCAGAAGATGAAGAGCAATGCTGTCTGGCCAAAAATAATAAAAGGAGAAAAGGGGAGAAGAACAATCTAATATTTTGTTGGCACAAAATGTAACTTTCATTATGGCAGTTGTAGCTGTTATATTGTTTTTAAAACCTTATACAGCATCATAACCTTTATTTCTATCAAGAGTTGCATTGGTTTATGCTCAAAATCTTGTGATCATTATGGAAGAGGGAAACCACATTAAAAAAGTAATCCCCATGAGTTTCATGAGATCAGGTCTCTGAAGAGGCCAATTCATGTTGGAAAATGTTTTACAATTTGAGCTTGATAAATCATGGTATTTTTGTTCTGACATATTTTCTTTACCATCAAGCAAGAACAAGCCCATAGATGGAATAAATACTCAGCTGACTTTATTTACACTGCTAAGCCCCAACCTGACCAAACAAAGTAACCCCTAATCATAACACTCAAAAGTCCAAATGGCAGCTTTTTTTAACCAGGCAGTATTTTTACAGTGCACTTTATTAGAAACACCTGTACACTGGGTGATTTATGCAATTATCTGCTCAGCCAATCTTGTGGCAGTAATGCAACGCATGCTTTTACTGATACAAGCCATGCTCATATTAACTATCAGAAAGAAGGAAAATGTGATCTCAGTAATTTGTTGCTTGGCATGATTGTCTGTTTCAGACAGGTGAATTTTAGTGCTTTTATAATAACTGCTGATCCTTTGGGATTTTCACACACAACAGTCTCTAGAATAGTGCAAAGCTGAAAAAACATTCAGTAAGCAGCAGTTATGCAGACGGAAATTCCTAGTTGATTTAAGGCGTCGGCAGAGAATGAATATAGTTTAAGCTGACAGGAAAACTGAAGAAAATCAGATTACAATTCTACAACTGTGGTAAGTAGAAAAACACATGATGGTGAAGATAATATCTGCAAAGTATAAGTGAAGAGTCATTCCACTTTATCTCAAACATGTTGGCTAGGGTTGAGGTGACCTGTATGTGACACTTAGCCAAACTCAGAACAGCAGATCTTTACTATTATTGCTAACGCAATTGCAATATATGCTGAAAAAATTAAGACTGTCTTTCACAAGAACTTGGTTTTAGTCCAAGTCACAAAAAAGCAATTATTCATCCAACACCAGATTTCCCATTTGGAGCAACTGATTCATCAGAGATTCATCTGTCAGGCTCTTTTACACTGAAACGTGATGTTTTCACAGTCCACTGGCAATTATCATTACATCACTCCAACTGGTGTATGGTGTGGCAAAAAGTGATTTTGTTTTTAACTGCTATGTAAAATAAAGTTAAAGCAGTTAAAAAGATAGCTATAAGTATGTACATCCTTTTATTGCAATTAAAGGAAGTTTGGAGCTCGGCATTGATTTGCTCACCTAAAGAAAATCTCTTTTAATGAAAATCTCTAATGAATCCCCTGATAAAATCTCTGTAAAATATTTCTTTTTTAACTTGATTGTTGTTAACATTTAATACTTGTTACTTATGGTATTTTTTAAAAATCAAAATAACAGGTCATGAAATCATTAAAGTTTGTAATGGCAACGTTGATAAACTGTCAAGACAACAATAATGGTAAATATGGTATGCTGTTTCAGTTTTAAACTCTGCAAAGAGATTCCTATTGCCTCTCAAAAGCGGTCAGGTTGTTAAGTCTAAGTACAGCGTTGGTGTCATGCATAGTGCATGCTTTGTCTGCAAACTGACTGTTATTAAATTATTGTAAAAAGTGCTTATGAATAAAAGATTAAAAGTTGTATGCCATTTACATTCTAATTCTAGGACTAGTCAAGCAATGCGGAGAAAGCATGACCATCATTATTTCATCATGAGACTACAGCATAAACTCCCTATTTCTATAGAACATTAATTTATGATATGCTGTTGCTGGGTAAAGGATGGAGCTTGTAAATTAAGTTCATGAGAAAATGTCCTTGAGAGCTAGCAGCACTCTGTGGGCTGGTGTGTCATACCAGATTACAAACTACAATATTTCACATACTGAAAAAGGATCTTCCTCTTCTGCGTCACACACACATGGTCTCTCACCAACCCTCTTTCTTTTCTTTCTAATTTTCTATCTCAAAACACACACATGCACGCGTACATACACACACACAATATCTTACTCTATTACACTCTGGCTCTTCTATATCTCTTACTCCTTCTTTTGCTCCCACACACACACTGTCTCTCAGGATGTAGTCATTTTGAGCTACGTCACTCTGGTTCTGTTTTTTCCCCTCTGTTCCTTTTACTGAGGATTTAAAATCCTAATTAAAGACTTGCGGACTAGCAGTATTCAACACACATTCTGTAAACATGCTGCAACAACCCCCAGCAGACCCAAAGCACACCAGCGAGCAAATTTACATTGTTTAGCAAAATAAAGGTTGCAGAACAAATGATTTTTTTTGCCATTCTAAAGAACATATAACACACACTGTTGTGTGTGTTTGGAAGGAGGGTACATAGTTTATGTGCCATGTTTAAAACAAATCCAATTTGATCCTGTAAAGCTACATCTTTCTATTATCTCTATTAGATGCCTGTTTTGCACTGTATGTGTTGTGACTAGAAGAGTGAAAATATAATATAGTCACTGCTATAACAAAAAAACAACAACTCTATTTTCAAGCATTTGTGTCAAACGCCATATTTTTCAGCTTATGTAAAGACAAGCATGAGGTGGAGATATTTTATTGCAGTGTGTAGCTGAGACTGAACAGGAGGGGAGGTCAGGGCCACTATGGGAAGTTAGTTGCTATGCAACCAGGAAGGTTCTGTTAGGATAGCAGTGCCATTTTCACTGTACGGAAATGAACACACACTCACTGTTCAAATACAGACAGCCTTAATAATTTCACAGAATTTCAAACAACTCTAGATGAAAAGGCACCTGTATCCTTACTGAAAGTACTTCAAAGTGTGGATGGGCCAAATGGGGCTTAGCTCAATTATCCTCTTTTCCTAAAAAAGAGGCTCTCAAGAAGTAACTACCTTTCACATCTGAGAGATAGAAAGCCTCCATTCTCTTGAAAATTGCACCTGTAGTTTATGTGCTGTAGCTTGATATATAGAAGTTAAATTTTTAAAAAGTGTGTAGTGTACTAACATCCATGTCACCATGTCACTCGAAACAAAGATTGCTTTAAAATGTTATAAGAGCAAAAAATGAAAACAGCCATAAATATTAATAATAAATCATATTATTAATAAATCATATTATTAGCTTCACTTTAATTCCTATATTAAGGATTTCTGTACAGTATTATTAAACATAATTTTTATTTTTGTTGTAGAAATGGAGTAGAGGAAAAAGTGCAAACTTGCTTTCAGTATCAGTGGTAATGTAAAAAAAAAAAAAGTGCTGATAAATTAAGAAAATATATCAGTGATGAATCAATAGGTAGATAAAATTAATTGGTCAGAGTAACCTGACCCTATTTGTTTGGACATGTCAGATTTTAGTTAAAGTATATCATCATTTTAAAAAAAACAGCTGAACCGATTCAATTATATTACAATGTTAATATTTAGTAACACAGTGATCAGCTATGGCTGTAAGAAGGAAGAATCTTCAAATTTTTAGGAAATTAATGGATTTGCATTTTCTCTGGCTGCATCCAACACGAGTCTCAGGTAAATTATATAATCAAATACGGAAAAAAAATCCTTGCAGATTTTGCATAAATCTCTTTTTTAAATTAACACTTGTCTAAAATAAAAAATGACCCTTTTTTATTCTAAAAATATGCATTAAGTCCCCCAGGTTTGGCTAGCTGGACATTAAGGGCAACATGCCAACCGCCTATACTCTTCTCATTATCTTTGCAAATATATATTGTTTTATTTTTAAAATAGTAAATGAACATTTTTTTACTGTAACTATTTTACAGTGTTATTTTTTGTCTTTGGTCGTTTTACTATGCTTCTACAAAACTGCAAGGTGGTAATAAATAATTTCAGATTTAAAAAAAAAATGCTTTGCAAAAATAGGCAATGATCATGACATCATTTATGAAATAAAAAAACTGATTTCAGTAAGATGATTACAGTACACAGGCATGATTTCAGATACAAATAAAAAACATTTACATGTCTACATACATGTAATCAAAATCTTACAGCATCATTCTGTTATTGATGCTCTGGAATAACTAATATTCAAACATGGGACTATAAATCATGTGTTTGGTGTGTGTGTGTGTGTGTGTGTAGAAGGACAAAGGGTGTGGTGTAGACTGTAAGGACAAAGGCATCACTACGCATGATTGGTAATTTTTCAAGCTAATGGAAAAATGTTGTGGGTTTCATGATGGATATGGTTCAGTAGTGCCTGTGCTATTTAACTAAAACGAAATTATGGGTAAACAGAATGCATATTTTAGTAAATTATGAAAATTCTAAGCTAAACAAACTTAGTAAGATTAAATGAATTTCAAGATAGGAAATGTAATGTTTTTAACCTTGATTTTCAGATCCACTGCAAAATTTTCACTATAACAAATTTAAGACCCATGACTCAGTTCATTAGTTAATTACTGAGCTTTTCATAAGCCCAATGTGATATATTTAAAGAAGTAAATAAAAATCTGTGTTTGCAGCGCTGATCTAAAAGGAAAATAATCTGTCTTGACTATTAAATTTCAAAGCTCTACAGCAACTTCGTTTTTCTGTTTTTCCTGCATTCTCACTTCAAAGTCATCAGGCCCTTTTTAGAGCAGGCATCACTGCTATGCTAAAATATACATAATATTGCCTATGGGATACTGCTTAAAACTAATATTATGCAATTTTTAAAAACTGCTATTGATTGTTTTACTGAAGGCAATGATAAATTGCCATATGTAATAAAGCCAACACTCTCAATATCAATACCTTCCTACACACAGGGACTCCAAATGCTGGAGAAATTTAAGTTCTCCTAACAAAAATCTACTAATAGCATTGACATTATTTTCAGTAGAATAGGTCTCTAATTAAATTACTGAATCAACAGAGATAGTGTCATGAAAACTGATTTCAAACACAATGTTACAGCATAGTATTTGATGTATCATATTTGAAATAAATCAAATATATACGAAAGGATGTAAATGTGTCTTCATTTCTTGGATGTATACACTATAATTTGTTAATGATTTTAAAGTATTGTCTACTGTAATAAGTCACAACACATATGACGAATTCAGATGACAACTGCAGTTTTATGACATCCCATTTTAAGTTGGTCATCCTTTTGCAACAATATTAAGTGTTTTAAAAGTTTTTGGAGTGTCACAGATCAGGCACTGACTTTGAATGAGAGGGTCTGTGCTTTATAACCACATGCAAGTTCATCCAAAAGGCCTTCAGTGGGCAGATAGACCCAGGACAGGGCGCCAATCCATCGCTGGGCACACACTTACTCACTCACACAGACACACTCTATATGGGGCAATTTCGAGAATTCAGCATATATAAGTTAGTATTAATATTGAGAGATACATTTATATGTAATATACAATTAGGAAAATGTTACTCCATTTTTAAAACAACTTGTCTAGACTTTGCATAGTAGACATTAAAAAGTTGAAAAATAAATGAAAAACACCTTTAAACTAACATTTTGCATATATATATATATATATATATATATATATATATATATATATTATATATATATATATATATATATATATATATTTATTTATTTATTTATTTTTTTGTTAATGTAGTAAACAAAACAATTTACCAGAGTTCTCTCAGATCCACAGGGCACATTACCAGCATTAATAGCATTAACACTTTTTAGCAAATAGTATTGTTCCAATAGAAAATGTGCTGAAATGAACTAAAAAAGTAACAAATAATTGACATTAAATTGTCCAGAATTTTCCATAAAACTGTGTATATTCAAATGCAAATGAATGTCCAAACTATGCCATTAAAATTATCATTATATATATATATATATATATATATATATATATATATATATATATATATATATATATATATATATATATATATATATGTATATATATATATATATCATTATATATCACATTTTAGTAAAAACAGTCATTCAACTTTGAAGTTTGCCACCTCACTGACTAAATATATAGACTTTTCATTTTAATTATGTGTAATATTGTAAAAGAACAGCACCCATCTGGACAGACGGTCACTACAAAGGGTTGTACATTCGGCCGAACGCACCATCCGAGTAGCACTTCCAGACCTCCAGACCATCTACAGGAAGCGGTGCTGGTCCAAAGCCAAAAAGATTGTGGAAGACTTTAGCCATCCGGACAATAAACTCTTCACTCTGTTGCCATCAGGACGGCGTTTTCATGTCCTGAAGGCAAACACAGAGAGGATGAGGAGGAGCTTCTTCCCAACGGCGATTCGGACCCTAAACCAGGACTAAAAGGACATTAACTTGTACATGTAACACTGCACTGCAATATTTGCACAAAAAGCACAACCCTTTATAATTGGAACTTTATAATTCCATTGCACACTGTACATACAGAGTTACATTTTATTTTATCTTATTTTTAAATTCTTCTCTATCCTATTTTTCTTATTCCTATCCTTTCAAGCTAATTTTATTTTCTGTGGAGATGTCAAAAAAAGAATTTCACTGCTGGCTGTACCATGTATAACCACGTATATGATCAATAAACCTGATTCTGATTCTAACTGCAGTTCAGTATATACTAAGACTATGAATGCTCTCCCACTTTTGCAGAGGGCCATTAAATCTGATGGATCTGATAGGTCAGAAATATTAACCTCATTTATTATGGTGCATTATATGTAAGGTCCTTATCTTAATCCCAGGACAGTAAAATATTAAAAGCCCCTTTGATTCAAAACACTTACTACAATATATAGACTGTATTATTAAATAAGGCATTATCTTTAAGCTAATACTTTTAAATAATGGTCAAAAGCATTAGGACTCTTTGAAGGCTGACATTGGTATTGGCCTTGTATGGTTTTCACCATGTACTGAAATCCAGAAAGATACACCTGACAACCTAATGGACGATTGAACTTTTAACTCCATTTTCTGAGAGATCAGTCATGTTAGGAAATGGTACCGCTAATGAAAGAAATGGCATCTGAATCTATAGTGTATCTATGGGTTGTTTCATTAATTTTACAGACTTACTGGACTTAAAACCTGCATTATCAGCCTACACTAAAATATGGTGTTTTATTAGTAGGATTCTAAACCTTTGGTATTAAACCAATACCTCCATGGTCTTTTCGTGATTATCTGTTGACTGCACTTACAGTAATATCTAATACTAATATATCTAATATAAAAAGTGCATTATGTATTAAATATAATTCCTTGAACTATCTTGAAAAGAGCCACTTATCCTGTATACATTATTAAAAAGTGGTCGGAGTGAAATAGCCACATCCTTCTGGCATAATTTGATGTGTGCAAATCCACTGTGGCCTACTGGTCTGTGCCTGATAGAGGCCATTAGGCTATCAAGTAGCTGCACTTCCAGGAACAGAGAAGCAAAATAATGATATACTTTCATAATAAACTCTACTTATAATTCCTTCTGAAATTGAGGGCGGGTCAAAAATCAATAGCAATTGTACACAATTGGGGTTAAGATTACAGAGTGAAATAGCTTCTGTAACACTAGGACAACGTAAAACATTTCAGCACGTTTTGTGGTCTGCTTCAAAGCTCTATTTAAAAAAAACTGCATTAATTTGCTTTTAAATTCAACTCAAGTCTCCATGAATGATTAGGGATAATAAATCTTTTACACTCAGTGTTATGAAAACATCTAAATAATTTATTCATTCTGTATAGCACTTGTTCTAATAAGAGTGGTGGGCGTACTGAAGTTTTACCTTGTAGTTATTGGGAAGAAAAAGAATCCCTACATGTTCACGCACACATTCATACGTTCGCACAGTTTTGTGTCACCTGATTAATACTTTACTGGACAGTAAGATCTAAAAGAAAACCAATGCAGTCAAGAAGAATGTGTTAACTCCATAAATCCAAAAAACTCCAAAAAATGAAAGCACCCACTTTAGAAGTTCATTATGAGGTGATTTCAAAGATTACCAAACTGCTTAAATCAAATATAAAAATTTTATTATTTTGTCTAAAATCTTCATTGAAAACAAATCACTATGTAACCTTCACAAAACTTTCCAATTAATCTTAAAATACCTTTTGCTCTAGAACTGAGTATAGGTAGGGCAATATAGAGATAGCTAGTTTATGATGTGTTCAGTACATACAAGTAAAAAAAAAAAAAACAGTACAAGTTCTTCAGAAACAGGTGATACTACATTATTAGTGTCATTTTATATGCATCTATTAACTTTTCCTTAATCGCCATGTCCATCCAGAGGAGAATGTTTCAGGCACTGGGCATATACATCCAGGACAGGGTGGCAATCAATCACTGGGCACACTTTCTCACACTCATTATATAGGAGCAATTTTAGAGTAGCCAATTTACAATGAATCAATTTTTTGGACTCTGAAAGGAAACCTGAGAACCCGGAGGAAACCCACGTGGACACTGGGAGAACATGAAAGCTCCACCCAGATTGGGATTGTAACAATGTGTCACCCTAATTTTATATCCAATATGTGTATCTGTCTACATGTAATTATTAAAAAGTGTTAAGTATAAATGTCCCAAAACTGTGATTTGTTTATTTAACTTGCTTTGTAGTATTTTGTTATTTGTAATTTTGGGTTTATACAACTCGCAATGTTATTGACAATGCAGTACATTAATGCTTTACGATGAATATAATTTGTAAGTCTGCATAGATTTTTACAAATAAGTTCAAATGCTCAGGTTTACATGCAGATTAACCAAAATGATATACACAGGGTTTTGTAATACATAAAAATATAAATCTGTAATAAAATTGTTAAATACAGCATTTATTTTAATAATCTTCTTTTTTTCAAAGCTTGAAGATTTTGACACCATTTCCACTCAGGTTGCACTTTAATAAACACATCTACTCTGTTGTTCTACCTTTTAAATGAAAAAATATGAGATAGTAATTTATTTGTTTCTGTAAAGCTGTCAATCATCCCTGAATCTTTCATCAGTGCTTACAAGGTGCTGACTACAGGATGCTGGTGGCTGAATATTTTGAACTGCTGGATTGTCCTCAGTCCATAAGTGACACCCAGATGAATGTTCAGTTTCTATATTTTTAAGTTTGACCGTACTCTAACCTTAAGTGCATTAAATGTTAGTAGAGCTGCGAATGCATTTTAGTGTGGTGTAGCATAATAAAGTCTTGCATAATTAAGAATTTTTTATTTTTTGTCTAGAACACTTAATGTGCTACAACCTCCCTGGAGGAATGTTTTGTAGAGCAAAGATGCCATTAAAACTATGATAAAAAGCAATGTAGGCTTTCCAAATGCTCGTCCAAATGCACTTCATGTTTAGACATAGTATTGCATTTTTAATTTTGGTTGGCATCACTGTGGTCCACCAAACCTGTTGGAACAACTAAAAGGACAAATGATAAAATATTGGATGTAATAATTGTATATTTCATGTCATATATCTATGTACCTATAATTCAATACATTCATGTGGCCAGTTAGGTGTTTATTAAAAAACATGTTTAGTTGGATAAGATACATTGGTCTGTATTTAAACGAACAGACTGGAATAAAAAGCAATTATCAAAAGGGCAGAAGTAGTGTCAAAGGGACGATGTCACAGAAAAAAGTAATGCACTTAATGATTTGGAATGGTGTACATAGTACCTTAATTTTTTTATAAAAAAAAAATGAATTATACCATTTTGCAAATGTAATATAAAATAAGTAATTAACTTTAATTCAAAGCTATTTAGGTATGGATGGATGAGAAAATGCCTACAAGATTGACCTATGTAATTTCATGACTATGAAAAATAGAGTTAGGTTCCACGGAGGACATTTAAGTAGTACAGACAAGTCTGTCGCTAAAAATAGTGAATGTCAGAGAACCTGGTCCCAGACTGAGAAAATTGGCAACATACAAGGACGGTTTAAACTGGGACACACCTAATTCACAGTCAGACCCTATATATATATATA